>VXBR01005646.1:221176-375846 GCA_013400215.1 Cisticola juncidis | reverse complement strand
TCGGGGCGCCGGTGTCTCCTTCCCCTTGCCGCGGGCCGCGTGATGCTCTTGAGCTGTCGGAGGGTTCGCACTCTCCCTTTGGCCCCCCGAGGGCCGGAGAGGAGGGTTCGGCACCCCCGCGGCCCGGCACGGCCCTGCAGGCGGAGAGAGACGCGCTGGGTCGGCGCGGCCGCCCCCGCCCTCCCCCGGCGGGGGGGCCTCCGGGCGGGCGGCTCGGCCCGGGGGNGGACGAGCTGCTCGGCCCGGGGAAGACGAGGCGGTGCCCGCCGAGACGGAGAGCGGAAGGCCGTGCGTGAGCGTCGAAAGTTTATCAGTCTCCGGCGGAGCCGCGTCCTTCAGGGCGGGTTGCGAAACGCCTTTCCCTGCGTCCTGTTTTTAGGTGGGAACGAGCGCTGCCCGTGCGCTGGTGTTTACCGACAGGCTTAGGGATGGCACTGCAGGTTCTCTGCTTAAAAAACGGGAACAGGCTCTTCTTCCAGCTGCTGGAGACACAGCCCCTTCAGTGCTTCTGGGAAGATTCATCGTAACCTAAAAACGTCTCTGCCCCGCTGTTTCTACGCTTTCATTCCTGGCCTCTCCCCAGGCCCTGCCAGGCCAGAGAGACTGATCAGTTTTATGCTGGCAGTGTAAGCGGTGGGCATTGTGGAGAACCACAAGTGGGCATGCTGCCGCTCCTGGGTCTGTAGCTGGGAACGACTCTGTTTTACAGTCATCAAGTAAATAGGGAGATCTGTGGCGAAATACAAGATGCTCAGCAGTAAGAGGACTTAAGATCACGAGCTGTCAGTGACAGGTTTTTAACCTCGTGTGAAGATTCTTTACATTAGGGACTAGATTTTACTGTTTCAGTACAATTTCAGGTTGGTGTAGCTAACGGTATAATGAGGTTGATTCAGTATCTTGCTCCATATCTGTAGATTTACTACTAGTATTTTGTCGTTTTTGTACAACCATTAGGCATTTTTCACCTATGTAAATTGTCTCATTTTGTTGTTTGATGTGGCGTGAGTTACATCAAAGTTCTGTGTCCCGTTGATTTTTTCACCTGGGTTCTCTTTGAAGCCTCTGTTTATCCTTATCACAATAATCATTCCACAAATTCCATTATCCTGACAAAGTCATTCTATTCCAAGAACTTGTTAAGAGATCTGTGATTGGCCTTTTCATGAGGACAAGGTGTCTGTGAAGTATTTAAAAAGCGTAGTGTTATATCAGGGTGGCCTCTGCATGCAAGTGTGAAAGAATAATAAGAGGTTTTTTCTTTTTTTTAAACCTACCTGCTAATTTTGTGGGGGCTAAATTCATGTATGTAAACCTTATATATGAAAAAGTTATAGTTGCCCATAATAACACCGATAAGCTCTGTGTTCTTCAGCAGCAGTGTGTGTGCCTGGTCTGATAACCATGTGCAGTACTGCATTAGTGCTGTGTATTTCTCCTTTTACCTGGAAGAAATTACTCAGTGCTATTCAGAATGAAAATATCTTTTGTGCAAATAGTCACGCTTGTATGCCTTTGAACATACGTGCGTGTGGAAAGTCTTTTTCATATGCTGTATACAGGTGGTGTTCTTGCTAAGTGGAAAAACGTTCCCCTGGCAGTCTTGGTGCACTTGAAGTTACATGAGATAAGAGTGTAACCTAGACATGTTTGGCTTTCCAGACATTGCCTGAAGAATCACTGCCATGTTAGATTATACAAAGCAGTTACAAAATGTCATTTATTATTTCAGGGATACATTATTTATTTTTTTTATTTGTTTATTTGTTCTAGCACAGTAGAAGTAAGCTCTGGCCTGTCACCAGCCTGTCAACTGCTCTAAGAAGTTCAGAGCCCACTGGTGCAATTACTAAGCATGTAGGAAAGCTTGGGTACTAAACTGGCTTCTGCAGGAACTTAACCTTAAGGATGAAATGGAAAATGCTACAGCTGTTGCCATAGACAACACCAAAGCTGACCTGTGAGAATGGAGTTCCTATGGTTAGCAAGCGTGCTTGGCTTCCTGCTCCCGTGTAACTTTGATAGATGCCTAGATGAGTGCTGCATGTGGACCAGCTTTGGGCAGCTTGCTAATTACTGTGCTCTGCGCAAATGTCAGGATCATATTTGGACACCAATGGCTTCAGCCAAAACTGCTGAAGGCTGTTGCTAAGTCTGGCTGCTGACCAGCTGTGAGCAGGTTGCAGACTGATGATCAGTAGTTAGCTTAGTGTGACTGTGGCACACTACTCATGACAAACAGTAGTGACATTGGAGAGATCATAAATGCTAAGGCTGAATTGCACATCCATCTGATCACTGGAAACAGCTGGCATGCTGGCTCCACAAGCACTCTGTCAACTGCTTCAGTCCTTTGCAGGTTTGGTTTATAAAAGACTTGTTTCCATCATGTTCACATCTTAAAATCAGGCTAAAACAATCGTGCTTGAAATCACAAGAAGCAACATCAATTATACACTGGTTTTGTAGCACTGGTTTGGAGATCCACATTTGTTTTTTGAGTCATATGTAGACCACATACCTTTGTGATACAGCACCTATTTTGTCAGTCTGTACTTGCAGGATGTTTCGGACAAATATACCCGGACAAATATTGAGCACATAGCTGTAGTGAACTTTTTTTGCCCTGCAAAAAGTAATTGTGTGCTAGACCTTAATGGTAGTTAATTGCTACATAAAATGGTACTTCTGCTTACCCTTCATTGGCTGTGGATGTTTTATGTGATGTAATATGGAGATGGATGCAGTACTTGGTTCTGTGATGTTTCTCAGTGAAAATTTATGCTGATAACAAATACAGGCTCTATCAGGATCAGTTTTAAGTTTGGGCAAACTAAATAGATAGATATGGGGGCAAACTGCTAAGCTTGACCAAAATAATGGCATAAAGCACACAAGGGAGCCCTGGCCATGGATCTGTGCTTGCCCTGTGCAGGGCAGCTTCTCTGAGCACCATCTCTGTGAAGCAGCTCTCTACTCTTCTCCTTTCTGCCTTCCAGCCTGCTACACAACCACCTCCTCTCCCCTACCGCTGGTGGTAAGGCGAGCACTGCCACAAAAGTGGGGGGTTTTCCCATCTCAATAATGAGGACAAAACAAGGTTTCTGTCCTCATTTTTGTGGGCTGACAAATGTTGATTCTCCGTATGGTTCAGAGACTGTGTCAGCTCTGGCTATTTATTGCAACCCTGCCAAACCTTATGCCTTTTTCATAAATTCAGTGAAGGGATAGACAGCTGATGCAACTGAAGGCATTTTTTCTTAATAGATTTGTACAGCATAGAGGAATGTGGGTAACATACTGTGCTTCTGAGTCAGAGGCCTACACTCCTTCCTGACAGGAGACTTCATCCAGTATTTTGTGTATATATAAACATTAAAAAAAACAAGTTTGAGAAGCTAGGAAGCCTCACTTTGAGACTTTGCAGATTGGATAGCTTTTTCTGAGTAATAAGAATTTAAAAAAATACTTTCTAAACAAAATTTCTTGGTGTTTGATTTTTAAAAGCTTTTATATTGGTTTACTTTCATTATTACCAGATTAAATGCAAATAACTGGAATAGCTACTTTCTTTTCCTAACCTTAAATTGTCAGCTTTAAAACCAAACTGATTTCAGTGCATGCTTGAAGAGTTTTACTTAAAATCTCTTATTTTCATACCTTACTATATAAACAGGCCTAAGAGCTGTTCTTACTGAACTTCTGATTTTTTTTATACTCTCATAGGTTGTCCCAGATGTGAGAAATTAAACGTGATCTATCTTATAACTTGAAACTTTTTCTTTTGAGCAGAATTTCCCAGCAGCCACTGAGCCTTTTTGCAGATGTAAGAGCTTGCTTTCATGCAGCTCATGGCTGCTGTAGGCCCTCTGTTTATGGTAAGTGATTTTCTAGGCAGCAAACATTAACTTTGTTTCCAATCCTTCTCCCTGCAGGAAGCTGCACAAGCCTTGATTTATGCTGGGATGGCTGGGTCCAACTTGGAAAATATTCAAGAAAAAATAAATGAGTACTTGGAGAGAGTTCAAGCTCTCCATTCAGCAGGTGGGTAAGGAGCTTTCTAATTAAACCTCTGCTTAAATTAATTGAGTGGAAAGTTGTTTGCTGCTGTGAAATACATGTCAATGGTGTTTGCTCTGTTTTATTATTCTGATTTTCTTGTCCTTTGTGAAAAACCACAAATACAATGAGCACATCAGTGCTTTGAATTCTGATACATCATAAATTAAGCAGAGACTGACTGTCTAAGGACTTAGGTGTGGGTATTCTTTGCTTTTAAATATTCTGAGGAATCACATCTGCAGAGCAAATGCAAAAAAGGTAATTAATAAAGGTATTAAGTGACATGGACACCTAAGGAACTTGCATATTGTCATAGATGATGTATTTTCACAATTGATGTAATATTTTACATAATTAAATATTCTTGTTTTCAGTGTAGTATGAAAGAGATTCTGTTTACATTATTTCACATCTGAAATATCGTGAGAGCTAACCTCTGCTTCAGGGAAGTGTGATACTGTTTCCTTGTCCTTGCATAGATGTTTTTAGCAATGTTTAGAAGTTTCCAGGCAAGAAATAGACATTACCCATCTGATTAGTGCTGCTAGTGTTTCGGTGACATATTCAGGATGTTTTTACATGTCTGTTGCTGTAGGAAGATAAATACTTGTTTTCTCATTTAGTTCAATCCCAGAAGACAGACCCTCTGAAGTCAAAACAACAGTTGGACTTGGAGCGTGCTCACTTTCTAGTTACGCAGGCTTTTGATGAAGATGATAAAGGCAATGCAGAAGAAGCTATAGAGTTGTACACAGAAGCGGTGGAACTCTGTTTGAAAACAGTATGTTAAGCTACAGGTGAACTTGGTGGAATTATGTGATGGTAAGAAATTCTTCCACTCTCACAAATGACTGACCCTTAAAGGCTGGCTTGAAAATGGAGTACCTGTATATGTAAAAACTACCTTTTAAATTTTTTTTTGTTTGTTTCACTGTTTTTTTCCTTAGTGTTTCTTCCAGTCTTTGTTATGTTGTTATACAACACTGTAAATTTGTGGGAACTTGTCATTTGTGTGGGTTTTTTCTGAACTGGATTATACTAGAAGCTAGAAATATTCTGGAATATTTTTCATGTTGATTTTTGCCCTGGAGCAAATACCACAAAAACAGAAATTGAAAACTGTTAAAAATGAGGATGACTTGCTACTGTGTCAGCTGTATTAATTTCTGACTACATTAAAGAAAGTAATTTAAGGGAAATTTGTGTGTATAGCATTTTCTGAAGGCATAACAGTTTACTGATGCCAAAACTATTAAAAGTACTACTTGATTACTCAAGTGTTCAACACTAAAGCTGTTATGACTGAATTCAGTTTGCACTGAAATTAATATGGATCAATTGGCCATTACATAAACAATGAAAAATATAATTACAGGTACTGCTTTTCTCTATTAAGTCCAGTTACCTTAACTAACTCATTACAAGAAGAACTCACCATCATAATGTAACTCCACCAAGTCTGTTTTTCTTTTTCTCTTCTTTTCAGTGTTATAATGTAAAAATATTTGTGGGTTGTTGAGGTTGTTATATTACTGTTGTTACATACTTGAGTAAATCCTTTCCTCTGAATTATGTTAACAGGTTTTACCTAGGCTAAAACCTCTAGTGATATAGTGTAACCAAGAATTAGTAGAGCTGCTCTAGTTTTTCCACTTGAGCTGTTGGAGCAGAACATTTTCAGTGTATTACATAACATTTACTGCAGCAGCATGCTCCTTTTCCTCTTCTGTGTTCCTCCTTTATTGTGTCAGTGCATGCAAATATTACTGAAGTTAGTCTGAAAATACTTCATATTAACAACTGCATTTACTGGGTATTTCATTAGATACAAGATATTGCTGAAGTTTCTTTTCATCTTGACTAGCATATTCTTTTGTCGACATGATGGTAAGGTTTGTTCCTTGGGGTGATCCAAAAGTACCTTCTTCCTCCCAGGATGAAAGGAGATTTAAGGAACTCTGCTATCTTGAAGATTTACTCCTGTCTTTCTCCTCAGTAAATTCAGGGGAAGAGATTTGTTTCTTCCTTACCCTTGAAGTACACAGGGAGCAGCCATTACTGCTCTTCCGTGGCTGATTCCTAGATGAATGTGCTGGTGTTCCATCTCCACTACTTGCCTTCATAAATCTTTAAAAGTCTTTTCCAACCAGGAACCCCAGAGGGTTACTTATTTGCAAATGAAATTAGTTGCTTACAGAGAGTGCTTCTAGTTTTGTTTCTAGTTTGCTTTTTGTATCCTCAGTTGACTCCCTGACCTGGAATAATTGTCAAGGCACAAAGCTAGAACCTGAAGCCTGCTTGTGAGTGCCACAGGAGAAGTCAGGCTTCATGTTGTGCCTCCTGCAGGTTGTTTGGCTGCAGAAGCTGTGCTTCATCTGTAAGGAAGACAAGTATAAACTGTCATAGATGACTTCCCAAATGGGTGCAGAAGTCAACATTCTTCGCATCTTTGTCACCCTGTCCTAGGTTATGTTATGCTTTTGATTGCAAGTTAAAAATGTTGTTCTTGCATCTCTATCTTGTTTGTTTGAAAACAAACTTATTTTAAAAGTAAAGTAAACATTTTTGAAAGTAAACATTTAAATTTTTTTCCTAAGTTACCATGATCATTTTAGCACACATGGGGAAAAGAGTTGAAACACATCCAAGCTCAGCAGTATATACAACATTTTGTCTTTTTTCTGCCAATAGTGTTTTAATACAATTAATTTTTCTGGCAATTCTTTTTTGTGTATGCACTGTTTTCCGTACTGAAGAATTTTTGACATAATTTTCATTCTAGAGAAATTTCACTAGAACAGCAAAATTATATTTGCTTACATAGTATTTTTTATGCTGAGTTTAAAACAAGAAACAACAACAAACAAAGCAAAATATTTGCTCATTTCAAAAAGAGAATTGGAAGAAATAGCTAGTTACTCTTCGCTGTAATCTAGAAGTATAACAACTGAGGTTATAAAACATGTTGGTAGTTTTTGTATATGTAGATTTTCCTTTTATTTTACACTTTAGGCTACTGAAACTTCAGAAGCAGGCCTCCAGTCCAAGCTGAAACAGCTGGCTCGACAAGCACTGGATAGGTGAGTACTGCTAATGTTAGTAAATGTACTTGCTGTCAGCTCTAATCCCTCTGAGCTGGATTCTCAGTCCAACAGGTCTGTGTGGATTCTGTGTAGACTAAGTTCCTGCAAGGTTCACCTTGGAGCTGGTTGCCAGCTGCTTCACTGCTGAATGTAGCAGCTGTTCTGCCAACCCTCTGGGAACCTTGGGACATGCAGAATTAGGAAAGGACTGTGTGCTTGTTAGAAAAAATGCAGTACTTCAGAGATATAATCCAGTGCACTCTAATTATTGGCCTCTATAAAAGATGCTGAATTCAGGCTAGCATGAATTCAACGTGTCAGTGTCCCTCCATAAGGAAGACAGTTTGGAAACTGGGAAATACTTTTCTTTACAATAGCAGTCTAATTACATGGTATATGTGTAGTGAAATCTCTCTGAAACAATTTACACAAGTATAAATTCAATGTACTTCTCTGTAAATCAGCTCTGTGATGGTGAATCCCAAGCTGTGTTGGGCTAAGTTTCAGTATAAGCTGGGTTTTAGCATTTTGCAGTCTGTGTTCAGAAAAAATCCCACTATTTTGCATGTGTGTGGGTATCCAGCAGCTTAATGCAGCAGTAACAAAATATGGCTCCTGCATACACAGCTCACAGTTCAAGCAGTTGAAAGTCTGGGTTGTGAGAGTGCCCATGGGTTTTACTACTATTGTACCTGCTAGACAAAATAAATCTGAAAGGTATCGGAGGATGCAGATTAGTTTTCTCTGTTTTAGTGATCTTGTTCTGAGATTCCACATAATGAACACTTACACAAATTTTCCTATTAGCATAATTTAGAGGCAATAAAAATCTAATGAGTTCTGTCAAAAGTAGCTTGTATAAGTTGGAAGTGCTATATTTTAATTGATTCAAGAACAGAAAAATAAAGAAGTATCAGCATCAGAAATTTATTTTTGTTTTTCAGAAAAAGTAGTGTCGGTCAACTTGGGCATTTGCCCATTCCATTTAACATATATGGGAACGTGAACCAAGAAAATCAATAATAGAATTGTAATTATATTTTTATCACTATTGTAAAGAAAATGCATTCTTTATTTGCTTTAGAGCAGAAGCACTGAAGGAATCTATGTCAAAGTCATCTCAGAAAGAAAAGTCAACTTCAGCCAAACCAAATCAGCCAGTCAGAACGTTCTTTCCATTGGGACCTGATTTTTCTTTAAATGATAAACCACAGACAATTAGAGCAGTACAAGCTAGTGAATCTCAAGGTCAGAGATACACTGCAGAGGAGATTGAAGTACTCAGGTAAGTCTAAGATTTTCCAAAATGAGTTCATGAAAAGTCTGGCTCGCAGAAGCGAAAGTGCAAAATTGTTTTTATAGATGATACAACTGCTATTTCACTGGAAATCAAAGGAGCATAATGTTTTATATGACTCTGCCTTCTAGTACATCCAGTTGCTTTAACTTTGATTTTTATTATAGGTGAAATAAGCTACAAATAATCCATAAAACCATTAACCTAAATTGTGACTTTTGAAAACTATCAAATATATAATGTTCAAGAGGTCTTGTTTTCAGAAGCACTGTGTATTACTAGTTTTTAAAAACTTATTTTATTGTTATCTTCTGCAAGTTAATCTTCAGAAGATGACTGATAGGTTTGTAACTCTTCTGTTGTTTTTGTTCTGACTTGCAGGAAGACTTCAAAGATTAATGGCATTGAATATGTACCTTTCATGAGTGTTGATCTGAGGGAACGTTTTGCCTTCCCTATGCCTTTTTCGTAAGTATGCTTCAGTTACTGAACTTCATTTTTGTTTTTATTTTCAAAGCTTTTCCATATTTGTTACTTTTGTATTTTCTTTTTTGGGGTTTTAAATTGTTTACATAGGCTTTTAAGCATAGTTCAGGCAGAGATATTTAAATACTACTACTTCCTCCTTCCTCTCTGAACTTAAGACTTTATTGTAAGCTACTCTCTAGTACTTTTGCACTTGTGTCTTCAAGCCTATAAGGATAATATTGTATTGGGCTTTTTGGATTATTGGGTTGGGCTGGCAGCTTGAGTCTGTTTTCTGTTGCTGCTCCATGCTAATGAGTTTAGCTCTGTTGCTTGTAAAATGCAGGTGATAGCTGTTTCCTCTATAAAGGGCTGTTCCAAGAAAGATTGATATATAACAGCTAGACTTTCATTCATAAGTAATAATAATAGTTAAGATTACACAGCCATTATAGACATTTGGGGTTGTTGAATTTTTTTAACATCTTTGCCTTTTCCCACCTTAAAAATCAGAAACTTAGAAGCAGTATTCCTTGAAATTGTTTTACAGCTTCGTAATTGTTCTGTGTATATTTTGCACTGTCTGTCAGACATATTTAAGACTGCACATACCATAAAAAGCTCTTCTAAACTGCTATTCATTAATTTCTACTTCTTTTCTGTCTTCAATCTAGTGATAAGTGTGGGAAGCTGCCATTATCCCCCAAACAGAAAGCAATGTTTGCCAAATGGGTGCGACCAGATGACATAACAAATAACCCTACCATGATCTATACCGTATCAAGTTTCAGCATAAAGCAGGTAAACTGTTCCCAAGGAAAAATGTGTGCTGCTAGTGGCTCATCATGAGGAATGTTATTCAAACAGAAATCCCCAAATATGAGAGTGCTTTCCTTGGCTCTTACGAGGTTAAATAAATAGCAAAAATTTTGCTTTATAGGGGCCTCATGTTGAGCAAGCATACATTTTCTGCTGCTTTAATAGTGGCTTTGCTTCTTTTGGGTTTAAATCCTTCCCTTTTGAAGGGAATTACAGACTGACTGTTTTCCTTTGCTCCACACACTGCATTCATCCCTCAGTATCTGAGTTATTAGTAAGTGTCCTCACTGGTTTTCTTTTCTTCATAGACAATAGTGTCAGATTGTTCTTTCGTGGCATCCCTAGCTATCAGTGCAGCATATGAAAGAAGATACAACAAAAAATTGATCACAAGGTAAGTAGCTGTTGCTTTGTAAGATCTTCCCAGACTTGAGACTGCCAAGCTTTTGCAGTACATTCTGTGACATCTGTACAGAGTAAAAAATAGCATTTGTTTCACTTTCATCTCCCTTGGACTCATGGGGTTTCAGCACTTCTAAGCTGGGAGCCAACTTTATATTGAAACAATGGTTTCAAGTCTAACAGCAAAAACTTGTTAGACAAACATTCCTAATAAAAATTTTGAGTCCAAATTGGGAAGAGATTTTGAATTTATTCACCACAGACATGTTCAAAGAAACAATTTTTAGACATTTATATACGTTCTAATATCCAAGATTCTTTATAGACACTCCCAAAATGTCTGCCCAATTTATTGCATCATGGTGTAGGTGTTTTGTTTCTTTTATTACTACCAGAAAAATCTAATCTATCTTTGTTGAATGGATAACTCAAGTTTTATCCAGCCAAGCAGTGCTTCATTAAGTTGGCTGTCCTGGTTAGACAATTACCATTGATTAGGTTTTTTGGGGTGTAATAAGCCTATGAATTGGTTTCCTTACTGCACCCGCAGTGTATTAATCAGGTTTTCTGGGGTGTATAGGCCTTTGACTCCTTAACTTGCTCAAGATAGTTTTCTTTTTCTATGACATCTGATTCATCTCTAGTTATATGATAATTGTTAAAGAATTCTTTATTGAATTTTGTTCTTCAACTGTTGATTAAGTTCTCTAAGGGATATAGGTTCATGGAGTTCCTTTCTGCGGGTGCTGTGAGATAACTTCTCAGGGTTTTCTGCTGACACTCAGGCAACAAAGATCTAATCAAAGCCAGCTAAAATCACAGTCAAATATTCCTTAACTGATTAAGCATAGTTCATTACAAATTTTTTTTAAAAGCACAAAACTCCTGGCTAAGATCTAAGTCACTGTCAGTGTACGTATGTATACAGACACTGGAGTCTAACTTCAGATGTGCTTTGAGGAGTACGAAGTAGTTTAGAAGGATTTTGTATTTGTTTGGGATTTTTAAAATATAACCTTCTTTTATAATGCTCTCTAGTTTTATTTTTCTACTTTGTTAGCTGCTGTGCAACAAGTGGTATATTTTACAACTCATTGTAGAATTAATGTTAACAACACAATCTCAGCTCCACTCAGTTGGCATCCTGTGATAAATTTGCCATGGATTTTCTGGACTTTGCTGGGAGCCACTTGCCAGACTAGTGTGTGAATGTTTTTTGGATTGTTTTGTTTCAACCTGTTCTTTTTACAACTGAATTTGTATTCTTTTCAAGAGCAGCAAGTTCTGCACTGCCTTTTCCTTCAAAAGATTGACTTGTCATTCAGGCAAATACTGTGTTTATACTATAGACTTGTAAATACTGCTTGTTTAATCGTAAGATAAATTTGTTTGCTTTGCTTCTGTTTGAGAAACAATAAGGTTACTTATGTACTTTTTGCTACTATATTAAGTAGAAAGCTGTAGCAAGAGCAGGGCATGAGAAAATGAAACCTATTTAAACATGATTATTTTTGCTAAATTTCAGTTGCTCTTCATTAAAAATTCCATATTTCTATTCAGTCTAAATTCCATAAACAGACTGTGTGAATCCCACTTTTGTCATTAGGACTGTAGCTACAGCCCAGTCACTTATGTCCTAATTTTCTCCTTTTCATTTTTTTTTTCTGTTAACAGTATAATTTACCCTCAGAATAAGAAAGGAGAACCAGAATATAATCCATGTGGTAAATACATGGTGAAGCTTCATATCAATGGTGTTCCTAGAAAGGTAAATGTTTTTGGGGAACTTAGTACTGTTACTGCACAAGTCATGTGTTTTAAAGGCTTGATCAGCTTCACTGTGAAATGCTTGCGTAGCAAAAATTTTAGGCAGGTGTTTTTGGAAAGTAGTTTTTAATTGGTAAACCTTTTTGAGATTCATTTTTGGTTTAGAAGTATGTAGCTGCATATTTCTTCTGTCTGTACTTTTGTAGGTGTTCATAAAAATAGCCTTACATTAAATTATTGTAAAAAAATGCCTTATATTACTTAACAGAATTGTGAAAACCAAACAGGAACAAAGCTATGTATCCCCTATTTATAAATTACATGTGCACTCTTCCACTCCATCTTAGAAAAAATTGAAAAATGTAGAGGGGGATATCAGAAAGAGTATAGATATGAAATGACCACAGGAGAGTAACTCGACTGATAATTCAAGCAAGGCCTTGTTCAACTGCAGATTCTTTGGTAAGAAGAGGAAATGCCTGAAGATAAAACTTGGCAAACTCATTAACAACTTCATTTTCTTTCCAATGCAATAAACAAGAACATAAAATAATGTATTTGTCCATATATTACTTAACTGTAGCTCTGATTCTAGTGACTGGTGAATGTTTATGAGAGTTCAGAAGCTGGTCATATTCATGAGATGGGGAAGTAGAAGGAAACTCCTCAAAGGCTGATAATTGTTAAGATATAACCTCTGGGTCAGGAAGTCCTTGAGCTGCAAAATTCCAGAATCTGAATGTTTCAGCAAAGTATCATTTTTGTGTCTCCCTTGCTCTTAATATTCTTTCCAAAGTATCTCTTACTGGCTGCCTTTTGTCAGGATGAATGGCCATTTGTTCTCCTATGAAAAGGCCTACTCATTCCTGCACAGATAGGATTTGACCAGGAAATGTGCTGTGTTGGTAGCTTGTATTTGTAATGGACCAGTGCAAACAGGAAACTGAAACATCTATTCATGGAAACTGCTTCAGGTTACTGCAAATATGCAGTAAGAATCTGTAATGATGATGAATATACAGTACTAAATTTAAAGAAATGTTAATACTGTCAGAGCTGCTGCTTTCAGGTGTTCTTCAGAGAGAAGAAACTCAAATCTGGAACTAGAGGCTATGAAAGTGATATGACACAATTTGCTTCCTGAAAGATAAATAAATATTTATTCCTCTGCTGGCTACCAAGCATCATCCATCCTCTGATTCCTAATTAGATGAGGCATATTGTTAGGCTTTTCTGTACTTTTTATGCTTGTAATTGCTCAGAACCTTTCTGCAAGTGCCTTTTGCAGTAGGTATTGCACACTTTATAAGAGTGTACTGTCACCATCAGTCAAGGCAGCCCTCACATGTCACCCAGTTAGACCAGTGCAATCAAGAGATGGCAGTAGAATTCCTTGTTCACTTGGGCAAACCACTGCAGGATTGATAGAGGTGTCCATATGTGAGAACAATGTTCAGGTCTGGCTGTGTCTGAGAAGCTTTGTATTAATCAGGGTTTTGTCTTATTTTCTGATTACTTTCAAAATATTTTATTAGATTTATGATGATTTTTCATTAATTTCACACAGGTAATCATAGACGACCAGTTACCTGTTGATCATAGTGGGGAACTTCTCTGCTCTTATTCCAATAATAAGAATGAATTATGGGTGTCACTAATAGAAAAGGCTTACATGAAGGTCATGGGAGGATATGATTTTCCTGGATCAAATTCTGTAAGTATGAGATTATTTCTAAGAGGAAAAATTCCACTTAAATAATAATGGGTAAAATAATTTCTAGTGAAAACAAATTGAACAGCTGGGGGAAACAGCTGTTTGGTTTGGTACTTTCTTAATTCTTTTTTTGTTTCTTTGTTTCACAAATATTTTTAGCTATACTTAATGAAATTATTCCATCAAAATAGAATGAGCAAGACATCTTGATGGTCAAAGTTAATCTTCGTTTTCAGACTTCAGTATTATTGATGCTTGTGGGAAGGAAATGTTTATGTAGAATCTAGATGGAGGTGTTGGGTGTTGGTCTGTATCAATACTGCTGATTTTGGTTTCTAATTCTTTCAATAAATATGACAGTTCTCCCTCATTAGGTACTGGAGTCAACTAGGCAAGGAACAGTCTAGTCATTTAGAAGGTCTATATACAGGGAGCAAGTACTTTGATCTGTGCAACTTTGTTTATCAGATTGTTCCACTCACCTCCATGAACATGCATTGGGGTTTCTATAATGTGGTTACTAAAGACACGGTCAACATACACCATACAAGTGACATGCAAGTTATTCTTTAAAGAGGGACAGTTTACTGAAATTAATAGCCCATGTAATTTGTTACTTAGGAAGTCTTTCTGGTTTTAACTTTTTACTATTAAAGCTTTAAAGAATTTTTTTTTAAATTCATGGTGTTAACTGGTGTTTTGACCATATTCTTGATGGCTATACTTGGTAATCATCACCTCTTGAAAAATTGTTATGGAGCCAAATGTGGCTTTGTAGAAGCGGTAAATGTAGCACACATTTTTATGTGTCAGGCTGCTTTGTTTTGAAGGACAAAAGCTGGTGAGAATAACTGTGTTTCATTTCCATTGTCATCCTCTAACTCTCTGTCTGGAAAAACAGGTTGACTGGTGACATTTATTCTCTACTCTTCCTGCCCCCTCCACTTTCCACTTTATTCCAGCTTCCTTCTGTAGTCAGGGTTACTTACAATCAGGGTGCCTTGTACTTTTAATTCCTCAAGTTCCCACCCCCAAATGCTAGTTATTGACACTTCAAGCATTTACAGTTTCTGCTTTTGCTTTGAGGAATACAAAGCAAAAGAATAGGAATTTAGCAATATTTCAAGGAGTTGGGAGATTAAAGCATCTTTTTATGGAAATACATGTCAGTGTCAGCTTTACCGAAAAGAATAAAAAACTCATACCCCGAGCTTTGGAAATAAAACATAAATTATTTAAAATGCATATATAGTAGCAAGATACCAAATAGTGCTTCTGAGATATGCTTTAAAAATCTGTAAATCAATGAAATAAATAGAACACATCACACAGTTGAACATGACTAATGATTCTGATATGCTTCCATTGCTCTGGAATTGCAGTTTATTTCATCAGTTCACTTTCCAGCTTTTTTTTTTTTTTTTTTTTGTTAAGCTACTTGGAAATGTCCTTGTCTAATCAAATAATTTTTTGTTTGTTGGTCTGAATCTTGACCCCTTTGTGCATAGAACTGTATTGTGACTTTTGTGTACTTGATTTCTTTCAAGGCTTTTTATAAGTTGTGCACAGACAGCATATGTTTAGATATGGATTAACTCTGATTTCTTTTCAATACTTGCATTTCAGAATATTGACCTCCATGCACTGACAGGTTGGATACCTGAAAGAATTGCTATGCACTCTGACAATCAAGCCTTCAATAAGGATAGCACTTTCAGAATGCTTTATCAGAGGTAGACATTTGTTCTTTCCTAAGTAATTAAAATGCTTGCTGTGTAGTAGCTGTGTTAGCACTGTAAAAGCACTGCAGTCGCCACAGATACTTCAACAGCATTTTGGTACTGCTACAAATTGTGCTTTATAAAGCCTCCATGTGCTTTCTGGAAGAAGAAAAATTGAAGTATTGGTGGTTTTGATAGAACAGGAGATTAAAATACTGGGGAGTTTTGTGTGATGGAATTCTTATTTTCCTTGATAAAGAAAACAGAACATAGAGAGGAGCAGTTTGGAACCAGTATATGTGTTACATTATAACTGGTACCAGTTATAATATATACCAGTTAAGTGTTTAAAAGAAGAGGGATGCCTGTTCTGTGTTTCCATATAGTTCCCCAGAACTATATTGTATCTTTTGTCCTTAGGAAGCAGATATAATAGAATACTTGTATTTGTATCACAAGATCATGCCCCATCAGTAAATCTCCTGGGGGAGCAGCAAAAGTCTACCAAAACTGCAATACTGGTTTTCACACCTACTATAACAGTTTGGTTTGATGGTCTTACAGGTCCAAAGTAAATGATTCCATTATTTCACTTATGGTGAAAGATACAGCTGTAAAATATAATTGCCAGGTATACCAAGTACTTCGATTTCTTTCAGAATGGTTTTGTGCAGGTGGTGTCTTTCAATGCAGTGGAAGGGGCTTATTCTGTTCACTGAAACATCTGCATCCACTTTCTAGAGTGTTTTTTCAGTTGCTTAGGAACTCTCAGAGCTGTCAACAGTTTTTCAGATGTTCTGTTGTAATTTGAAGGTGTGACTGAAGTTAGGATGGGATGTAGCCACTGTAAGTCCCTCTTGTTCTTGTGTGCTAGAGTGAAAATGTGTTTATCTGTATTAACAGTGATCCTGTAAGGATCTGTCTAGGGACACTGAGTGTGTACTTGGCATTTTAGCATAGGCTGGGAATGTGTCAGTGCATTTTCACAACAGTAATTGTTCCAAAATTAACAATTGCTATTGAGAACACTAAACTTGAGTATAAGCACCTGCAAAAGTATGGAGGTGTGAACTTCTTATTCTTCAGAATCCTGGGGGTGTGAAAGACTTGATAATTTGCTGTATGCAGTCATTGACTAAGTGGTGATGAACCACATTTGTGCTCAAATGTGGATCTGTGAAGAGTATCTTGAAAGTGACACAGGCTGAGCTTCAGGTTGATAAATGCTGAATTTTGTTTTTGGAAATATGAAATTATATTAAAATAATATTTTTTTAATTTAAACTGTATACTTAATTCTGAAAGAAAAATATTTCCACTTTCTCAAAATTTTTTCAAGAGTGATTTCTGCTGACAAGAACCCCTCTATCCCAGTTTTATGGACAGTGTACAAACATGCTGTTGCAGTCTGGCAAATGTTGAATTGCAACTTGTGGGATTTAATTAAGCTATTTTTCCACCTCTTTTTGAACAGATTTCACAAGGGAGATGTCCTTATCACAACAGCAACAGGGGTGATGTCAGAAGAGGAAGGAGAAAAGTGGGGTTTAGTTCCAACCCATGCATATGCAGTCTTGGATATAAGAGAATATAAGGTATCAAGTGAAACTGAAAGTGTTTTCAATCTCCTGTTTGAAACCTACATGTGTTTCCAGATTTATCCTAGATGGGTAGCTACTGATTTTTTTACTCTCATGGCTAATATATTTTGTCTTGGACTCCACTGGGTAATTTCAGAAAACTTAATGATTCTGTGTTTACCTGACCCATATAAAAATCACTTTTAATATGTAATAATTATCATGACAAGATGAATTGACAGTTTTACTTTGTGGGTTTTTTTTAGGGACTTCGATTTCTTCAGCTAAAAAATCCCTGGAGCCACTTACGTTGGAAGGGACGATACAGTGAAAATGACACAAGAAACTGGACCCCAGATTTACAAAAATACTTGAACTTTGATCCCAGAACAGCTCAGAAAATAGACAATGGTAATAAGGCTTTTAAAGTCATTATCTGTTCAAATAGTATAGATCTTTGTGGTGTATCCCTGCAGGAAGGTAGAAATGAGTGCTTACAAGGAGAATAAAACAAACACTAGAAAGTAAATAGTCCAAAAGTTTAGGAAATATTTGTGTATTTAAATCTGTCATTTCAGGTTTGTCTGAGGTTTAAGTAATGTAGACTGTTAAATATATATCTCAAATTCATTGACAAGAAAGTACCTCCTTGGTTAAGTGTGCTGTCTCAGTATGTGGGAGTTCAGTGCAAAGAGAACATTCTGACAATAAGCTGTGTAATACACGAATGGACTTTTTGTGGGATTTTTTCCTTTCCAACATTTTCAAATATATGTCAACATGCTTACTATAATCAGTCTTTAAATGCTGCAGCAGCTGCATTTTACTTTCAGAAAGATGTTTTTGCTTTTTACTGTGTCCTCGTTGCTGTCTGCAAATCTCTGAGGGAGCTCTTTTGTTCAATGCCACCGTTTTTTTTAACACTATGCATTAGTGTTAAACTAACACTAAACTAACAAATCCATTAGATTATAGCACTTATTGATGAGCCTCATGCAAATGCCTGATGAAAATTTTTTGATTCAAACATAACAATCGCAGCCCTGAATTTGTGACAGTTATGAGATAATAGCTTGTTATTTATTTACCAATTCATTTAGTAAGTAATTTGTAGCATCTAGTTATTAAAATTTTATATGAAATTACACTAGTAATTCTAATGGAGTTATTCCTTCTGACTCGATTTACACTTTGGTCTTCTTGGTTTTGTGTCGTTATTATGACTGGTTTTTAGTGCTGCAAGATCTACAATTGTCTGTGTCAGAGATATGATTTATAAGGCTGCTTCCATTTTAAAAGTTCATTCCACTAGGAATTTTTTGGCTTGCAAGTCCTGTTGTTGGCTAAAGTTGCAATTAAGGGAGCTAATGGAGAATTAGAAGAAATGCATGAGCATGTTGCAAAGATAAAACAAATTTAGGGTGCAAAACCAAGTGACATAGGATGAAGTATCTTAGAAATACATTTAAACATACTCACATGTTGATTGAATACTCTATTGTGCTGGATGACTGTTGAAGTAGGTTGTTGAATTGCAGGAACTTGTTTGACTGTGTATTTTAATTTTTGGTTTTTAGAAACCTAAGAAAGGGGAAATGAGGTCAGAATCACCTAATGATGTCTCTTTCAAAATAGCAGATTTTTGCTTACCTTCTGCTTAGTCCTTGAGGATGGAAAAGCATGACAGCTTCAGAAAGTCCCTGATGATAAGGAGAGACTAACTTGCTTTCTCTTGCTTTAATGTGGTTTGAGGAGCAAGTTTAAATTTAGCAATTTAGGCAGTGCAGACATTGCTACTACATTTTGCAGAAATGTTGGCTTATATAGGCTGTATCATTTGCTCAGAAAGAAACTTTTGAGAAATAAGTAAAATCAAGATATCTGGTAAGAAAATAATAACAGCATTTCATTTTCAGGAATTTTCTGGATTTCCTGGGAGGACCTGTGCCAGTACTATGATGTTATTTATTTGAGTTGGAACCCAAGTCTTTTTAAAGAATCTACATGTATTCACAGGTTGGTCCAAAATATAAAATTTTTGTTTCAAAATCTCACTAAGTGTTCTGATGTTTCCTTCCTTCCATTCTTCCAGTTTACAGCTAGGGACTTGAATTCCAGCCCTGTTCTTTTGAGCCGGACTTTACAGCTTCTCAGCCCAGGCTTTGTTTTTGACTACTTCTGTAACATCAGTGGAGCTCAGTGACCTTTGTGATGTTGCTGTGGAGCTATGGTTGTGTAACCAGATTCTGACCTCAGTCCCACATCTCCCTGTCAGAATAAAACTCAGATTTTTGTGCTGTCCATCTCTAAGCAGTGCCTAGACAGTGCTTAAGTGACCTAGTTGTTATTTGGAATTCATTTTTCTGGCCACTTGCAAGTGAGCTGTGTGGCGTGTGCTGACTTTGTAGGGTGTGTTCACTGACATCAGGGTAGTTTAACTAGTTCTGGGTTTTGGCAGCTGTAGTTATTATAAATCATCTTCCTTGCCTGCTGATTTGTTTTCTGAATGTGATACCTGTCTCTTACCAAATATCCATTATATTCAGGGATTTTGTCGCCAAGTTTGAGGATAAGTGTGTGTATCTGTGTCTTGGTTTTGGAAAGCAAAGGTTTCTATACTTCTCCACTCCATTAGACTGCACTTTGCCACTGCTTCCACACTGTCCCTGCATGTGTTAGCTCTGCACAAACACCTTCATCTACAGTGGGACTGCTGAACTTATCTGTAAAGGCTCCTTCCATCTTCACGCTCCAGTTATTTCTAAAATACACTGTGCCAATGTAGCAAGATGAGATAATGAGTGTGCCAATGTCAGAGCTCTCCTGCTGGTCTCTCTGTCCTTACTTACCAATGATTCTCTTCCCTCTGTGTAGGGAAAAGCCTCAGCACAGTGGCAGTTGCCATAAAATGCAGAGTGACGATAGTGATAATTTGAAGCTTTGTTAATGCAACCTTCCACACATGCTGTTCAGCTTTACAGTGTGAGAGGGACAAGGAGACTTAGAAATAGCTGTACACACTTCTGTTTCCAGTGTGCCACACTTTGTGTTCAGTCATCAGCACTTCTTGTTTTTTCTCACTGTGTTTTTCTTGTCTAGACACTTCACAAGGCAGCAGGCAGGTTCTGCAGTAGCGCAGCTCAAAGATTTTTAACCCTTCCTGCAGGGCACCCTTCCAAGCATGAAAATTTTTATTTTAAAATTTGCCTCAGATTAAAAAAAAAAATTAATTTGACAAGCTTCTGAAATCAACCATAGCAGATAGATTTCTACAGTTACAAAAGTCTGGTTTTCATTTAATATTGGTTTTCTGCAATCATGGCTATGGTTGTGTAGCCCAGGCTGCATAAATAGTTCAGCTTTTTCTGTGCTTTGTGTGGTTGCAGTCACCAGCCATGCTGTGTGTATTTAGCTTTTTTAATTACCATACATGTATTGTGGTGAACTCATTTATAAAACAAGGTTTTAACAGAATGCTTCTGATGTGACTGTGTTATGTAACCACTGCCATAGATTCCAGTAGAAAACTAGGCTTTGATAACTTGTTACTGGTAATATCACACTCTGCTTATGTGTAGGATTTGGAGTTGGTTTCAAAGCACAGATTAGTTTCTTATTGGTCTAATAATGTGTCCTTATCACTTTCAGCACGTGGGATGCAAAGCAGGGCCCGGTGAAGGACGCCTACAGCCTGGCCAACAACCCTCAGTACAAGCTGGAGGTGCAGTGTCCACAGGGTGGTGCTGCTGTCTGGGTCCTGCTCAGCAGACACATCACTGACAAGGTGCTGGTTCTGCACTGCGAGCTCTGCCACAGCTCCTGTAAATCTCTATGGCTTTCTCGTGTTAGTATAGTACTGCCTGTGTTCAGGTGTGTATGCCTGTGCACATGGGGAGTTTTTTAATTCAGCAGGTACATGTATCTCCAATGGAAACAGAGTAAAATTTGAGCTAAGTGATTCTATTCCACCATAAAAGGTTCTAAAGTAACTTTGAATCCTGGGGCCTAAATAAGTTAAATTAGTGGATGTTTGTTTACTTCAGGCATTTGAAAAAGAATTCTATTGTGTATCACAATAAATACAAATATCAGATCATATTGTGTGTTGATCAAAAGGGATGATAGAAGGTGCACTTGACTTGATTAAGCATTCATGATCTTTCACAGAATTGCATCATTCTGATTTGTGGTTTTTTGTGGGTTTTGTTTTTATAGGATGACTTTGCACACAATCGGGAATTTATTACAATGGTTGTATACAGGACTGATGGCAAAAAAGTTTACTATCCAGGTTAGTGTACCTTAATTGTCAAGAAGCTGATGTTATAAATAAATTAAGAAGCACACAGAATTTTGTGGAGAGGAAAGGCACCTTTTGCTTTAAAACTAGATGCCTCATTAAGAGGTCAGTCTTCTGAAATCATTGTTTTGCTCTGTTTGATCCTACTTAAAATCTACACTGAAGGAATAGGCCATTCTACACACACTGTAAGAACTCTAAAGAGGTCTACATAGTCCTGCTGACACTTACTTTGATGCAGTATTTTCTTTATTTTTTTCTGTTTATGTTTCAGTGCCAGTAGTTAATGCTTAGAGGGAACAGATGATGTGCATTAGTTTCTCTGATAGCATAATTATTTCCTACATTTGTGAAATTATTTAAAGGTGTACAACTTCCACAAAATGAAAATAATCAGGGTTAATTGTCTCATGAACTTGGCTTAGATAAAGTACCTAAGCAATCTTATGAAATATAGGTGAACACTTCAGCATATTTCCAAGTATCAGGTATGGAATGTTTAAAATGGTCAAATTTTATCAAAATCTTACTCTGGATCATTATATATCAGATTTTTTTCGCCTTGAGGAGAAGAGGTTTGCTGTAGCTGTGAAGTAGCCAAGTATGCTTTATTTCAAGAGAGATAGCCTTGAAACACAGGCTGAGACACAGGGTGTAAAGATAATGCCCATGTTGAATGGTTAGACTGAAGCTTCAAGCAGAGCTAATAAGATCTTTTTGTTTCTGTTTTTTTTTTTTTTTTTTTTTTTTTTTTTTAGTTCTTATCCTTAAGTTAGAGATTATAAAAATACTCCTTGGAATTATTCAGTGAAGGTGCATCCTAAAACAAGTGGGATTTGGCCTTTTGTAGGAGCCTCTTTAGAACCAGGTTTGCATTCAGGCACATGCTCATGCAACAATTCTTTTAGTAGATTTTAAAACTTTTTTCATCGAAGAGTGGAATTTGTGGGGACTTCTTCTATTTCAATTGCTAATCAGAATGGCATTGTTCACATCTGATCTTGTTCAGTGAACTCTGCTGACCAATTCCCCTAGAATCCAAACTTCCCCTAGAACTCAGGTCTTTCTGTGGAAAGATCTGTTGACACCTGACCAAATCATCATTTTTAGAAGCAAATGCCCAAGTTGCTTCTGGTATTCCTGGTAGTTGTAGCAATGCTTATTTTACATGTGGGTCTCACGGAAAACATTCTTAAGTGAGCAAACCCAAACACAACTGTATAGTGAAGGGAATTGTTCAATTGTGCTTGAAAGATACAGCCTAGCAAGACCAGTAGCAAACCTGAATGATTCATATGTTTTGTCTTGCTACAGAGACTCTTTTAAAAACTTCTGATCTCACGAGCTCAAACTTGTTTACAACCTTTTTCCATGGAAATAGATTGGTCAAGCTGCAGTATTATTTTTAACCATCTGTTAAAATGAGTTGAGAACAAAGCAGCTTAATCTTTTGGCAGCAAGGCCGAGATTTCCCATTCCTAAGCTTCTTATTGTTTTATATTAATCCTTTCCCCTCTCCCATGTTGCTTTGTGGAAGAAAATAAAAGGACCTGATCCTGGGCCTATTGAAGTAATTGGCTAGATTTGGTCCTGCTTCACTGAAATTAAAAGAAGTCTGGAAAGAACCAATTAGAGGCCAAATAACAAATTACACTGTCTAATTGTAAAAGCAAACATTTGGGATCTTTCTAAGTACCGCATGTGCATTGGTATTGGGATGCAGCTACATCTGTGTAATGATCACAGGGATTTGAAGAGAGAGGGAGAAGAAAGCGTGTGTGATTTAGTTAAAGGAATTAACATGTTTTGAAGTATTGTTTACATGGTGGCCAAAGATTTTGGCAGCTGGCATTCTGGAACTGTCCAGCCAATGGAGAAAGAGCAGACACTTCAGATATGTTCAAAGAGTTGTTAAACATTCCTTACCTTTCTCTTGAAATTTCAACATAATTACAGGAGTCGTCTTTGAGTAGTGACACTGGTGGGAGATGGATAAGCAGTCCTTGCAAGTCTTGGGATTTAAGCTGTACTTTCAAGCACATAATTTGTGTCTTGTTGTGTGTGATGTTGTCGTGGTTGATGTTAAGACTGTCCCTTTTATGGGTAAATCTTGAGGCTCTCATCTGTTCTGAGCACTTGGGTCTGTTCAGTCTAATCTTAGAAGTTTACCAAGCTGGGAGATTTTTTGATCAGGGAAAAATGTTCATCCTTTTCTTTTTCAGCTGATCCTCCTCCTTATATTGATGGTATTCGGATCAACAGTCCTCATTATCTGACCAAGATAAAGCTGACCTCTCCAGGTTCCCATACATTCACCTTAGTGGTGTCCCAGTATGAGAAACAGAACACCATCCATTACACCATCAGGGTAGGTGCTGTTGTTTCATAATGCATGTAAGCAATTAAACTGTGAAGTGTCCTTTGGTTTTAAATTTGATAAAAAGGGTATTTCTGAATCTATATTACTATTTTGGGGAGGGAAGCTAGGAATGACGGAGCAGAACCATGGGATGAAGTATTTGATAGTGTTCTCCATTTGTAGTTAAGAAACTAGTGTGGTTTTAGTAACAAAATCAGCTGAAAAACACTCTTATTTCCTAGAATAAAAAAGTATCTGTGTACAGGCAAATCATTGGCTCTCTGTGTGTCCAAAATAAACCTATATTAGATCCTGGTTATGATTCAAAGATTTTTGACTTCTCTAGGTCTTGACTTAGGATTTGGGTTTTTCTTTTAGCTGCTGAGCCACATAATGATCAATGCTAGATTTTTTTCACTGAAAAAAGAGTAAAATACAGAATGTTTTAATTTTGCTTTTGCGTTGGTTTTTTTTTGTTGTTGTTGGGTTTTGGTTGGTTGGTTGTGTTTTTGGGGGGTGGCAGGGTTGTTTAGAAAAATTAAGTAGAACTAATCTTAGTCCCAGCACTATTCTGAATTTTGAGTTTTACAAAGGGTCATCTGATGGGTAATACAGGCATATTGTGAACGAGTATCTAAAAATGTTGCGTAGGCAATTCTGCTTTCTTTTAATTTGTCATGATTTCATTTGAAAAGTGCAAGATGAATGTGTGACCTGCTGCTTCTTTTACAACACAGGTGTATTCCTTGTGCAAGTTCACCTTTTCCAAGATTCCTACACCTTACACCATCTCCAAACGGGTAAAGAAACGTTTTCTTTTATGGGTCATTGGTTTGGCTTTTCCATATTTGAGATGTACAAGGTTTTAAAATATATTTTGATACTACTGCCCCACCTCCAGCACAGAGTGTGTTGTTGCAGCTGTGCCATTGCAGACATGCTGCAAAGCCTGTGTAGAACAGACTGGCCTTTGGAACAAGAACCCACACCCTAAAAAGTCATCACTCTGCAGAAATCAGGTTTGGCTTAGTAATGGTTGGTGTAGAGTGAAAACACCCCCAGAGTGTTGCTCATTTCCCCTTGGGAGAATTCCATGATTTTCTTAGAAAAACTCCTGGCATGATGGCACAAAATCAGCAATGCCAAACCAAAGGCACCAGTAGCAAGACCATAAGAAACAAACTTAGGATAACAATATCAAAACAAAGATACCTCAAGGGTCTGTAACAATTGGAATAAGCACTTCAATTGCCAGACAGGATCAAGGAAGTAAATCCATCGTAAATTTCCTGTAGAAATGCCCCCTGAGAGTATAGAACGGGGGGAGAGTGAAAAGCTTGACTGAAATTAAGGCAGAGGCTCAGGCAGTTTTGGGGCCAGCTGCTGTTCATATTTCAACTGTCAACATGAGCTGCAGTTACACCTTCAGCTGAAGTATTAATATAGCTAAGAGCTCACAGGATAAAGTAACTTGCATGCATTTTCATGTTTTAGCAGTTTTATCTTCAGGAAAGAATAAACCAGCAGCTGTTAACTTTAGCTCTGTACCTACCATGCCTACCCAGGGGAATCCTATTATAGTCAGAAGTCTTCTGTCCACACAGTAACTTGTTCAGGAAGAGAAAAACAAGGGAGTTTGAGCCACAGTGGGACAGTCCATTTTCTGGGACACTCGTGCCTGAAGCCCAGGATTGCCTTACTTTGTATGGTCAGGGGAATATGCTGGCTTGGCTCTCGAGCTCAGACCATGTTCCATACCAGCTGTTGTTTCTGGAACAGTCCCTTGAAGCCTATTCTAGAGAGTGGTGAGTGAATAGAGAGATTCCTGGGAACAGCAAAATGATTTGTTTGGTTCTTCCAGAAACCATTGTTCTATATAGCTATTAAAAATGGCTTACTTAGAGGAAGTGTTTTAAGAGGTCAAAAACACATTCAAGGTGAAAAGCCTGTTTGAGGAGAGCCATCCGTTTTATGTTGTAATATGTTTGAAAAGATAACTAAGTATGTAGAAAACTCCTGATGATTATTTGCACATGTCTGTCTAGTATTAAAAAAAAAAAGTTCTATCTATCCAAGGCCAGTTCTGTCTTTAGAATTGAATACAAAAAGTTAGTTGCCTATATTTAATGCCTGTTTGGTGATAGCTTAGCAGTCATCACACTCAAAAGCAAGCAGAGAACTAATTCACAGTTTAGCAGTAAAAACAAGTTCTGTTAGATGTCCTATACTCGAGTCAAGTGGTCACCTCTGGAGCTCAACAAGTCCTGATGTGATTCCTGGAATTAAGTGTCGCAGAAGTGGAAAAGGGCTAGAAAGCTTCACAGCACACAGCAGTTTTAGTTCCTGGGTAACAGCATGGTAGGGGGAGAAATTCCTCTTGATTCCAGACTTACCATGTCTGAGGGGTGTGGGCACTGAGTGAAGAAATTAAATCACAAGGGAAAATGCTGCCCCTTGCTGATTTGACAGAGACAGGAGAGAAGTAACAGGAGAGATGGAGCTCAGCTATAAATCTGTGGGAATGCCTGGCATGTCTTACGAGTCTAACCTTTCAGTTTAATGACTAGCAAGAGGAACTTGGAAACAGATGGCCTGCCTCTCAAAGTCTGAGCAGCATTTCTCCTCTTGTGTGTCGTTATCCTTACAGAATCTGTCCTTACAGTTATCTTGTCTCTGCTGTGCTGGCTCTCAGGGTGCATAGAGGTGATGGACAGGGCTGGAGACAAAGATCTTTAAAAGCAAAGGTTACAACACCATTAGTGTTGTACTGCCTGTATTGCTGCTGTTTCTTATTTAACCCAATGGAGCAGTGTCTGAGGACAGAAAAAAATAACCTCTGTAGTCGTGTAGGCATGGGATAGATGGGAATGAGGTCTTGTGTTAGCTGCAGTTTGTCACAATCAGAAGCAGTCACTCAGTGCTTGTTTAATGTGAGCTGGAAAAATACAGTACATGTCTCAGGGGTGTAAGGGGGATCAAGGGGGATGGGGAACTGCAAGACTTTGTCAATGCTTAACACCATCTTTCACTTCACTGTAAACGTCACTAAAGTCAGTAACCTCTAAGTGAGAGGACCTTCTAGTCTTGTTTCTCTGTATACATAAGCAATACAAATCATCAGGATTTGTCTTCTGTACTTTTGACTTCTTTCAGGTTAATGGACAGTGGAAAGGTCACAGTGCTGGAGGATGTGGAAACTTCAGAGACACCTACAAGAATAACCCCATTTATCAATTCCAGCTAGACAAGAATGGGCCATTGCTAATTGAACTACGGGGGCCAAGGTTTGTAGAAAATAATTGTGCATCAATACAGTGATGGCATTCCATGCCAAAGATAGGGCTTTGTCAGTATCCCCTTGGGGAGGGTGGGAAGCTCATGGAAAATCCAGAAGACAAGGTGTGGGAGTTAACTCAGGTTTAATGTTATTTATGTTTCTATCTTTATCATCAATAGTGTTTTAAATCTGCACATTAACTACTGAGGGAAATCCTTGACCTATAAGGAAAGCAGCAGCCTTCCTTTGTCTTTAGTTTTGGGGTCTGAGCAGAGCTTGGGAAGAAGGTATAAAGGACTTCTAACAACTAATTATGCTCATAATTCCTTGTTTTGTAGTAGAGCTAATATACAAGATACTAAACCCTTACAGCTCCAGCACCTCTGAAAGTGCATTTACTCTGTCACTTATAGGCCAGGAGAAGTGCTGGATGTTAATGTCCTGTAAAGACGTACGCAGGCCAAATTCCTGTGGCGCAATTAATGATTACCTCAAAATCCCCATATTCAGCCCTTTTGAGTAGCAACATCTCCTGACCTGCAGTCAAGTGTTTATCCTTTGCAAAGCTGTATAGTGGGCCCCACAAATGGCAGAACTTTTCTATCTCTCCTCCCCTCTTTGAGGAAACTCCTTTTCTCGTGAAATGAAGACGAAGGAAGAGGTGTGGCTGCATGGTTCCATGAACTGAGCAGTTCTTTGTATGCATTTTTTCCTGTACTTGCACATGGTATTTGGGTATTTTGAAGGACAGGGGCAGTGGTGCCTGTCACATGCATTAATAGGAGCAGCCAAAGTGTCCCAAGTTGTATTGCAGCTTGAGAATTTCTGCTGAGATCACTGACACCGAGACCTCCGACAGCAATCTGATCACACCCCAGGATCTCCGCCATGTGGCACAGGAGTGTCTCACAAGCTTAACTACTTGAATTCTGCTTCAGTGCACAGGCAGCCTTCTAGCAGGCCATTTTCCCTACAGTCTACTTCTAAACCTGAACTGAGTTCTGTCTTCCTCCAAATTCTATATTCATGTAATGGTAAATTTAACTTAACGTTTTTGTCACGAATGTGACAAAACTTTTAGATGTCTTTCTTTTATTAAAAACTGTATAGTTTTTAATAACTAGCCCTCTTCACAGTAATCCTGATGACCCAAATATCTAAAGTAAGTCTGTCATGTCACTTGCAGGCAATACAGCGTTGGTTTTGAGCTTGTCACCGTCTCAACAGTGGGAGATCCTGGTTCCTATGGCTTTCAGAAAAAAAGCAGTGGTGACTACAGGTAACACTTAATGAAGTCTGTATTAAGGTTTGAAAGATACTTTAGATCCCATTTCTAACAGGTAGTTTTCTTTATCATAGGTGTGGATTTTGCTACTTGGAGGTGGAGAACACATTTGCTGGAGTTTACAACATTATCCCCACCACATTCCTGCCTCAACAAGAGGGCCCTTTTTTCTTAGATTTTAACAGTACTACTCCTCTTAAGGTGTCACAGCTGCAGTGAGGAGACAGAACTGTGCAGTGCTGTTTAAGGAGAAGGTTTTCATCTGTCCCAACAGCCTGAGAACAGGTGAAGAACCCTTACTACACATGCACAAAAGAAAATTACATCCCGAGTTATAGCCAAAAGCATGGAATCACAGATTGCCAGTTAATTGTGGCAGGCAGTTAGCTGTGGGTTTGCTGCCATGGGCCAGGAGTGAGCACTGTTCAACAGGCTTGGGAATAGGCTAAAAGGTATATATTCAAATGAACCAGCAGAACTCAATTTATTGCAAGTTTTCCACACTTTGAATCAAAGTCTAGTGAGTTACAAAAAAACTAACATTGAAATTCCCTCCTCCCAACATACAGGGTATACGGGCTAAAGATTCTATTCTTAAAAGTAAACATGTAAGAAAAAAATATCCTTGTGTATTCTGCTTATTCAGTCTCAGGACCAACTAGCTTTTATTACACATTTGTGCTGCTATCTCTAATGTTTTCAGCAGTGAACTGGTTCTCACATCTAAATATAAATATACAGCTCCTGAATTGATAGTATTCCATGTGTCATTGTATCTGGAATATGTATATAGGAGTAAAGGAAAAGGAAGGTTCCAGCTTTAGCAATTTCTAAAAGCAAAGCAATTGCTTTGCTCATGTTATGTGTACTTTGAGAGCTGTTACTTCCCATCTGTGTGGCTTTAGTCCATTATAGAGCACGAGGTTCCGTGGCTTCCTTCCTGCCAGCCCGAGGCTGATCCCAGTGAGCAGGAAGGACAGGAGGTTATCCAGCAGTGCAGCACAGCCTTCCTCCAGCAGCTATGAAAGGTTTTCATCTGAAGATCCCCTGCAAGATTCACTGTATCTGCTGAGGGCAGTCTCAGTTGCTGGTGCAGGGAGATGGAGAACTGCCCACCATCAGCAATTCAGCAAAGAAATGTTTTATTTCCATCACTTTTGTAAGTATGCATCATGTAGGGAAGGATCATTTAAACCTCTCCCCCCATACACCACAGCTGCAAAGAATGCACCTGCTGATTCCATTATGCAAGACTTCTTTGAAAAGATACTTCTTTCCTTGTAAGCTGAAACCAGTCATCAATAGAAGCAGGGTCAGTGTTCTTAAGGAAATAGTGGAGATGGGATTAATGCAAAACAAGCTGCTTTTTAGAAGCCTCTCTGCCCTGTGTGCTCTTTCTCTAGATCTGTATGCACTGTATCTGAAGAGGATTCAAGATGAGAAGTTTTTATTTAATACCAACTGCCTCACAGATCCTGGAATGGATTAAATCTTGTCATTTTTACAAAATTTGCAATATTTCACAGTTGGGGGGAGGGTATTTTTAAAACAGCCATGGGAATTTTGCTACCATTCACATTAGTTTGGCAGTTTTCCAAAGAAAAAGGTAGAATTTAAATCTTGCTTTAGATCACAGGTCATTGGGAAACTGAACACACATTCTACAGTAGCACCAGAATTATCTGTGGGCTAAAATTACTCCCACAGGAATCTGCTATTAGTCCTCTGCAGAAAGTAGAAGAACCTTTTGTTTCTTTTCCTTCATCAGACAGCTGCTTAACAAGTGTCTGGCGCTGAAAGGGCAGTGATAGCTCTTGCCTTGGAAAACACATGCCTTGCTGACTGCAGTTCTCTCAGAGACCACCTGGGCTAGGGAATTCATGACTAAGTCACATTCAGTGACTTACCTGTTTTTGCAGAGAAGTTTCTGATGATAATTGCAATAAATCAGCAGAGGGAACAGCATGGGCACAAGCTGAGAAAAAAACAGATTAGGTTTCTTGTGGTTATGCCTGGAGCTTGTGGCGTTTGGAGCATGTGCCGAGGACTGCTTCATCCCTAAAATATGAAAATTTCATTAAACTCCCATTTTCCCTCCAGGTTTCTGTTAAGTTTTTAGCTGAGGCTAAACCAGAGTAGCAGTGAAGTCCTCAAGTATCTCACCATCTCTAAAGTCACAGATAGTGAGGAAGTATCTTTTCACTATACTTTTGTACAGAAGGCAGATGCCAGAAGTGCCAGCTTTCAGCACCAAGTTCATGCACATTCTCTGCTGTTTGAGATCAAGCTAGTAGACTTGCCTACAGGAAAATCTGCTGTTGTTCTTCAGTAGTTGGTTTCTGCTCAGCAGGAAGGAGTTTTTCTTTCTCTTTCCCCTGAGCACAAGTTAGTGCCAAAGCTTATGCTGCATGAAATGAACATAAGGCTCAGCTTCTGTAATGTGCTGAACTTAAATGGAACTGAATAAAAAAGTAAGACGTGTACTCACTTTCCTAACGCCAGGCAAAGGCAGTAAGGCCAAAGGATCCTGTCCCCACCAGGATACACCAATATTTCTTACACATTCAGGTCAGTGGATCAGGCCTATCCCCATTAATGCACAGGGCTTAAGTTCAGTGGCAACCTCATATAGATAAAGCAAACTCTATTCAAAAATTGCACCTCGAATGCCATCACTGTGCATTTCCCTTCAGATATAGGACAGAACACTCAGGTGAAGTATTTAAGAGGTACTACAAAATATCCATATAAATTTTAGCCTAGGGATCCTGGTTATGGCAAATTCATCTTACAACAAAGTTTTCTTGCCCTTTTTTCTTAAAAAACATGGATATAAACATCTAGGATCTGCTTTAATATTTTCTGTCAAATATATGCTTTTATATTTTTTCTGGAGTAAGTAAGTCTGGAAAAATTATTGCAAAGTGGACTGTTCCTTAGATTTTAACATGACCTCAGGCCCCTAAGTTAAGCTATTCTTTCCCCTGTACTGTTAGCTTTTGTTGAGCCATATGACAGAGAACACAGTTTGTTCTGTTTTTTTTAGGAATACACAGGTTAGCCCATGGTTGATCCAGTCCCTCAGTTCTCAAAGATTCAGTGAGACACAGTACCATGGGTGAATCAACAGTTCCTATCCCCGGTGCCCTAGACTGTGAGTCTGAGTTCAGTCCTGGCCTCCTGCTGCAAGCTTCACGTAACTATTTTGTACAGTAATTATGCACTTAAACACACAATCTCTGCAGCCTTGAACAGGCACCTATTCAGAACTAAGTTTGTGTATATACAGCAGAGGTTTTCATCACTTCATCTAGAAGGACACTGGAATTGTTTGATAATACCAAAGAGAAGTAGAACTCCTAGGTTAACATTTGCTTTATACATTCTCCCATCAGGGCAGCTGAAGCAATCATGTATACTTTGATACACCAGAGGCTTATTTTTATAACCATGAAGGCAGCTACCATCTTGTTCGCTTCAGAATCTATGAAGAGCTTAAGTAAAAAGTAACTGGAGACAGCTTGTTCATTTTCTTGTCCTCCATAGCAATGTATGTTCATTTAAGTCTGTCATATTTATAATTACAGCTTTTATGAAGTTGAAAATAAAATGAGTTTTCCGTTAATTTATTAGACACACAGTTCTGCCTGTTTGCTTGTATGGCCGAGGGGTAAATTACCTGTCTGGGGCTCACCAAAGGAGGAAGGCTGCACCATGATCTTTCAGCAGCTCTTGCAGCAGGGTGGTAGAAAAGGAAGAGCAGAGTGGGTTCCACACCCTTTCAAAATTCCAGATCAGTGATTTTATCCAGCTGAACAGGACAGGCACACAGCAGCACACACACAAAATTAATTCATTGCACCCAAGTGTGGCAAGTTTGGGGTTCCAGTCAGAACTGGCAAGATGAAAAGAAATCTGATAGCAAGAGAGGTTAAAAAAAAAGGAAAAAAAATCACTGCCAAAACAACCATCCAAAGAACCAAGGAAAATGTAACAGGTGTTAACTGGGAGGTCTGCAAAAGTGAGAGTCAACCACACAGACCTCTGCTAGTTTTTCTAACTGAATGCAGTATGGACAGTAGCTCAACTATGAAAGTTTAAGTAAAAAAACTTAATACAATGTGGCACTCCTGTACTGCTTTTTGCATTTGATACTGTCTATCCCAGCTTTTTCCCAAGTAATGGTCACTTGGGAAGAAGCTGCAACCACAGCTTTCTTTCCTAAGCATTTTCTGAGTCTGGGAACTGCTGTCAGTGAAAGATTTTAGCCCTAAGGTCTTCAGAAGATGTAAACATATCAATGTCTAACAGAGTTACGATTTAATAGATGCATATGATGAATCTATTTTTTAGGATTCTTTGCCTCCAATTCTGCATGGCTTTACAGCCAATTTCAGCAGCATTAGTGGTCCCATGTAAGAGAACACCTCCCTCCTCCTGCACACTGGGGGTTTTGGAGAACCTGACTACAGCTCTGCTCTTGTGGCACAGTTCAGAATAAAAAGTGAGCCATGTATGCAGGGAATTGGGAAGCTGGGAAGAGGCACCAATTGCCCACATACCACAATGGATTCTAATACCAGTATGACTTCAGCCTGCAGTCTTCAGCTGGAAGTGGATATTTGGAGGCTAAACTTGCTGTGGGAGAAGATTTGATTCCTAGCACTTGAGATAAACTTCACTTGCACACAATCAACATGTGGAAAACAAAAATGTTTACTGTAGTGTGAAGAATTTCACATTAACTTTGAGAATAGATACACAAGCTGTGGCAGGGATGAAATACAACAGGACTGCAAAAACATAGAATAGAAAATACTTTGGGCAATACTAAGATTCCCATCAAATTAACAATATAAACTGACATTTTAGATAAAATGGTGCTTCCAGAAATTTTTAGTCACCAAAACTGAAGAGTCCTAGGATTTTTACTACCACTTATTAGAATAATTATCAGACACTACTACTGCCTAACAGCTCCTGGCAAAACATGCCCCGTGCCCTTTCTAGTTTTATTATTTATTTTATTTTGTCTAGGGCATACTAAATCCCAAGTCCCTTTAACAGTTATAAACCCCCACAAAGTACAACCTACAGAGAAGCTTAAGAACACATTGTCAATCTACACTGGCAATTCCTTTTCTTCATGCATATTTCAAGGGCAAACCCCTTCTCATAATCGTCCTCAAAACATCTATGACTCCCATTTTTGAGGGAAAGAAAATGAAACAAAACAAAAAACACTTAAAGTGCTGAAAAATAATACTTCACTTCTCAGGGAAGCAGAAGGGCAAGGGGCCAATCAACTCTTTTTTGGTCACTGGAATCACCTGCAGAGTCCAAGTCAGACTCGGGAAGGTGTCTAGAAAGGGCCTCCCACTGCTGGGCGTTACCATCCCCTTCCTGTCATCCATCTGTTCAATGGGCTGCTAGAGGCATGACTCATTTTATCCTTTCTGTGAGCACCAAGGGAAGAGTGAAGGCTTTCAGACCCCACACATGCAACAGCTTTCCTGTATACAAAATATTTCTACAGTTTCAGCATAATACAGACCAATACAGATGTTTAAAGATTATGCCATTGTACTCAAGAGATTGGTTGTATCTAAAGAGCATTTCAGTCTACAAAACTGAAGCCAAACCGCTCTCTGCAAAAGTCTGGCTTGAATTTCAGACCCCTGACTGGCATGGATTTACACAGGAACATTACTAGTTATTGCTTCAGCCAGGCTGCTACAAAACAATTTACAAAGTCTGTGAAATATGAGCACAGCTTAAACATTTGATAACTCGTCCGGCCTACAAAGGATTTACTGAATAAAAACTTCAGCCCTCCACATCAATTAAACTTCTTAGTGCATTTTTAAATTCTCAGAGTAAACGCTTAAGATTTGGCATATATTATTGGCACAACGTTCTTCAAACACTTAGAAGTTCATGGATAAATACTCAGACTCCCACTATTCAGGACGGGGCACGAGCGGGCCTCAGCCAATCTGGGCAGCTTTCCTGCCCGCACATATTCCCTCCTTGATTTTCATGCACTGAAGGGAGAGCTGCTTCATTCGGTTATCCAGAGCCAGCCCTTCAGTGGAGCTGCTCCTGGTGCTGCTCCTGTTCTTGTTCGCTCTGTCGCTGGTCTTGTTCTCAGCCCCTTCTGCCCTATCCCCTGCAAAGAAAGGATTAAACGGGATGTTAAACCCGGATTTCATTCTGCAGGTTAAGCTTCAAGAAGGTGCCTCTGCAGCTTCCTTTGCCAAAGCACGCGAAAATTACAGGAGCAGAAGCAAGATGCTTTAACAAAACCAAGTTGGCCTTCTAAGCCATGCTCATCTTGTGCACTGCATCAGGAAATTAGTGAGAACAGCCCTAGGATGGAGCAGACAAGGGCAGTGGTAATCCTCTAGTCTGAATTCATCGGCCAGGGCTGGCAAAGCCTGCAAGAAGCTCCTTCTGGCACATTGTTTTTTGTGGGGATTTTATTGGGCTTTTTTCTGTTTTGTGTTTTTGTTTGTTTGTTTGTTTGTTTGTTTGTCCCTGGAAAGAAAGATTTTCAAAAAGCAGGACAGTAATTTAAATAAATAAACTCAGATTTTCTTCCAAATAAATGTACCGTGAAAATCCCACTGATCACTTACTTAGTGAGACATCTCAAACCCCTGCACTAGGACAGATCTGGGGAACGTTCCCAGGCAGGAGAACAGTAATTAACACATTACAGCATCGTTGTTAACTTTGAAGACACGGGGCATTCCACAACTGCCTCCCCAAAGAAGTGGCCAGCAGCTCAGAGCATTCCCTGGCATATGCCTAGGGGAGCTGGGGAGGTTTCCCTGCTCCTTTTATGGAGCTGAAAACCACTGGCCCGGGGTGTATCCAGCTGTGCATACCTCTTTCAGCTTCACACTCGGGGGAGGAGGCCCCGCTGCACTCGCTCCGGGGGCCCAGGACAGGGAAGATCATCCCGAACTCCGAGAGGGAGACAGGGCTGGGCAGATCCAGGCTGCCGGGTCGTGTCGCAGGAGGGAACTGAGTGGGCACCTCGCAGGGACTCGTAGGACCAGAGCTGAAGCTGGACACTGACTGAGTTTCTGAATCTTCCTCGGACACAAAGCTGCTGCCGTTATCATCCTCAAACACTTCTGAAGCCACTGCAATGTTCAAAGCATATTCCAGTCAGTAATTAAGCCTCCCCCCTGCACCTTTCCCAGGCAAAGGCAGTTTTTCAGATTTGCATCTACCATACACAGACACACTGCTAAGCCATGGGCTGCCCCCTCTGGTTTTCAGCCCCCTGTGCAAAGCCTTCACCTGGTTCTGCCCTGAGGAGCAGCACACCTGCCAGCCAGGCCATGCAAGGCCAGCTCTGCAGCAGCTACTGCCCTTGGAATTTTACTGGCCCCGTTGGCCTTGTTCACTCATGGTCTTCAGTAGACAACTTGGGTTAGAGCCTCATTCCCTGTGTCTCCTCCCCCAGCACAACCTTGATCCCAGCGCAGCCTCCTGGTTATTTAAGGCATCAATTAGAAAGACACAGGTCCCAAGATTTCTTTTTGAATGAGGATCACCAAATAACACCAATTTAAAAAAACAAAACATATATTCTTTTCACTGCTTGTGTTTGCTCAGATCTGAATTCTAATTAAGCAAACCCGCTCCCAACCGTCTGTTTAGATTAAGCTGCAGGGTCCTTATGAACAACCAGAGGAGGAACCCATTTAAGAACATTTTGTGCAACACAAGAGTGCAGATTTTGCTGAAATTCAACACACTTCAGAGGCTCACTGCAGGATGTGGGGACCAAAGACCTCTGCACACAGGCAGTCCCACTGGGATCAGAAGGTTCTCTACAGAAGAGAAGCTTCTGCACAACACAGATGCTGGAATCTCACTGGCCTTAAGAAGACCTGGACACAGCAAGACATCCACAGTGACCTGAGGTTATCTCCAATTCCTCGTCCTTGTGATTCCTGCCATTGTTAGCAAGGCTCAGAATTGGCTTGGAAGGGCAGCAGGAGCAAGCAGCAGCATTTATAAAATGGCTCAGAGGAGAAGCTTCAAAGAAGTTCTGCTGTCACCTTGGCAGCCTGGGGCTCGCAGGCACCACTCGGACACGAAGAGGCTGCTACTGCCATGGTTGTGGCAGAGATGTTCAACCTCCTTCTGCTGGACTTGCAGATTGCAGAACTGCACTCACACGTTGCAAAATTGACCCAAAAGGCTTCAAACATAAAATGGGTAACAACATTATCCACCTTCCTAAGTCCTCTCCAGGGCATTTCATACTCAGAGACAGCTTTTCTTGTGGTTTGGGTTTTGTTGTTTTGTTTTTAATGAAGTCAAATCTAAGCCTGCAGAGGGGCCTTTCTTCTCGCTGCATTTCATCAATATATGGCGAGCAGTACAGTAACTTTGTGGGGGTGAAAACAATAAAAGGTTTGGCAAAAAAGTTGTTTCCAATTAGAGTCCTCAGCTTGGCAAGAAGCAGTGACATCAGGCAGTCTACAAGCAGCACAACTTGAACTGTAGCTTCCTTTTCACCATCTAAATTCACCCTAATGCACAGGAGCATCTGCAAGGGCCAAGAAACTCTTGCTGATGATGAGGTGTTTTACCCAACTCTGGCAGACAGAAATCAGATATAAAAGGACCTTGGTGGAAAGCTCTCCCCACATTACAATGAGAACTTAATCCAGGCTATTTTATTATTTAATCCAGGCTGCTAGTCCTGCCCTGTCATAACCCAGTTCTGTGTTGGCATCAGACACAAGCTGAAGTCCTTCCACTCATGTCAGACTGTGCAATTCAAAGAGAGCGATGAGCCCACACTGCTGGTCCTTGCCTGCAGCCTCAGCAGCAGCCAGGGGAGCCAGCAACTAATATTAATTAATATTAACTTTCCTAGCACTTTCTGTCCCTTTAGCCCAGGCCCCTGAACTCCTTCACCACAAAATACCCTAAAACTCAGTTATACCTAAGGCTTTCAGGAGGCCTTCTGCATGGGGAGGGGGACTTGTGTGTATCCAAATGAGGCAATTCCTGCCTAGGTTGGAAAGGGTCAGTCTCAGGAATTAAGGGTGGCAGAAGATAAGCAGCCATGCTGGAATCTGGCTGCATCAGCTGTCCAGACACAGCACTTGCTGCTGCAACTCGGGTCCCAGCTGCACAGTACTGAGTGAGAAAGCTCCAAGACATTGTGCAGAATCTCCTGCCACTGCAGAGGGTGGAGGCCAGCCCAGGGCTGTTCTCAGCTCCCACAAGGCTCTACCATGAACCTACAAGGCCTCAGTGCCAGTACACACTGGTGTCTATGGGGAAATGGCATCTTCTGCCTTTGGGCACCAGGATTGTGCTATCATGAACTATTGTAATCCTGATCTAGACTTTACCTGCTGAAACGCAGCTGAAATACAAATTAAACTGGAATTTGTGGGACTGGGCAGCAAGAAAAGTACTTTCTGCATCAAAAGGAGAAAAAAGTGTCCAGGAAGGAGGTAAAAGTAGGCCACATGTAATGTCCATCTATCTTTCACCCAGAGCCAGGACAAATGCAAACTCACCATACAACAGACTTTGGTCTTGTTGTCTTGTTTGAACAACAAGGTCCCCATGTGCCACCAGAAAGCAGAGATTACCTTGCTTGTTTGGAGCTTCCTTGGAGGTTGTTGCTGTCACCCATTTCTCCTACAGAGCCCCTCAGCCCACTGCAGCAGCATATTGCTGCTTCTTCACTTCCCTTGTTTTCAGCACACACGCTCTGCTGAAACCACACCTTGGCAGAAGACTGCAGCACAAAGGAGCTTATCCTTACACTTATCCATGTGAGCATCCTGCCTTTCTGTACTACTGTAGCCACAACTTGAGCTCCCTCTGCCACAGGCCCAGCACTGGAGGACAAGCACTTCATCCACAAGGTCTGTTCCCAGACTGGCTGAATGATCTGTGACAGCCTGCCACCACCCCAGGCCAGTCACTGCCAGCAGCACCACTGCTGTAAAATTAGACACACACTTTGAAGTGTGTTAGTTTTCCTCCTTTCATACAGCACTGCAGAAAAAAACTACAGGCATAAGGGAATGGCTGATGCACTTTAACTCATTACCCTTTCCCTTGCAAATTTGCTATTAAAGAATGCAGTCAACTCCTGCAATAACAAGCTGCGTCACAACTTAGCCACAGTCCCACAACAGCCAGCAAATTCCCAAACTGCAGAACACACAGGGCAACTCTAACGTCAGCATTTCTTACGATGCTCATGGGATGTACATGCCCTGTACTCACTGGAGACGGTGTCTGACTCCATTTTACTCGCAGACAGGTCTTCCACAGAGGTGTTGCTCCCCTCGGCCCCCACGCCACATCCGCGGGGCCCCATGGCAGTGGACCTTCTCCTCTCATGAATCTCATCGGAGATCATCTCCAGATTTTTCAAGGCAGTCTTATACTCTCCCTTCGCCAGGGCCAGTTTAGCCTGCAGGTCATCCACTGTTTTCTTCAGTTGCTAAAAGGGAGACAAGCATTAGATGGACTTTTACTACAAACAAGGCACAGCACACAGCTCCCTGTTATGTGCCCAGGTGCCTTGGCTCTGCACAGGCAAGCACAAACTGGGGCTGGTACCTATGGGATGGGAGAGTTCAGAATTCAGAAGCACCCTGGCACAAGCAGTGGCACTTGAGGAGACAACAACGAGGAAAACCACAAGAGCCAGGGGCTGGGACTGCCTCTGGAGTGCCCAGAGCACAGGCCCTGTTGAGATGTGAACTTCAGGATCTCTCCTTTACAGGAATGCAGCTCTCAGCTTTGTCACTGGCTTGTTCCAGAACCATCCCTAAGGTTTGCTGGCAGCCCCTGTCTGCAGGGCTCAGCAGGGCTGGGGTCACCCCTGAGGGGGCTGAGCCTCACTCCCTGCTGCTCACTAAACCTTCATAGCAGAAAGCAGCAAACCTCAAGCCCTGACAGCTGTAGTACAGCAGTTCCTGTGTCCCCAGGCACAAACACCACCCTACAGCATGGGTAAAGTGTTGTACATCCCATTTCCCAAAGGGGAAACACTGCTTGTGGGTCTGTAGCTCTCTCAATGCTGTTTTTTATTGTGCATTCAAAGCAATCTGTGCTGTCTTTTTTCATACAGTTCACACCTTGCTTCAGGAGGGCACTGAGCAGTGTCATGGAGAAGCAACAGGCCCACAGTGTGCCTTTGCCCATGGAAAAAACGGGATTTCTCAAGAGATGCTTCTAGCAGAAGGGATTATTGGCCTGGCACCCAGCCCAGGGCAGGCAAGGGTTCAGCTTGATGCAGCAGCAGCTGCAGGCAGGCAAGGCAGAGGAAGAGAGGACACCTGAGCCTGGAACCTACCAAGGAGAAAGGTGCACACCAGTGTCCCTGAGGCTTACAAAATGCTGTTGACTCTCAGGCAGCCCAGGGAAGGGCCCACAAAACCATGGTGGGACACGCCTTGCACCCCAGACAAGGAATGGGAATCCTTCTCTAGCTATGGACCTACTGACCCAGCACCCCACTGAGTCTTCCTGCACCCATGGCCAGCACTCCATGGTAACAGGCTCCACTTAAACCCTGTGCCCATCCCACACAACAGCAGCACCAGCCACTACCCTCCAACTGAGAGGAGCCAGGCTCACAGTTTTGGGGGCCACAGGCAGCAGAGGTCACTCAAGTAGAGAGTGATTCTTGCATTTGAATTTGTAGGGCTACTCTGCCCTCCCACCCTGGCAGCTCCAAGACTGGCTGTAACAGCAGGGGTGACCATCCCACACAGAGCTGCCATGCCTGCCCCTGCCACTGTGCCCTGCAAGGCATGTGCTATGCACAAGCACTGGCCAGACATTGTTGCACCACACAGAATGCAGTGCAGAGATGCTAAAAAAGCCCTGGAAGCCTATCCAGCCAAATCCCTCTTACATCAGCCCCCAAATTCACATCTGCATGATACATGAGCACTGCAAGCAGGTTATTTATTCTGTAAATTGATCCAACCAGTAAACATAAAAGAGCATCCCAAGTACAGTTAAACAGTCTGAAGCATAGGGGAAAAAATTAAACCCCCAACAAACAAATAAATCCCAGACACATCAAACTACAACTAGCAAAGATAGTCAAACTGTACTCTTTTGGTTCTAACAGAGTTCAAACACTCTCATTTCACACATGGAAAACAAAGCCTCTCTTAGTCTTTTATCTTTAAAATGTGCTTAGCAAATTGTTCAAGAGGTTTTGAATTGGTTTTGTAAAGAAACACAACATAGTTGTTGGAGCACTTTAGATGTAATTTCAGTATTTACTGTAAGCAGTAAAGAGTTTCAGATGGATCTGAATTACATACGTACCTCTAGTTGGACATAGTACTTCGCCTTGAGTTCAAAGTAAGGTCTGTGGAAAAACAAAGAACAGTTGTTTACAATCACTGGGACTGAATGCAGTGTATTGGTGTGGGAGTTGCTCTCTTTGTAGCACTAACACAGCTATTTTGTGTATCACTGCCATCCCAAGAGACCACTATCCAGTAGATGGAACACCTACACATGCTCTCAGTGTCTCTCTCTTACTCCCTAATGCATCTATTTCTCATGGGTCTTTTGACCTAAATGCAAATTGCAAAATTCCAGTTTTTGGAGCTGACAGCATAATTCCTCGAGGCCCAGATTCTGCAACAAATTTAAATATAACATCCAGCTTCAGGCATAGGCATCCTCTCTCTATCCAGCTAATTTCTGAGCCCACGGCACATGTAAATTCCTACAGAAGGTGAATCTGCTCTGTGTTCAGGTGTGGAGGGTGGAGGGGCAGTTCTTGGTGTTTCAATGAAGGAGAGACTGTGAAGAGAGGTCAGAGCACCACATACAAGGGCCCAGCATTTCCCAACAGTGGCCCACCAGGCATTTCCCTGAACTTGCTTATAAGGTTGCAAGAGGACAGTACAAGAGCTGCAGTACAATGCCTAGAAGCCACTTCCCACCCTCAAAGTTTTGAAGCCCATCTGATACAACACTGATCAGGAAAGGGAAAGAAAAAAGAAAAAAAAAGGGCAAGAAAAAGAAAAGCCCTGTTATTTCAGCAGGGCTCACTACCCTCCTCTCCTCTCAGAAGCTGTCCTGGAAAGTAGGGGAAAGATAAACAATCAGATATGGCTTAACATGAAATAGAATATGAACTGCCCTTGTCGTGTTTATACCCTGACAGCAAGGCTCTTCTGAGCTGTAAGCCCCACACAGCAGCATTTTGGATTGTGCACTAGAATTCAGGAGCATGAAAACTGTGGCTTTCTGATCCTATATTCTTTGAAGGGCTGAATTCACCATACAGTCTAACACAAAATAAATGAGTTGTTTCCCCATTAGAGTAGGCTATTTCCAGCTCTGATATTTCTAAGCACCCTCTCACCATCACCAGGGGCACACAGCCAAGTCCTGCTGCTTCCAGTGACGCTGATCTGGCCGAAGTGCACCTCTGCCTTCCCTCAGTGGGGAAGGCATCACCCTGCCAAAGGCTACATAGATGCACCTGCCAGGCCAAATAAAACACTGCAGTGGAGAATTTGGATCCAACAGAGAAAGGATCCTACAGCCATACCCCAAAGCAATGGTAGCACACAGGCACTGACAAAATGGTGCTGCAGGGAAACACGCACAGGGAAAGCAGTGAAACCCACTCGCCTCAAAGGACCTGATTCTCAACCTTCCTCACCCTGGTGCCTGTTGGGAGAGAACAGCCAGGCCTGAGTCCTAAGCTCCCACTAGCTTCCACAAGCCTTGGGAAGAGTCCCCTCTCTGTCAGTGACAAGCACGGTGTGTCTGCATGCTGTGAAAAAACAATACCTACAAGCCTGTGTGTGTATACACAAATACACTAAATGCTACAGGGAGGAAAAACATCACCTCAGCCCCTGAGAGGAGCCCAAGAGCCTGACACGCAGGAGCTGGCACATAAACACTGCTGCTCCTCATGGCTCACACACAGCCAGGCCCCTGCTGCCAGCAGGAAGCAGGGCACTGCCAGGGGAGGCACTCCCATGTCCGGGGTCACTTCATTCCCTGACATCCATGGCCTGTAGGCATTGGGGGCTGCTCTGTAACTCAGCAGGGCGAGAGAACCGCTCAGGGACGCAAGCGCTGTCCTACATCCCCGGGGACACTGCACAGACCAAGTGCTCCTCAAGTAGGTGACAGGAAGAGTGACAGGCACTCTGCCCAAGTCAGCAGAGCAGAAAGTGACTTCCAAAAACCAGCTAACACAGGCAAGTTCATTATCCTAGAGGCACTGGGCCATAAGATCTGGTAACTGTTAAGAACATGCAACCGTATGCACATTTACAGATCACAAGCAAGCAAGCACCCAAAAACCTAAATTAAAAAGAAAATCAAACCAAAACTACCCAATAATCCTTTGCTCATCAACTTTACATGGCAAAATATCTAAATCACTTTTCTCCAGGATGTCCCAGTCTTGCTTTCATATAGTAATGCTTTAAGCTTTGTAATCCCAGCTGAAGCACGGAGCAAATGCAAATCATTTTCTGCCTGAAAGAGAGCAACTCATTCAGTGTGTCTATGCACAGATTTAAAGGCCAGAAAGGCCTAAGTGTTACAGCCAGTGCTCCCACACCAGCCAGGGAAAAGGTCAGAGCAGGATGATGGTGTTAAATCCTTCCTGAAAAGCAGGTAGAGGCCAGCTACACCCTACAATAAAAACAGCTGCAAATTCAGCAGCCTCATTTCCCAGTTTCTGTAGCCATTTAAGAGCACTGATGTTTTCAGCTCAGCTGCAATTTCCCTTTATGTGAAAATTGCAGTGCTGGGAGACGATTGACCTTTCCAACATCCCTATGTAGCATAACTTCAGAGGCATTCATGACTATTTGTGCCACCAGGGATCTTTCACGTCAGTACTAGGTTAGAGGTGGCATTTCTGTACACCCTTTATTAAAGGATCTCCAAAACACCCTACCTAGATGGTTTATGCTGCAGTCAGCCCCGCTGTGAGACAAAAGAATACACTAGGATCCTTCCACAGAAGTGGAAACCAGCTTGGCCTGAGGAGAATGACAAGACACCCCTCTGAGGGTAGTTCCAGCAAAGAAATGAAAACTCAGAGGCACATCACACAAGAGGCAGCTGGGACACCAGGCTCCACACCATCACAAAAAGGTATGTAGGACCACACTGACAACTTAATCACTGTCTTTATCTTAAATCTTATTGCAAGGAAGGAACTCCCAGCAGCCAAAACTGTTCTCAGATATTGCCCTTATCCAGAGGAATCTGTCATTTAGTGATCTGATGATGGTTTTCACAGCCCCTGTGCAGTGCTAGACAAACAGCATGCAGCTCATTCTAGGAAGTCACACCACTACACTGTTTCAGCAAACATGCTTGAATCTTGTTTGAGAAGTGCTAATCCTTTCCTGAATTGAGCAAACGCCATCAAAATAGATTTTTAGCCGACCGATTTCACCAAAAAGTAATTTTTAGATGGAGGGGATTAAAAGCTAAATACAGCAAGCAGATTGTTTAGACAAGCCACAGTCTGGAAATATTAAAAAAAAAAAGAGACTGTGAAATATAAAGAGGATTAAGAACTGGTTGTAAACAGGGCCAAAATTTTAAACAGGTTGTGAGCATAAAGCTGTTTCACTTCCCTGCAAGAGAGTCAAACGGCACAGCAAATGCAGGCACAGTTATTAATGACACGAGCAGCTTAGCCATGCCTTCTGAAGGGTGTTTCCTTCCCCAGGACAGCTCTCACACTGCTTTGCCATGGCAGCAGCAGGAAGTAAACAAGCCTCGTTTACAGCACCTTACACCCCTGCAGTCTCACACCTTTCAGATTTCTGTCATTTGCTTTGTTGTTCTCCTAAGTAAAAATAAGAATTGTGAGCAATGCTAGGCTGTGAAACATCCACACAGAGCTCTGCAGACAGCACCTGTGTGGATCCCATGCACCTGTTCCTCAAATCACACCACCAAGGAGTTCAGAGCACCAGAACAAGACCAAGATGCTGCTCGGAAAAGGTTTCTTATCCCATGTGGTTCACCAGTCCATCACATCATCACGGTGTTTCAAAAGACACTTAGGACAACAAGGACAAATACCAATACCAATTGTGCTGTGAGGCTGCTACACACAGAGAGGAACCCAAGAGCAATACACTTTCACAAGTTCAAAACCCCACAGAATAGGTATTTCTCCCAAACACTTTTTACCACTAAACTTCTCTCCAAACATAAAACATACTTCGATTTATTGATGGCTCTTTTCAGCTTCTTCTCCAGTTGTTTCATCCTTCCCATGGCAGCATTGTATTTGGCTGCAGTCTCCTTGTGAACCAACTCACTTCTCGTTTTGGTCTGTTCTGCCTCCATGACCTTTAAGAGGGGGGAAAAAAAAACAGGTTGAGCAGCAAGATACAATGATCTACTTATCATTTCAATTAACAGCAATTTTATAATCTCTCCAATCAGCTCATGTCAGGAAAGTGAGGATATGGAAAATATGACCTCCAGTGAACCTACTTAAAAGTCTTTCTTCAGAAGAGCAGCAGGTCTTCAAACACTGTGTAAATTATGACAAAGGTGTTACAGCTTTTCACAGAACCTCTCTTACAGGAAGTTCAGAAGACCCTCAGCTGGTGGAACCATACATTTTTTACCTAGTTGGATATTCACAAGTGGAGCAACACTAGCAGAAGCCACCCAGTTACATTCAGCAGCAATGTTTCTGTTCCCTCCTGCTTCTCTCCCCCAAACCTGACTTTCCCAGCAGAGAGCCTGCTGGTTGCTCAGCTCCCGGCTCCAGCCCCATCACTCTGGAAAGGACTGAACACCAACCACAGCAGAGGGAGGACTCAAATACAGTTTGGCCTGAAAAACCAATCACTAGAAAACTGTGTGTCCAAGATGGGTCTTAACACAGCTAACATGCCTGAAATCACAGTTTCAACACAGAAAATGCAAAGAAAGGTTCAAGCCCTGAGCTGCCACCCCCACGATGCAGACAAGGAAAGTTATGCTGATGACCAGCCCCTATCCTCATGTATCAAGAGATCCAGAACACAAATCTGATAAGGAGCAGCTGAGAGAGCTGGGTTGTTTAGCCTGGAGAAAAGGAGGCTCAGGGGGACCTTATTGCTCACTGCAACCCCCTGAAAGGAGGGTGTAGCCAGTGGGAATCGGCCTCTTCTCCCCAGTAACAAGCTGCAGGAAAGAGGAAAGAGCTTCCAGTTGCTCCAGGGGAGGTTTAGATTGGATATTAGGAAAAAGTTTTTCACTGAAAGGGTTGTCAAAGCATTGGAAGAGGGAAAGTAAATGTCCCTCCATTAGCTGCACTTTTGGTATCACACAGCCATGCCTAATTTTATGAAGGGTATTTTAATTCTCCAAATTTGAGATGTCAGAGGTGTAAGTCAGAAAATACATTTGATTTAGTGCATTTTATTTAACACACTTTATTTAGTCAAGATCCAGACAGGGAAGTGACTGGTTTTCCTAAAGTCAGAAAAGTGGTGACACCTCTTTGTCAGTCTGGCAATACGGGGAAAGCAGGTGATATTTTTAAGCTTCCTGTTTAGCAGCTATGAAGGTATTCATACAAAAAATGGCAGGACTTGATTTTCTCCAGTACTGGATTGTGAAATGCCTCAGCTGTGATACCAACTACTCCACAACTTTACACAAATTTGCTCCACCTGGCTCCCACCACCAGACTGTGCATCTGAGCTCACATATGCAGAGAGAACATTCAAAAAACCTTGCTTTTAAATAACCTCACCCAAAAAGTTCTAATTTTTTGAAAAGTGTGCTAGTCCTCCCAACCCTAAGGTTGAACTGAACAAGGAAAAGAGATGGTCAGCTCTGACTCACTTGGGTCACTATTCCTCTCAGATAAACTGACATATTGTCCTTTCTGATGCCCAAACCAAAGAGTGAAACCGCCAAAGCCACCAGCATCAACTCAGAGCTCTTGCTGCCACAACTGGAGGCCACTTTTTGCTCATCTGCACACACCACTCATTATTAAAGAAAGGAATTGCTATAGAACTACTTGAAAGTATGAGAAATAAAGGATCTTTTGATCAGATATAAAATAATATACTCAACCCCAACATCCTTCAACTTTCCTCCAACTTTCTTATATATACGGCATCCATTTTCAAAGAAAGGGAAAAAGAAAAAAGAATCCATCAGACTCATAATATATTCTCTCCTGCATCCTGAAAAATAAACTGCAGCCTCTTATTTCAAACAACTGTTTTAAAGCCAGTTGGTGCAATGACTTGCCTCAGTGAAACATGTCAGACAAAGCTGGCTTTAACGTGAAAGTCTCTTGAATTAAACTGAAGTCTCCAAAGACTGCACAGAAGGTGGTTCATCTTCCTTCTAGAGTGGCAAGGAAGCTGCAATTTAAAAACGCCCTAAGCTACAAAATAATGGAGCCACCGGAATTTGCCGATGCTCAGTTACATGTCAGTTCCTCCCTCACATCTGTTCTTGGGGCAAAATTACCATAAATTTTGATACCTGGGATAAATCACATGATAAGTAAGACCAACACCAGGGTTGTAAAGCAGGTTAGGTGTCCAGTATCATGCTGATTTTTCAAATGTTTCATATCAAACATCACAGAAATGCTGAACCCTGCAGAACTGGGATTTGAAGATGACAGATTGCAAATGCCTCAAAATATCTGACAAAATGTGGAATTTGCTGCCGGCCATACAATCCATTATCATTTCCAGAAAGAAAGGGGGAAAAAGGGCTTTATACTTCACCCTTTTGAGAAATCAGTGATGTAAGAAAATCCCTCTCTCCCCCTATCCCCTTGTTTTCCTGTGGGAATTCTGTCCTCATGCTCACATTATCCACACAAGCCTGCAGAAACAGCCTGTCCCGTTTCCCTGGGACAGTAGCTCAAGGTGCATGCCCGAGACTGAGGATAATACCTGGGGGATTGTAGGACACCTCTGCAGAGATCCAACACCTGCCAAGAGACATTTAAGCACTTCACTCAAACAAGAAGAAACAAGAGAGATCTTCCACAAAAGCCAAACAGCCTTTAAGTGGAGAACCTGTCCATCAGGGCTGTCAGACAGAAACAAACTGCAAACAGTGCTGCCACCTCTGCAGCTGGGAAGTTCAATGTAAGACCAGCTACACAAACTCCTCACCTCCTGAAGAAGGCTCAGAAAAAGACAGGCAGGCTTGTGTAGGAAAGAAATACTTTTTATTAGAGCTAATAATACATTTGGTGAAAAAACTGCAGTGTCATATGGACTTGTAAACAAGCTCTTGGTCACAGTTCCCAAATAAGCTGGTTTGTCTAACCCAAGTGCTTCTACCACCCACCTTGCCTTGTAAATGTTGCTCAGCCATCACACTTAGAAAAAGGCAGAAAAACAAGTGAGGATGACACCTCTTCAAACAAAGGCTGCTCAAGACACATCTCACCTCCTGACATTGTACCTGCCTTTCACTTCACCCTTGGGGTGAGCAGGGGACATGCTCTTACACAAAAACACCCAGAGTGGATGAACTTCCAAGATACCCACACAACCACCAGATATTCCTGTAGCCCTTGCCTGTCCCTAACTACTGGATCACCTATTCCAAGCAGAACTTGCTCTCCCAGGTAGCACAAGCTACAAGATACAAGTAAACAAAGCAGGCAAAACTCCCCAACACCGGGATTGATCAATTCCTCTTCTCTCCTCTCCTACCCTCTACTTCCTACCCAGTTGTCTGGAAAAAGAAGGTCAATGTAGAATATATATTTACCATCAGTAAGTGTGTACAAGTAGCTTTGTTTCACCCAAAACGTTTCCAACTGAAAACGTTTACATCTGAAGTAAAAACGAACTCCAGGTAAATATTTCAGTAATAATAACAACAGATGCAAAAAACAATTTTATCAGTGGAATTGAGTAAAGCTGACCATCTAAGCCAGAGGAATTACTCTGAATGACTTTTCTTTCACAAAACATTAAACTGATTGTTCTTCTAGGGGAAGAATTAAAAATAAAAGAGGAAAGAGACAATGCAGTATCAGTAAATCAGGAGAAGAGAATCAAAAATACGAGAGATTGCAAAAAATCACTGCATTTCCAGGATAAAGTGACAGAGAGATCAGGACAAGGAAGCCTGTGGGGTTTTGGTTCTTTCTTTCACACTTTTCTTCTCCCCCTTTTTCCTCTAAGTTTTTCTAGCTGCAGGAAGTATCTCTCCTCTCTACATCACGAAAGCACCCACACATCTTACACTGACAGATGGTACTTCACAGTATAATATGAAAGGGAGCTTCACAAGCCAAATTAATCCAAGAGGGAGCATGCCTCCTCCCTCTTTTACTCTCCCCTCATCCTCTCCTTTTTTAAATGTCTCATGATCAAGAGCCAAAACATTTCTTCTCCCTGCCAGAATTTATGAACTCAACATATCTCAGCAAAAAATGTAAAAGCAGAACCTTTTTAAGACTGCAGATTGCATCAGCAATTAGAAATTAGTGATTTCTCTTGAAATTCATGAAGGGTCTTCCTTTTTGCTCCAGCTTGTGTCAAACTAGAGGTAACACATCTGTCAGTACTTTCCTTTTGTACAACTTTATGAATTATTTTCAATAGGAGCATAAATCCCTCCAAAATTCAATATCCTTTGGTTCTCTCACAGGACTCTCTTTCACAGCCCTGCTCTCTGCACCCTAAACTGCAGAATTACAATTCAAGGTACAAACAGGCTAGTACCCACTAGCAAAAACACCATCTCCAAATTTTAAAGAGACACTGCAGTCACCAAAATCCTGATAAGCCAGTGGCTAAGAGTGAACAGTATTCTTTCTCCCCAGGCAGCTTGAGAGCTCATCAAGCCTGTCTACATTTATATTATAATCAACAGAGAATTTATCTTAAAATGAATTTGCCCCTCTGGCCACATGAATTGCTCTCCAGACACCACTTATTGATCAGACAGCCTTTCATCATAATGGAACTTTTGGCAAGTAATTGCGATACACAGTCAGGTTCTAGACACAACACCGATGAGCTGAATTCCAATCTAAGTGTCATTACCTTCAATACCTTTCCTTCTCACATCTGTGGAAAAATGCACATTTAGAAGAAAAACACAGGACTTTACCCCGAAACACACATCAAGGTAAGAGTAGAAGTGGGCAAAGCAGCTGCCTGACTTGCAGGATTGCACCACAGTCCAGTGCTTCCCTCTTGTGAACACTTAGCTCAAGCACAGACATTTGCAGGGATTAGCTGCATCTTCACAGGCAGGTAGGCAGGAATCCAGCTCCTATTTATGCTCCCAGCCTCCTTTGGAAACATAGCTCAAACTGCAAGGTGCAAAGAAGTTTCTGAGTGACAGCCTATACTCCAAGTACGTGTTCATGCTGGTTCAGTCTGCTCCATGAATAGAAAGACTTTCCACACATTCTGCTTCCAGCTCACCCAGGAAAAACAAAATTTCAGTAACTCTCCCATTTCACATCAGTTGAATTGTATTATTTTCTAGATCAGTGGCTACAAAAGTCTTGTTTACAGAAGCCCAATAGGTTGTCACATCAAAAATAGCGTTAATAGCTTTGCAGACTATCAAGACATCAAAAAGCAATTACAACATGCAACCCTTATCTCTATTTCCTCCCAGTGGGGGTCTGGGAACAGCATTTCCTGTTTGGTACCCTGGAATCCAAATCTTTGTCTGTATCCATTAGGTCAAGTGCAAAAGTAACCTGGCAGCACTTCCACACATAGCTGTGTAAGAAATCAGTTTCTCATTTGTTCTCTGTCTACTCTTTTTCTTTATGCTTTCTGTTTATGGTGTTTGTCAGCTACCAAGCTGCTACAGGGCTCAGGTTTGGCTCCAAGTTTCAGATTAATTCAGTAAAGCCTGCTCCCTCTGCCTAAGAACAGCAAATACAACCAGGCCATTTACTCTGGCCTGACACTTCTATCAGAAGAGAAACAAATGAATTAGTAGCCCATTTCTAACATTTAACTCAGAGGTACTTTTCTGCATTTGAGTCCTTGCTGTAAAAGGCCCAGGGCAAGATTATTCTCTGCCCAGTAGAACTGTCATCTATAAATGCATGCCAAGAAAGCTAGAAAATCCAAATAACCAGAGTGCAAAAGCTTTCTCCAAGAGCAATTTAATATGTGCAAGTAGAAGATATCTATTTCTTAATCCTCAGCCTTCACCCCAAGAAACATGTTTTCCATTAGTGATTTCTAATGTAATAAATAGTTAATGATCTGAGTTGCCAGTGACACTGCAGCAGTCAAGGAGAAGTTCTGTTCTAAAAGATCTCATCCTCTAACCTCTTTATCCATAGCTTGGTAGAGAATGTCAGTGTTTTCTGCTCCCTGAGATCCCAGTTCAGCCTCACTGAACACTAAGCACTTCATTAACTGCATGCACTGAAGCCAAGTGAAGTTTTCACTCCACTCTTAGAGAAGATATAAAACTCAGTCAAGCACTCCAAACAAACTAATGTTGGGTGTGTTCAATCAGGACCTCCAACAGCATTTTCACCCTTCTTGGCTCTGGCCTCAGCCTTAAGACCTCCACCACAGCCAATGAAAATCACAAGACAAACTTCCACGGAACTCTCAGAACCTGCTGCACCATAGAAAGGTGCAGATGGGTGCTCTCTGGGAACTGAGTTTACCCAGACTATTTTAAGCACCAGGAATCGTTGGACAACAAGTTTCCCATTCATGGAGCCCTCAGCTGCTCTGTACAGTCCAGTCAGTGCCTAGGAGATTTTACAGCTGCAGTAAGTACACCTAAGTTCCTCATTTACTGTTCAGCTGTAACAAATCAGAGACATTACAGCCTGAATCAGTCCCACAACAAGCAGGTATCCTGCAATCAGTGATGGTGCCTATCAACACCACCAGCAGGACTCCACCAAACACTGCCAGCAGCCATCTGCTGCTCTGAATCACTGGGTTTGCTCATCTCAGGTGCACACCTCTCACAGACTGTCAGGGAACAAACAAGGGTTGTAGGAGGACACAAGGATGCCTTTGAAATAGCCAAGGAAAAGAAGAATTCACTTGTACTCTCAAGTTGCATTGGTTTTTTTGTCACCCACCCCAACACAAGTTTTTGTTATGCCAGCTATAGAGAGGTAGGTGGCAGATGTGATTGCTGTCACTGTCCACCAACACTTGGCAGTTTAGCAGTCAGGAGCTCTAAGCAACTCCTTAAACGTTTTTGGTTTTCTCACCTATCAATTCTGAGAACCAAAAATTATCTATTTCTGGGCTTTGTTCATACTGAGCAGGGACTACAGGAAGGGGAAAGGACAGCTGGCACACACACACTGCAAAGGTGGAGCTCCCCTCATAAACACAGAGGTCACCAGATCTGCAAACACTGAAATATAACAGGGACAATAACAGGACACAAACAGTGTCCTGGAGTTCATCTTCTCATTAATATATACCAGGTTTTCCATCTCTCCCCCACACACAGCCAACATCCCTTCTGTTCCCTGTTACTTCATCAGGCAGCTGGATTTTAAAATTCACTCTGAAATAGAGGCTTTCTTATAACTGAGAAGCTTCTGCAACAGAACAGAGCTGTTGCACTCAGGACTGCAAGACAACATAAGCATTGTATGGCATGATAGCATGTTTGGAGTAGCAAGCTCAGCTTCACTGGCACATTAAGGAAATGGCAGAACAAAGGTTTTTAACTTCGATTTTTGGTTCTTTCATGTTAAAATAAACCTGACTTTTTTTTTTTAACAGTGAAAAGAAAAATGACAGGAAAATTCTTCCTGATATCTGCTAAAAAGAATACTGATTTTCTTTGTTAGTGCATCTCTCCTGTAGGTTTAAAAAGACTTTACAAAGCAGGTAGGACCTTTTAAATTCCAACATTAATTCAAGATAAAGCAGCATGCAAGCTTAAAATGCAGCACACAATTTTGAGTGTGTTGCAGTTTGAAAATCTACATTCAAATAGGCATTTCTGAAGCAAAGTGACTTGTTCCATTTAGTCCATTACTAAGAACAGGTTATACTAAAACTGGAACATGTCCCTGTTTTTCCAGGGTGACCACTCCCATAACACATGTATTCAGGAACAGGCATCCCCACGCAATTATTCTGGCACAACTCCAAATGCAGATATGCCTTAAGACATTGTTTATCCCTATAAAATAGATGGCAACAACTTTTTATTTTCTGCAGAGAGCTGCTCCACTGCTATAGCACCACCAGACAGAGCTGTCCCAGAAGCAGCCAAGGCCCAGATCATTTAACCTTAGGCTTCATCATTTTCATAGCTCCGTTTCCTACATATCATGTATTTGGACTGAAAGAAAAATTCTGTCTTTCAGAAACTGGGCCTCATACACCACAGGAGAACACAAAGTACAGGAAAGGCAGATGCTGGGGCAGGTTTATATTACCCTCTGAGTAGCATGGTTGAGCATCTCCTGCCAGGCAGAGTCAAACTGACGCTTGTCATCCTCCAGCAGCCTCTGCTCAGCCAGCGAAATGGTCTCCTTGGCAGCACGCAGCACCTCAGTGGCCCTCTGAAAGTCCTGGGTCGCCCTCTGAGCCTCCAGCTGCGCCTAAGGGGAAAAAGGAAAGGTTGGGATCAGAGACAAAGGAACCCCCACAGTCACATTTAGAAGATGCATGACACTAATCCCAAGACTCTTTAGAAGAGACACACCAGTGTCACTGTTCCCCAAACTTTTACTTGAAATCACGTATTTTTCACTGGAGTAAGTCCTGCTCAGACAGCAGCTCCCACCCAAAGAGGTCACTTGCCAAGAAGTGTCTCATGGTGTTTGTCATCAAAAACTCACAGCTGCTGGCCTACAAATAAGCACCTAGCTGAGAGAGAATACCTAATGATGTAGGTTTAATCAGTGATAAACAAACCAAAAGAAAGTGGAATTGCAAACTAGTGGCATGTCAAGAATATACTGAGAATGGCACTCGCTGAGTTTAGTCAGGGTGGATTTTTATCTGATACACCATTAACCACACTGAGGAAATATTTTGGAATTACTACTTCACTATAAAGAATAAGCAAGTTCTCTGAAATGATGACTGCCTAATTCTTTGGGCATTTTTTGCTTTGCTATCACTGAACACAACTGGGACAGTAAGTCCCAGCACACAGACACAAGAATAACCAAAGGAATTTTTTCTACATTATATATTTCATAGACTTTTATTTAAAGGAGTATTTCTGAGCTGTTTTGCTCAGAAATACAACCCTTCCAATACAAGCCTCACATTCAATTAATTGAACATCCAGAACTGTGAAGACAGTTTGCATTTACGCTTCAATAATTTTTCAAAAATAAACTGGAATTACCCAGCCCATACCTAGGAAAAATGTCTTTGACCAGACTTGACTGACAGAACAAAATAATGAATAAAACTTGACATATCATGATGTACACAGAAGGAATCTGAGAATCAAACACGAGAAAGGACTCTGACATACACAATACTACACTGAGGAAGACAAAAGTCTTTTGAATAAAGGAAGAGGTGAAGAAATGGTGGTCGTTTGGGAAGTGGCTAAAAATCCCTGATCCAAAAATAAGTGGAACAATGGTGCATTTCTTCAGCAACCAGCTGGCAACACCCCCTCAACACCAGCTGCAAACACCACTACTTCAGACACCACAGTTACTTTTAAAGGTAATGGAAAAAACCCCTCCCTCCCTGCCCCATGGCAGGGGAGATGGACTCATAATTTAAACACAAGTCTCAAAAGGAAATAAAGCGCACTAAGTTTCCCTCACGATGTCCTGAAATAGCAGCAAGCTCTTCTTACTTCCTTTCCTCTCTCACATAGAGGTACTTCATCCCAAGGTAACCATGCAAAAATAGGAATTATGTGTCAGAGGTCCTTCAGTTACTAGCTAGAAAGGGAAATTAAAGTCATCACAATCAGAGCAATAATTTCCTTCCAGCCAAGGTCCTGATGCATTTCCTTCTGAAGTGGCTGGTGCTGTTTTCCACAGAGCAGTTCATCTAACCATGATGCCCTTCACTGTTTTCAGGCAGTTTACACCATATCACCCTGCCTAGAGTCTTTGTGAAGGATCAGGGCACTAAAGTGTTAATTTCCATGCAGAACTGCACATTCCAAGGCAGCACAAATCTTTGGGCCAAGGTCAGTGGATGCACAGCATCCTGGTACAAGTTCCATACCAACATGGTCTCTTCTCCTCTCTGAAAAAAATCACACGTTTCATCTCCTCATCACCCCAGGCACCAGCTGCTGTGTCAAATGTATTAACACATTTTATAAATTCAGGATAAGCCTGACTATAGAATATTGTTATTTAGCCACTAACTAACCTAAACCATGATACCCAGCAAGCACAAGAAAGCCATCTGAGGATCTTTAAACAAGGCTTCCAGTAAAGAATACAGCAAAAAGCCTGAATTTTAATCCCTGCAATATCTACTAAATTTTTCCCTCCAGTAAGTTTGACCTATGCTAGTAAAGGAATCAAACACAAATAACGGTCAAAAGTTTCCCATAGAAGTAGTTTGAGATGGGATTTTAAGACGGGAAATAAAATGCAAGACCCCAGTGAGAGCCTGCAGCAAGCACTGTAGAACAATGCTGAGGATGTTTGGAGGAAGAGCAAGACCGAGTTTCATGGAAGACTCTATGAGAGGGAGCCAGATCCCAGCAGCTTCCAGCAATAAGGCTGAGAAGGCAGCTTCAGCTCCTTGGCTGCCCTGCTGCATGAGCAGGCCTGCCCATGCAAGAAATGACCTACAGACACACAAAACCAGACTGGAGACCCATTCCTGGCACAGCCAGAACCTCCTCAGCAAGTAATTGCTTTCGAAACTTTGTACAACCAGATCCCAGGGGCACTGCAAGCACAGAAGTACAGTTTTCTCACCATAACTGCATCAGCACTTGGAAGTTTCTGTTGGCACAGATACCTGGGTCAGGGATCAAGACATCTAAGCCAGCAAAAAGCCTGCAGAGCATTAGGAGCTAAAATACTTAATCCCCATGGAAAAAAAAAACATTTAGTGGTAGCTTGCAGTCCCAGTAGCTCTTCTAATGAAGGCCTTAACAGACAATTGACTCTAAAACAGGAAAACTGTCTTTATGACAAAAAAACAGAAGCCAAATTTAGAATTCAGTTAGATTTCTGCTTGCACCTGGACCTGTAGGACATTGATAGCTGGAGGTGTTAACAGGTAGGCCCACAACTCTAGACCCATAACCCACTCAGCTTCACACCCTCTAACTGTGTGGGTAAATGGAAAACTAAAACAAAACCATACTTAAAATACTCCCTCCCAGCTGCATTTGTTGAATACTGCTCTGCAGTGGCAATTTGGAAACACTGTTTTGTTTTTTGAGCAACATAGTCAGTCCACATAGCGATTTAGCTTCAACAGTTATCTCAAGTCAGTCTACAGTCTTGACTTTAGGCAGCTTACTGAAAGTCTGAGAAAGAAAAAAACAAATGCTGGGGTAAAGAATGATACATTTGTCATTAGAAAAACATCAACAGGTTTGTGGCTTTACCAATCTGAAAAAGGACACTCAAACACTTTCTTTTGTGTTCTAGTACAGTTACCCAATAATTACCCTTCATTTAAAACTCCCTCCAGCATGTACAAGTTGTTCTGCACCATCACCAACAGGTTGTTCTCAGTCCCAAGCCTGCAGGTCACTCCATTTGATGGAAAAGAGAGTACCATGTTCTTCATGCGCTTTTAAAACCACAGAGAAACCAGCAGGAGCTTGTGTCTCCATCCAGCCTCCTTATATTGCACATAAACTTTACCACTATTTCTCTCAAGACTAAAATCCAAAATTCCAATGAATGACTGAAAACTAGGTTGCCTTTCATCACAAACTTGTGTTTGAGTTGAGAGAGGTTAAGCCTTGAAAGAAAATGTACTAGGGATGAGGACAGAAATTGCTAAGGGAGGTTGGAGGCAAGTAGGATGTCAACTTTCTGCCTGTTATCCATCTGAGTGGTGCTTGATGGAGTCTACTCAATACAGAAGTGAGGATCTCTTTCATTATAGCCAGAAGAGCCAGTCCAGTGAAACTTCTTTTTGAAAACAAGCAAGTCCTGACACTTTGGGAACTGGGGGACCTGTGCCCGAGCCCTCACTGCCACAGTGACACTGCTCATTGTGGCTCACAATCAGTGCTTTCTGCAGGAAACTCAATTGAATCTCTTCACCACTGCAGACCCTTCCTGTATCAGTGTAAAATATAAAATGGGAGTCCTTAAGAAACACAATTAGGCAGCCACAGAGATTGAAGCTAAGGAGAATCCCACTGTCACAGCACATCTGTCACATGCCATCCACACAGAGCATCAACTCTCCGTGCCACTCTGTTTGTCCCTCTTCTGCGACTCAGTCTTCTATAAGCAACCAGCTCCAAACACATCTGCCATAACAGTAAATCCCTCCCCTACGACCAGCAGCACATCCAGAAATCCTGCTCTGCCCACCCAGCCCCCTCCTCATGGCCAAGAGCTCCCTCTCCACTGCCATCCACCCTGTGCTGTTCTGTACATGTGACCTCCTCTCACCAGCTCATGTGCCTGCCTGATCTCCCTGGCTGTGACAGGCACAGCCCTGAACTCCCAGGCAGCTCCCAAAGACTCAGAAGTGACATGGATGCAGCACTCACAGAAGCAAATCGTGCACCGTGGTATAAAACATGTCAGCTTAGAAAACAAATTATGGAAAATTAAAGGGGTACTGACAGGGTTCACAACCGCAAGCTATTAATATATTCCTGAAAGGTGCTCAGTCCTGACAAATCCCTTTTGGGGGATAAAAGCTGCAGCCACATGGGCAGTCCTCTGCTTAGCCTACACAAGGCCTTGCACAGAAGGGAACCATGCACAACAGCCAGATGATGTTGTCAGCTAGAAATTTAAAAAGCACTAAGCCACGGCAAGCTAACAGAAGAAAACAAAACCAGGCACTTTTCAAATGTAGTCCTCCTCAAACCAGCACCAGCATACAGACATCTGCATGTCCACTTTCAGAGCAGAAAACTGTGCACTCTTTCATTATTAAATACAATTTTCTGATTAGTCCACAAAGCTTCTGTTGACCCAAGCCCTCTTTGTAATCAGAGCCCTTGCCCAGCTGCTAACAGAGGATTGTTCCCCACTTTCCCATATGTGTCTTGAACCTGTGACATCTCTCCATTTCATCTCATCTCTGATTTTTGTTTTTATTTCTGCACAGTATCACTGAAGCATGGTACAACAGAGCTATAACATTCCTCTGAGGCTGGCCAACATCGAAAGTACCCCGGCAGGCACTGCTCAGCCTCTGGCACATGAACACACCTGCACAAGCTAACAGCCCAGCCAGGCTGCCCCAAATAGATGCAGGGGGTTTATTTTGTGGAGACAAGCCTAAGTAGAATTTCTCCCCTTGGCCAGCCTCACCAGAGGACCAGACCTCAAGTATGATATTTCATGGAAAGGGTATCATGACACAACTAGAAATTTTGCCGTTAAAAACATCAGTCAGCACAGATCAGATATTTTCAAAATTATCTTCTCACTTATCCAGGTGAATCTATCTCATCCTGCACTACCAAGGCCTTGACATCTACTTTATTTCAGCATCTCTGAGTTATTGCCAATGAAAGACATGAACAATCTCTGTTTATGAAATCACCATAAGCTGGAATGTGAAGGGAACACACAGCTGCTGCTCAGAACAAGGCACCAGCACACCACGTGCTGGCCTAAGGCCTTTGCTCTAGAAAGCACTTGTTTGTTCCTGTGAAACCAATGTTTCTCCCACTCATTCATCTTTAAAACAATAGTTTAATTACTACCAGCAAACACGTACTGGCTTAACTAGCAAATAGGTAATGATAAACTGTGTTCCAATTCCATTCTTCAGAAGAAATCAAGTTTCAGATGTTTTCATTCTGGCCCCCTTTCCTTTTATCAACACCCCACATTAATTTGCTGTGCAAAGTACAACAGGGAACATGTTTTGAAACAGGAACTTTACTCCATCAATTGCCCACCAGAGTTGCTGCAGCACTGACTCCCTTCAGGGATCCCTGTGATGGCAGTGACTGCACCAGGGCATCCTGAACAAGCTTCTGGCAGGGAGAGGACAGCAGGATCACCACTCACTGACCACAGCATCCCTACCTTACCCACCACTGCAGCAGATTCAGTGATTCAGAAGCCTGCAAGGTGAAGGCATTTGAATGCTCACAGCACCACTCACAGCAAACAGCCACTGAGTGCTGTTATTTCATCTTCAGTTTTCCTCAACCTGTTTTAATTTAGCTGGCAGGCAGGAACAAGAGCAGCAGCCCAGATGTCAGCACAAGGGCTCGTAACGCTCAACATCCAAACAAACACACAACCATGACACCAGCACAGCTCCAACTGCGAATGACACCAGGTCAGAGGAGGTGGCTGAAAAGGCAGAGCCTCAGCCTAGGTGGACTTTGTGAAACTTGACAGGGCCAAGAGACACTTCACAACAAAGAAGACCTGTGGAGTCCTGCATTTGTGGTGGAATAATCTCACAGTCAGCCCTGTCAAAAAGGACTTGCACATTAAAACAGGTGTCAGGCTGAGAAAGCTGAGAAGGTGCAGTCTCACTGGGAGTAATGCAAACCATGCCCTAGGCTGAGAGGGCCGTGGCTGGCCAATCCTGCAGACAGGTTACACAGAGAGGTTTCAAATCCCAGTCTCTGGCAGCAAAGCCATGGCTGATGCAATCCAGCAATGTGATAGTTCTGCTTTAGGCAAAAAGTTGGGATCTGATGACCTCCAAAGGTCCTGTACAACCAATATTTCTAATACCACCATTTCTAATTTCAAATACCACCATTTTTTTCTTAGTTTCTCAAAATTTGAAGAACATTTTTGCAAAAACTTTGTAAGGATGCTGCATGTTCTCCTGGATACTCAGACACATTTTATTTTCCTGAATAAATAGACCAGTGGTGCAGCTAGGGGGTAAGGGGTTTGTTTGCTTTTCTTAAGGACCTTCCCTTCTTCAGGACTTTTCTTCTTATGACTTTCCTTTCCCGTGTGTTCCTACAGCTTAAAAATTCTGATCCAAACCAGAACTAAAAAGTAGTTAAAACACCCCAGAAACCCCCTCTAGCTATACTTTTGTAAACAGCTTCTAAAATCCAAGGCCTTGGGAGTGACCGCATTTTGACAGATCTACTAGGACTGAGATATCTATGATGACTGTTTGCATCAAAAAAATACAGTCTCTCAAGAGTCTGAAATCTTTAAGCAATTTATTATAAAGCTATACAATTGAATATGGGTTAGAATTTGTTTTTTCAAAAACAGATTGAAAGATTTTTAACTGGATGGAGAAGGCAAAGGGGAGGAAAAGGTGAAAACAAGACTTGCTAGAGTTTTGTGAAACACAGACCATTTCCTCCCTGCTCCATAAGTAGTGAAATGCCTATAGAACACTAAAACCATGTGTCACTTAGTCTCTGCTTTTGATTAGGTGTTTAATTCTTCTGCTGGGCTTTTTGGTCCTCTACATGCATACAACCCTTCTCTTCTAACAGCCAAACTGCTGCAGAACTGACCTGACTCCTGGTTGTGTTACATTCCTGTAGTCTATAAAAAGGTGCAGGAAATAAGAGCAGACCTACAAAGCATGTTTCAAGAGACATCTAGCCCTGTGCTAAAGTTAGGTGGTATCTGTAACTCCATTAAGACAGGATCACGAGTGTGTTCAAAGACTCAGAAGATTCTGAGCACAACCAGGAGCTCGTTCATTAGCTGCTTCTTTTATCAGCATGCAGATAGCTGGACTCTTTAAAGGCAGAATCCCACCTCCCTTCTTTGGGAGCTATGGAAGGAAATGAGAAAGAAAATATCTGAAGACACAGTTCCCTTAAACACTGTTAAGACCAGTTCTGGACTGGACTGAACAATCAGCTGCCAGCCCTTCTCTGTTCTCTGGCAGTTCCCATCTAGATTATAACCAGGATCTTGTGAAATGAGGGCAAGGATATCCCCTGTGAGCTGATCATTGCCAGTGTGCAGCCAGCCATCTGAAACTTGCTGGTCTCACTGAAACCTCACTGGTTTTAACTGATGTAGCTCCTTGCCTTACAGAACAGAGAGGCAATGCTCACTTGGGCACAGAAACTGCATGGGAGACACTACCCCAAGCCTTTTGCCCCTCCCTTGTTTTTCATGTGGCTGTTGAGAGATGCTGGTGTGTTTGGAGTTACTCACACTAATTAACCAGTCTATGGCACCACAACATGACAAATGGTTCAGTCTAGTACTATCCAGGCACAGCCTTCTTGGGCATTCACTGCCATCTGCTTGCTAGCTGTGCAATTGTTTGGGGCCAAAATTATTAACCTGTTGCTTTCTGCAAGAGGAGATGATAGAATATGTTCAGGTTTTGAAAAGATCTTAGTAAGAGAGAAAAACACCAAGATAATCCTCCCTGCTCTGTGCACCTGCACTCTGAGAGCTTAGGCAGTGAGTCAGCGAGTCTGGAGCTTACAGCTGGTTTCTAGGTTTACAGAGGCTCTGCATGCTCATCTGCACCTGGCAGCAGCCTGCTTTGCTGGAATTAAATACAGAAGCAAGGAACAACTCCCACAAATACACCCTGCAAGAGATACACCGCCTGCTGTAGTGGCTTTTGCTAATTATCCAAGATAATCAACATTCAGCACATACAGATGCAACAGCTATGCTCAGGAGAAACACTGGATCCTTGTCTCATGTAATTGCCACCAAAGCAGCACATGTTTTTAAGTAGAAGTTTCCAGGGTGCTGGCAAGGGATTGGCAGCCAGGTTCTAAAAGCACATCTTGTGCATATGTACTGGCATAAGCAAGGACAAGGCATGTGGGTAGGAGTTTCACCTGGCTGATGGGCTGCTCCAGACATTTTCTCCCAGTTCCCAGAAAGCCTCACACCCACCAGCAACTGCCTGTCCTCAAGACCAGGAATATGGTCTGGAAGAACGTTCTAGGCTGACCTTGTCCACCTTTGCATGCTCACAGATACTTTTGAGACAGTCATTCTCCTAAGGGACATGTTGAAGCTAACTATTGACCCTTCAACATTTTTCCTAGTCCAGTTACCCAGCTCCATAGCACAGGTGAATAACAGGCTTGCTTCACTTAAACAGAGAAGTTGCAGGTGGTGTCCTGGACTAATGAAGGGCTAAGTCCATTCCTCGAAGGAAAAAGTCTAGGCAGCAGCAGGAATAGGGAATATGTCCATTTCACTTCAGAACAATCAAATCCTCATTTGAGAACAAGCCATTTCACCAAATTAAAAGAACGTACCAAAACAAACCAAACAGTAAAACAATAAACAACCACCAGAAGCAGACACAGCTAAAAGAAGAGGCGAACACTTCTTCCACATCCTGGCAGCAAAACTTCTTGTTTAATAGTACAACTTTTTGTTTGCTGCAATTAAGATGTATTTCTTACAGAAACTAAGTCAATGTAGAGCCATTCCTGCTCATGCTAATTTCCTAATACAGAGATTAGAATCTTCATATAATCTTTTTCAGCAAAAACAGACAAAAGCTCCAAAGTTCATACTGTTTTACTGAAAGTCATAACGAAACACACCCAGAAGGCAGTAGCCAACATCCATATCACATCTGTTTTGGCAGTAGACCTTAGCATAAGCATTTATCACTCCAAAATAAACTTCCACCTATTCAGACCACTGTACACAATAAAAACTTGGTTGGCTGAAAAAATTCCCCAAAGTTGCAAGACTTGTGCTGTCTTCAGCAGTCATCCCTGAGCAAGTATCACACAAAAGAGATACATAGGCTATCACCCTGACCTCAAGCCACCCAGGCTCAAATGCCAACTGCTATTTTTAACAGATCATCCTATCTGTGGTTTACAATCTCTTGAAATAGCCTTTACTAGAGGCCAGAAAAAAACAAAATAGGAGAGGAAATGGTGAGAGACAACAAAGCAAAACAACCTTGCCTTTAAATTGTTTTTTTCCTGTAGGTTTGTGTTTTGGCAATAGATGTGCAAGTGCTACAGTCACAAAAAGAAATGCACAACCTAATCTCTCAGGTTTTTCCAAACTGGAGAGGATGTAAAATGATGTTATTCAAGTCTTCATACAACAGCAGAGGAGAAAAAGGATTCTGTTCTATTTTCACATTTCAGCACACTCTGAGAGCTGCTTAACCTTCCTGCCAGTTCCAGCATCTGTTATTTTATCTGTGGCTAAGCATAATAGCCAGACCATGTGTATCACCTCTTTCTGCCTAAATCAGGTGAAATCTATCAAAGAACCCCAAATTCTTCTGCACCAGCAGTCTCCTTGTTACTCCAAAGAACTGAGGGTATTTCCACACCAACTTAACCCAGTATTCCATTACTTCAGACCTACTTGCACAATATTTCAAGTATTTCATAACAGAAAAAAAAACATTCTTAAAGGTAGGAAAAATAATTAGGTCATTTGATTCCCAACAATTAATGGATAGGAGGTTGAACAGCTATCTGGCTTTGAACTACTGCCTTCCACTATGGCTGAAAATTGATGGAGGCTCTGTAGGGTTGGAGAAAGTGGGAGAAAGACACCAAAAGACAGAGTAAATTTTTTCATCTCTCCTGGATAATTTCTTCAAAATAGTTTAAAAAGTATTTTCTTCTACTTCTGCAAAGAAAAGCAGAAGAGGGAAGAACCTCTAATTTACAGTGCACAGTCAAGAAATGTACATGATGGAGCCCTCCAAGGCACATCAGCAAACAACCCTAAGAAAACCAATTACAGTTTTTGTATCAATATCTTATACAACCATCCCTCAACAGAACTGCACTCACACAAACCAGAAATGCAGGGTGTATGAATACCAACCCAGAATACCTAGGCCCATTCACTGAGGCTCAAAGAGACATAGGTGATCTAACTTTTAGAGGGGGACACGCAGACACACAGAACTTACTGGCACAGGTATTTCAACAAGCAAGTGGTTAAAATTAGTTCCCACTATCCAAATGTGGCAGGAACACTGTACTTGCAGATGATATTGTTAGAGATGCCACCTCCTCTGCAGGAAACATAAGCAACAGAATCTTGTTGCTAACTCTGAATCACGTAAGGATTTTTTTCCATTCATCTGAAAAGCAGCAGTTGTCAGTGTTCCCAAACATGGGACAGATTAAGAGGGTAAAAACCTGCCAGCCACAGTGACCTACTGTCCTGCTGATGGGAAGTAAGGCTGATGGGAAGACAAACACATTAAGGAGCCTTCCTTTACAGATCAGATCTTTGGCTTAACTTTCCCAAGCTGACCAGGCAACATCTGTTAACTTCTCAGCAGTTTAAGGACACCCGGTTTGACACACTCCAATACCATACTGCTCAGCCAGGTGACACAGCCAGAACACAAAAGTCATATTGAGTAAGGCTTTAAGTAAATAAATAATGTTAATAAATCAGCCAGGCAAAACCTAGGTTGTTGACCCAGGTAAGTGACCCTTGAGTTCCCTGCTTCCTAGGCTTTGTTGCTACTTTGGCCTGAAGGAAAATGCAACAGAACCATGACTCAAGACAAAATACAGTTTTCAAGTTCTAAGCATTCAGGTGGAACAAAGAGAGTGCACCAAGCACAAGCTCTGCAGCAGCAGGGGACAGTGAGTGCTGATGGCAGGGTAGTGACTCCCACATGCTGCTCACAGGGTTTCAGGTGTAACTGCACAAACACGACAGGAGAGCATGAGAGGCACTCCATCAAACTTTGAGCATGGCAAAACATTTGCCTGAGCGAATCCTAAGTACATCCTGCTTCAGAAAAAGCTTACAAAATTCAGTGGATTCCCTGGTGAAAGTCCAGGAAGTGACTCCTCACCCTCAATAATAAAGTTACAGATTCCCTTGCTTGGCTAATGTCTTCTTCAGCCATGCATGATGTGGGAAGAGAGATTAATATACTGAGAATGGCCTTTGGGATCACAGCAGTGGGAACTCCACATTTCACAAGAGGACTGACGTCACATCAGCATGATTTCCCCAAGATTTAATGATGTGTTTTGTAATAAAAAAATTAAAAATATTGGTGGGAAGAAGGGGTTCAGACCTAGAGCAGGCCCACAGGGAGCAAAAAAGGAAAAAAAAAAGGACACACAGAACTTCGTAGGCAAACAGGTACAACACACAGCCTCAATGCTTCATATCCTTTCAGGCACTTCTCGCACAGCTCGCTGACCTCTCAGTCCCTTACTATTTCTTCAAAGCACTGAGCTCCCCAATTGCTCACACAGCAAATTCCATGCCCTTTGTCCTTCAAAGCACACCAGCCATCTCTTCCCAGGCAAGGCTGGTCCTGCCTGCCTGCCTCCCTCAGCACTAACCAAGAAAGTCCCAGTTCAGGAAGAGAGCTGCAGCCTCACCACCTCATCAATCCAAGTAATCTAAAAATCACAGCCATTTCCACATGGTTGATTTACAGACCTGGAGAGTGAATCACTTCTCATGCCATTCTCTCCACCTTCCTAATCCAGACATCATTCCCTCCCATCTCCCACCCCAAGACCCCAAGACCAGGGCAGCTGCAAGACACCATCCTCAGTTAAAAGGGCAGTCAGCACAGCAGGGCACAAACAACACAACCCACACTGCCAGCCTAGACTGGTTATTACAAAAGGTCAGAGCAGCAACATCCATCCAAAATGCAAATAATACAAAATGTGGGAAAAAGAAGTCCTAGTGATCAAACAAGGGGAACGTCTTTAAACTAAAAGGGGAGAGATTTAGATTATGTGTTAGGAAGAAATTATTTACTCAGAGAGTACTGAGGCACTGTAACAAGTTGCCCAGAGCAGCTGTGGATGATCCATCCCTGGAAGTGTTCATGAACAGGATGGCTTTGGCACTGAGCAACCTGGTCAAAAAAGTGGGTGGCACCTATGCCCATGGCAGGTGTGCTGGAACTTGTTAATATTTAAGGTCCCTTCTAACCCAAACCATTTCATGATTGTATGGTTACTTAACAACAGTAACAGCACTGAACTATAGCCACAGAAAGCAGTCAAGTGCTCTGGGTATTTGATTTTTTCCCTAAACAGTTGGGAGAATCTGCAGAAGGTCTGTCAAAGTTTATTTTGAAGTTTCTGTATTCCTTCCTTTCAAAATGTGAATCCACATGATAGTTATTTGGTTTATGAACAGTTAACCAGAAACACTCCCTCAGCCAGGAAAGGTCAGCTGGTTGTTCCACTGTAACTGTGCCAATAATTTTGCTTTTTACTAGCTCCATGGCAAGTCTCCAAACAGGAATGCAAGTCTGTCACAGTTCTGCTGACATTTAATTTTGCTTCTCAAGTTCCTTCTCCCTCCACCTATTTTTTTTTCCAAGATAAGCTTAACAGATCAGACAAATCATTCTTAACTCCTTGTTGTCCTAAACACAAGCATCCGGACTTCAGCTCATAAAAGCAGGATGGAGAAGGAGATTCCTTATGACATGGGAAGTCTTTATACCAATGGATAACCCATTTAGTGTCTAGGAACCAGAGGGAAAGACCTGGATATCTACCACTGTTGGATCTGGACCCAGGAGCTGTCATCCACACTCAATGCTGCCCTCCTTTTCCCAGCAGAGCCAGCTGGTGCTGTGATCCCATTAGCTCTCACTCACTGAGTGAATTTGGATAGAAAACTTGGGTGCTGCGGCAGTCGACACTGGCAAGATCACAGTTTCCAGTTCCTAATTAATCTTTAACGATGTTCAGCAGTTTTGAACCTCCCAGTTACATGAATTTAAAAAGCTTTTGTTTCCTGAGCTAAGGAAGTTACCATCTGTAACCTTCCATACTTGTCACCCTACTTTCAGACATCTCAAGCTGTACACTTAAAAGCTGAGATGCAATGGCCACTTCAGAAAGTTTTGTTCATTTACTGGCTTGATCTCTACAAAGGAGGGTATCGGTCTCATCTGCTGAGGAAGACTCTTCTAGCTAGGTAAGTGTGCTCTTATCTGCCTACAAACCTCCCACCCTCATCACCAGCTGGCTGGGTTCCTCCTCCATTCCTGTTCTGCAAGATAACAGCAGCTACTTCTCATCCTGGTTCACTTTGAATAAAAAATTCATCGAATCACATCAAATCTCACATTTGAGAGAGGAAGTAATTTCCCAGGGGTAACTGGGCTCCCTTAAGTTTTGTGAAGACAAGCAGAACGGAGGTGCAGGATCTGAATATCTGAAAGCTCACCTCTAGTAATTCTTTATTCCCTCAGCTGATTTCTTCACACAGATGTGGCAATCCACTTATAAAATATTACAGGAGTAGAAGATTATTAGTGAGGTGAGAGAAAGGAGCTCTACAACATAAAAAGTTGCAGTGAACAGGATGGGACAGCTGTCCCTTCTTGTCTACCAACTGCACTTCCTCTTGGGTATGCCTGGACATCAGTGGAGAAGAACCACTGTAAATACACATTCCAGTGGGCTTTTCCAAGCCTCTTCAGATAAAAGACTGCTGCTTAAATATGCCAATGTGAAAAAAAGAATTAGTTGTAAAACCTAGCAAGACTGACCCAAGAGGAAGCAGAACATGCATATCCTCCAACATACTGCTGTATGAACACATGGTACAGGTGAGTCCTTTAGGGAGAGGTACAGACAGGTATGACCTAGCATAGATCTTTCACCTGGTTTTGCCTGAAGCAAGTTCTCTGACACTCTTTTGTAAAAGCTAAATGAGGCAAGGGGGAAAAGGAGTAAAGGGAATATCACAAAGCAAAACCATGTCTCTCCCAAAGAGGCTCAGTATTAAAGCTACTCCCAATCTGAGCTAATAAAACATAACCCCTCACCCTGCCACAAAACCAAACCAAACCAGCCCATCACCAAACAAAAACCAACCAACAAAAAAGAACCAAAAACAAACCAAAAAAAGCTGAAACTCAAAAGCAATACTCCCAGGGCTTTCAGTCAGGTTAGGGTCACTAAAAATGCATGGACTGTTTTCTTTGTGAGGGTGGGAACACACTTTTATTAGATTATTTTTCCATCAGAAGCAAAGCAGAAAGGCACATCTCCTGTTCAATTTGTCTGTGGGTTCCCAAGTGATGATGTGTGGATAGCAATGTTTTAACAGCACCTCTCACCCGGTGACCCCAAAGTGCTTTTACTTCCCTTAATGAACTCAGCCTCACAGCAGCTTGACAGCTTCATCTTACATGGGAACTGAGAGAGATGAAGTCATTCATCTGTGCCATGCAGCAGCACAAAATCAGCTCCTGCCAGCCCAGTGATTTATGCATTAGACCACACTTGCCTTTGCACAGCATCCTGTCCCAGAGCATGCTGTCACCAGGGAGGTAACACACTTCCCAGCAATGTCACTTGCTCAGACACTACTGTGAACACAACTGCATAGGCACTTTCCAGCCCCAGCCCTGCAAAATGTTAAGTCAGCAGTGGCTTAAGACGCTCCTTACCTCAGAAGCTCAGGACTTCTGTTTACATTATTAATGTTTCCTGGCAACTTCACCCTTTTTCCCCATTAGCTTTGGGCATGAAAAGTCTAATTTTCTGACTAGTCAACTAGGGAAGCAGCTCATAGTGGAAAAAAGAAACAAAGAAAGAAGAAAGCACCACCTAAACCAAACAGACATGGGAAGTTTGATTGTCTGTACATTTAGAACCTGGGCCACCTTCCGTATTACAGGAATTTCATGTTGCTGCAACGTGGACGTTGCTTGTGTAAATGTACAATCCTCTATGTGCCAAGGTTCTTCCACTGACCATGGGCATTACTGTGTAAGTTAAAGAACAGCATGAAAAGACAATATGCCAAACAAAAAATGTTCTCACAACACAAGTACTTCAAAATTTGATTAAACAACAAACTGGAATCAAAATGCTCCAAAACAGTAAGGTGTGTCTGCAATCAACACAAAAGGCCCAATGCTGTATCAAATGAGGAATCACAACAGTTTGGTCTTGGCAGAAGTTACATGAAATCTCCTTGAGCAAGAATGTTAGCCACATCTCCCTCTGAGTCTCAGCAGAAGCCAAATATGCTTTGGTACCAACAGACAGCATCCTGACTCTCTGCCACCATTTCAGAGGGCAAAGTACTCAGATTGTAACACTAAGGGGCCAGTGCTCAGGTGCAGCAAAATTTCACCCTGAGACACACCAAGCTGTGGCTCTCTTGGCAAACACTCCACAAACAAGTTCCTACAGGACTTTAGCATAGGAGAATTAATTTGTTTTGAACTCCCTATCTTCTGCCAACACAGCATTGCACAAGATGGGGATAAGGGTGAGTAGACAAAAGGGCTCAAGATCCTGAAGTTACTCCAGTCTCATACTTCAGTTGGTGACCCCACATCACTGCCCTCATACCTTCTTAATGGATTTTATCTTAACAGATGAAACATGTATTTCCAAAAGAGACTCGTGCTGGTCCCAGGTGAAAGCAAGCTCCTCAAGGTGACCTAATACAGCTTGCATCAGGTAATTTACCCTGCAGCTGACATCTTAAACGCAAGTAACTCTGGACAACTCCCATATTTCTGCCAAACTAAGAGTCATTAATTATGCAATTCTGTACTTCCAAAAGGCTTACAATTTACGGGTCATATTTTTACTTCCCTTTAGTGAGAACAACGAAAAGGAATTTACACTTCCCTTTTTCTTACCAGTAGAGTCACTCATTTTTCCCCTATTGTTTAATTAAAGCTGTTTCATCTCCCAAGAACCTTGTGCCTGTATTTTTGGAGGCAGCCTAATGGCTCTAAAATAACTGCAAAGACAGAAGGAGGAAGACAATTCTTCATAGATGAGATGTTATTAATTTAAATGAAAAAAAATAACAAGCTCTGCCCATGATTTCTCCACAGCTTTGCAAATCAAAGTACAAAGAGAGATGCAAACTGGCACCTAACCATGTTAATACTCTGATACATTCCTCCAGTTTCATATTTCCGTACCTATTCACCCCTTCTCCATGCTTTACAATAGTAGATTTGCTCCCAGTTAAGGGGAACTTTTCTAGATTAAATCAAAACTAGAAATATTCTTTAGGCAGATGCTTTACTGATGACTGGCACAAATCTTTCCAATATCCCAGCTTCCAGCTAGATTCACCATCATTCAATGCTTGCATTCCTCTTGGCCCTCACATTTTCCATTTTAAGATGTTATTAGACAAAGGGTGAAAGGGAAACCAGAGACCATCTTCTATCTCTGTTGAGCAGATACAAAGCAGGAATTCTGTTCCATGACCAGATTCATAATACAAAATGAAAAAAAGCAAAATGAGTGGTTAGAAGGGCAACCCCTACTTTAAAATAAAATGCTATCAAGGAATTAAATGACAATCGAACGTGTAGCAAATAAACAGGTCTGGGATAAATAGCATTTAAGCCTAGCTAGAAACAGAAGGGATTGGGAGAAAAATACAGCTCCCTCTAACAAGCCTACTACTGGAGCAGTGATTCTACTAACTGAGGGACTTTCAGGAACTTGGGCTTCTTGATTGTCTTACAAAGTACCTTTGAATCAGAATTACTGAGTGGATTTCAGGGGTAGCAGAGACGTCACAATACACAATTCCACTTCCAGAACATAATCTGCTGTCAGCTTGAGGACAGAGGGCGAAGTTCACTGCTCTGAGTTGGTGATGTTACAAACCTCAAAGTCAATTGGTCTTTTGATTTTTTTTTTTTGTCCTGCAAAATGTGTGCTTCTACCATCAACTTCTCCAAGTGTAACTCTTGAAGTCCTATGCATGCTGTGCCTTACCCAGCTATTTATAGTAACAGAAGTATAAGATCATGCTCAAGGCAGGGTTGCAGGGATTTTTTTTCCAAATTGCACATACTAGTTAACACAATTACTAACTCCTGTAGCTGCAACTCACCACTGGTTTCACTCTTGCACACACCACAGTCCTCATGAGCAGGGTTTCAGAGCAGTTACAGATGAGAGATAGATACTTCAAAGCACAGCAAGCAGGGTAGAGTTTACCTATTTGCCACACTGCTTCTATGCTTTATCCTGCTTCTAGTCTGCAGGATTAAGCCTAACAGCCCCTACACCTCATCCCCATCACCTGAGACAATGCCTCCAAAACAATGGCAAGCAATTTAAAGCATCAGCATAGTCACATATTATCTTGTATGACACATCCCATAATCCAGCTCCTGCTTCATCAACTTTCAAGGGAATGAAGCTTGTTCATTCCTCCCGCTCCTGTGTGGTGCTCTGAGGATGCATTCTCATCCCTCCCCTTCTCTTACTCTGAGAGTTTACTCTCTGCCTCCTGGCACACACCTACTCTATTTTTCTCATCCTTGTACCTAGTATTTTGAACAAAATCCTTCTGCAGTTTTCATGTGTTTCATACATGCCACCCCATCTCTCACTCTCCCTTTGAACGCAATCACATCCCAGCTACCCAGCCACAGATGCCACCCCATACATCCTTCCAGCCAAGCACAGAAGTTATCACCTCTAGGCAGTTTTTTCTGACTCTTCCTGCCTCAAGAGAAAACAGAAATAGCAACCTGGAACAACACGCTTCCCTTGGGGAAGAAACAAAAAGCCTCACACACCAGCAAGCCCCACCACAAACACCCAGCAGGAGCACTGCCTAATCCACCACACACTCAACTCCCAGCAGCTTTTTCTCTAAAATGAGAAAAACTGCCTGTCATGTCACAAGCTTTCTGACTTTCCCTTCATCCAGCGGGTCACACTTTTCCTTCCACACCTCATCCCTCCCTGAGCCACACAGGCCTATCAATAACCAAGCAGTAGTTGGGGCATGGGAAGTAAGGCCCTGGTGACAGAGAAAGCCGAGCTCAGTTTGTCCCCAAACCAAAACACTTCAGAGCCATGTTTAGCACATTCTTATTTCATCACAACCCAACTACTGATAGGAAAGAGCAGGGCTCTGAAAGGCCATTTATAATGAGAGAACAGAAGTAGTCTTTTTTATTGTGTCTGCTGTAGCTGTTCTGGGTTTCAGGAGCACGTGCAGCTGTGAAGAAATCCATTTTGCCATTGATTCCCAAGGCTGACATGCAACTGAAGACACAGAGCAGAGTCAGCCAAGTGCATATGCTCAGGATGTTATTAATAACAGCAAAGCAACACCATCAGTGTGTGCCCTCCAACTACCACCACAAGCTCATCAGGCAGAAAGTTCTTACCTGCCTGGCCACCCTCCGAGCTTCCCAGTAAGGTTTAGAGTCTTCTACAGATTTTCCAATCTTCTTTACCAGCTCATCCAGTTTTACTGTCGCCTCCACCAGCACAGAACGGAACTTCTGGCGTGCATCCTTCAAAACGTTGCAGGAAGGAAAGAAAGGACAAAGGCAAGTTAAGAACTTTAAAAATTATTTCTACCCGTTTGTTCCTGTCTTCCTCTTTAGATTCACACAGGAGCTGACACATTCAAAAGAGATACTGGCACTCCGACTAAGAGAGAATTTTTCAGCAGAGGAACCCCGGAACCCAGAGTCAAATCCTAAAGCTGGCATCCTGGACACCAAATATTTGTCTGTCAGTGAAAACTTTTATAAAAAGCCTACAACACACTGTTGTAGATGTTTCATCTGGCAAAGTTCCTCAGAGAGGAATTGTTTATAAATTGCTCACTTGGTGAGGAGGCAAACAGCAGTCTAACAAGTTCTGAGAGGGACTTCAATGACAAAGACATCTCATATACATAATGCTAGAATGGTGCTAGCAGGCAGGCCAAACCCTGCAGCAGGCTGGCAAATCAGCTGGAATTGGCACAGAACACCCATCTTTTCAGTTATGTTTTCTATCAATGGAGAAGGGCACCTACATTCCACTTCACTGTTAATATTTGCTATATTTAAAAAATCCATCTACTTCCAAATGAGTTGTGCTCCTGACATGATTAGCTAAAGCAATTAAAATATTTGCTTCACTGAAATTTCCACACATGTAAGCAAAGTGATTCTGATTTCAATCTCAGAATCTACCACAGACTCTAAATATATGAAATTATTGCAGATTGATGCAAATTTAGGCTGGGACCTGGCCCAGGATTTCAGGAGATGAAGAAGAAGGGCCATGTGAGCTCTTCACAAGGCTTGTAATTTTAATTAGAGTGCAGCATTTATGCAGACTGCTGGAGTGACATGTTGATAATCAGGAAGCAGCTGGCTTGAAGAAGTGCCCTAATTCAGAGGGGTTTTGTCATTATTGTTGAGGATTTCTAAAATGCAAAACTGCTTCTTCACTTGAAGATTTAAAATACATTGCAAGCTGCCACTATGCTCTCAGAAGTGGAAAAAAATGCAACAATACATCAGTTTTTACAGAAAAAGCAACATAACTTCTGTAAAAGCTTCTTTGCTTCCTTTTTAGTGTTATGTAAAACCTGAACCAGCATCAGCATTATTTTAGTCCAGTGCAAATAGCTTTGAATTCTTAAGGTACTCCAAGTTATTCTAAGGGATTATTCAAATGGGTAACAGGGTCAAAAATGGAGAATTAAATGGACATTAACTTATTATTTAATTTACTCAAACCCAGTCAATAATCTCATTTCACAGTGAAAGCCTGAAATGTATCATTTAAACAATATTTATTGAGTCAATGATCTTCTCAGTGAGAAGAATTTGAATATTTCCAATTAAATTACTGGACCATGCATGGTTCACTGCTCAAAATGAATTTCATAAGTAACTGAAAAAAGACTCCAAGCATGATGACCATATTGCAAGAAAAGTATTAAATACTGAAGTATATTTAACAAAGAGAAAAATTCTTTGCAGGTGTAGGAACAGAATTAAAAGCTCATTTCTAAATGAATGAGCTGGAAGAATTCACTCTCTTCGTCAAAGCTATGTAAGGATATAAGTTACACAAAGCAAATAGTTTAAGTAAAAAAAGCCCCATGCAGTGGTTCATCAAAAAGTTCAGTTCCCATGTTTGTAAGATAAGCACTTGGAACAAAGACATCATCACTACAAATCTGTGCTTGGAGACCTACCCCAAATTTATTAATGTAATAATTATATACAGTCTTATCCAATAGGGAAAAGATGACTAGTCCCTACTGGAAGTTTGAAAAACCAAAACAAAATAAAAACCCAAAAGACACTAAGAACGAAGCAGTCAAATTAACAGCAACTTCTGTACCCATTCATCTCCCTTTAACTCTGATGAAGGAGATACAAATTACTGAACTCCAGTGCTCCTCTAACTGGGGCCTGAAGCACAGGTCTTACAAATGCTGAAATACACGTTTGCCCATGAGCACAACACCACTCCACTCTGTAGTTAGGTACACAGAATAGTTTCCTATTCCTATTCCTGCAGCTGAAAACCACACTGGTGTGAAATTCCAGTTTATCATTTTCCTCCAAAGATGACTGGTTCTGCTTTTAAGACTTAGTTTAGGTCTGAACACCCTCATTCTTGCAGTGAAGAATAATAATGAAAAACACCCCAGAACTTTATATCTGTATCATCCATCACAACTTCTTTTAAGTGACATTTATTCTCAGGCTCCTGACTGTCAAGGAACACAAGCCTGCAGGCTCCAACACCTTCTGCATGACAGAACAAACAGATGCTCAATCCTCTGCTGGGATCAGTGACCCTACTGAAGGTTTCTAGCCATCCCCTTCAGACCCAGCAGCACGATGCCAAAGTCTCTGAGGTGAGATGCCAAGCCCACACCACTTTCACTCTCCACCAGCCCCAACTACACTACAAAAGCAAACGATCCCACATTGTGTATCTACAGTGTGTGTGCTCCGGTGGCAACGCAGTGCCTTCACACCACCCAGCCTTCTCAACCCAAAGTGACTGGGCTCCCCTGACCATGCCTCTGGTCTGGGAGCTGTGGCAACACCTCCTGAGAGCAGGGTCATGGCTCCCCCTGCAAACACCCAGCCACGCTCCTTGGTTCAGTGTGTGGGACCTGCCAGGTGCTGGCAGAGCATCTGCAAAAGGCATCACCCTTGGGACAGCGCAAAACCCCCTGGCAGGTCATCCTGGCAAGGTCTGAGTAACAGCTACAGGTGCAGCAGCTATTTTTACACTTCACGTGAAAATGGGGAGGTCAGAAGTACCAAGGCAACTGCACCAGTAGGACTGGGCTTGGTGCACTTACTCCTTATGTGACATGAGAGGTACAGAGTTGTTCGTGGAAATGAACGGGCCTATAGTCAAGGCAGTAAGTTGGGAATTGATTTAATTCATTGCTTTATGTCTAGCTCCCCATGTTGCTGTCAGTGAGACACTCTGACCCATATGTGAAGTGGTTCAAAGCTATAAATCCTCTTAATGGTGTTTTTCTGTAAGGACACTCCCAACAAAAGCTTAGAGGCTCAGAACAGCACATCACTGCAGCTCATCTGTGGTCCCCAGCACAGGGTGAGTCCTACAGTCATATTAGAAAGACCACCACAACACTTTCAAGCTACTTATCCTCTGGTGTGACTTGCTCCTCCAAACAAGTGTTACTATTTAACTGCCAAACTCTTGCTTCATTTAGACCTTCATGTAGCACACGTGGATGGATAACAGAGAAAGGAAAATAAGCCAATTCCTGCAACTTGTTGTGAGAAAAACCAAGACAGTGCAACGTATGCCGTAGAAATTTTCTAGCTCAGTCCTCAGTCTCTAGTTCCTGTATTTCAGTTTACTGAAAGATAATTCATTCCAGCAGAAATGCTGTTCATTGATAACAGCCGCCCTAAGTAATTTGTGAGTCACACTCACTGTTTCTGGGTGGGGGTTTATGTTTTGGGCTTTTTGTTTTTTATAAACACATTTTGTTTTTCTCATCACTGCACTGAATACATACACAGACTCTAAGAGAAGCAGCTGACATGAGACATCTCAAACACCCTGACATTTTTAAAGCATGTTTTCCCCTCTACTCACTCCTAATCTTCTGTGATCATTTTTAACACTTTGCCTCTGATTTTAGAAAGGTGACATTGAAGATGTTAGCCAGTCAGCTTTCAATGTTTTTTCCCTCCTATTTGCTCAAATGAGATGATGATAAACCTTTTCCAAGCTGGACAAAAGCCGATTAAGGCACTTTATCCTCAATGTGTGTCGCAAGGTTAAAAAAAAAAAAAAAAAGTAGCAGAAGAAGCTTCTCACCTAAATTACATTAACAATTAGACTAAACCCATTAATAAGTAGACTCTCACTAGCTAGGTGTTTGTCATACACAAACTCCAGCAGGCAGAGCACTTAGTGTAGCACATGGACAGCTGCAGTTTACATTTCAACATCTTGTTCTGTGGCTGCAAGAGCTCCATGCTCATCAACTTTCTTCCTGCAAATCCTTAGCACTTTTCTTTCAAAAGATATTTCACTGTCTTAGGGAGCATGCCAGACCTCTACCCCATATACAATTTTGCTGGAATAATTCATTAAAAGCAGACCTGGTTTGCAATGACTTGCTGTGGGGCAGCTTTTTGATACCGCATAAGAAAGAGGGACCACACTAAGGACAGGTCATCCTTACAGCAGCATTTTGAAAATCCACTCTCAAATGTGGAGGAAAACCTAAAAAACTAAAATACAATTTTCAGCCTATACTGCATCTGTCAGAGAAAAAAAGCATGCCTGTTTTCCTCTCTTATGAGTGATTGTGATGAACTGGTGTTAAATGCCAGATGACAAGCAAATAACCATTTCTGCCCATCAAATGAAATATGTATTTTCAAACCATTTTATTTTTAAAATAGGCTTTACATATCAACCACATCTGAATCATCTTAGTACCAAGTACATCTAAATTTCATTTACAAAGGTTGTCCCATGACTGTTTTGCCAGTCTGGTGCACAGAACCTCTGGCAACCATAGGAAACAGAATTGCTGACTGAGAGACAGGCTTCATCTGTTTCCAAGAGGCTGACAGTATCCATACCCATCTTCTCTGCTATAAAGACTTAGCAGCTGCAAAAGCTCATTTCCAAGTTAAACCAGCATCACTATCATACATCCACACCAAACAGATGCACAAGGTGTGCTCAGAAATCTACCTTCAAGCATCAAACCAGTTAAAGACATTTTTAACATCTCTTTGGTACCTGGGCAGTTCAAGCAATCCTTAAAAACAAAGTGCAAGGAAGGGGATAAGTAGTATCTCAATTTTTAAGGGATAAGAAAAGTCTTTGGTTTATTTTTTTTCTTAGACAGCTACTAATTTGCCATCTAAGAACAATTAAAAATCAGTACCTGAAAGTTGCTCTAACCTCCTGCTTGCAGACAGTGACAAGCTGAGACTACCGATACTTTTTACTACAAATGTTTTCAATTCTCTTAGAAGAAGAGAGAAGAAAGCAGGCATAGGGGGGGTACTGGGTGCTCCTACCAAAGCAAGATTTCTCCACCTAACCTTTCCTCTCTCAGGCTGGAAACCCATCTCTACGTCAAGAACATGAATCAAGTAAAGCCCTTTGACTCACTTGGTTGACAAAATCTTTCCAGAGCCACAGCAGAGGAAGAAGCCTCCCTTTACTCATCCTTGGATGAAAGCAGAAAGCAAAACAACAAGCAATTCACACACAGGAGCCATTTCCTATGGAAGCAAGTAGATCATATAGACATGTGGAAAGATTTGTCCTGATAGTGCTGGACAAATCCATCACACATGTACATCCTCCTCCAAAAGCCAGCAGGAACACCAGCCAGTAAGCTGCTTTGCCCTTGATCTCTGCATTCTTTGTGGACACTGGAAAATGCTGCACAGGGATACTGATAAGGTGGTGGATGTTTCCACAGATAGATGTTTCCTCAAGCCAAACAGGCATGCTCAGAATGAGATTCCAGACACTGAGAGGTCATTTTTCTAAAACCTGAAAGAAGGATTTTTTTTTTAAATAACTTACATTTTTTATGTGTGACAGGGTCAACAGTTCAAGTCTTTTTTCCTAAAACCAAGTATTTTAGTGAGGAAGTAAGAAGCAATTCTAAATAACTGGTGAATATCTGCCTGCTATGGGGAAGCAATGAATTAATTCCTTGTTTTGTTTTGCTTGTGTGTGCAGCTTTTGCTTTACTTCACTGTCTTTATCTCAACCCACGAGTTTTCTCACTTCTACTCTTCTGGTTCTCCCTCCCATGCCACCGGCAGGGAAGAAGCCAGGAGCTGTGTCATGCTTAGCAGCCAGCTGGGGTTACACCACAACAGCAAGTCCTTCCTCTTCTGACAGGGGTTCAAATGCTCACAAGGCTCACAAATGATAGAGCAGCACAGCTAACAAAGCCCTTTCCTTATACCCAGCAACAACCCAGGGTGACCTTTATGATAAACCCAGGATTAGAAGTAACACGAAGTCTTGCAGATCAGGACTAGAGGGTCTAGGCAAGCACACAAGAAGGATCCAAAACAGACCCTCTAATAACAAGTATGGCTGAAAGCAGCACTGCTCAGCTCTAGTTTTCCTGTGCAGTATCCCCCATGAACAAACATTGGCGAGCTTGTAGCTCCAGCAACACAAAAAACTCTCTCTAACAAAAACCACATTTGGGATAGCTGGGATTCCAGTGGTAACTTTAATGGTATGTGCTGCATTTCCCTCCCCGCAATCCTGCCAGAGGGTCCCCGGGTTAATTTGTTACATCTGAGTTGTACTTTCAGAGCCAGTCCAAGCCATGTAGGAGCTGGACAGCCAAATCCTGCACGTTTGTTAAGTACATTCGCAGCTCCTGATGTAAGTTCAGATAGAGATGCATTTCCAATAAACAGGAAAAAACCTCTTGCATTTGGCCAAAACACACTTGTATCTCCCCTGCAAGACATTTCCCCCAGCTCCTCACAGACACTTCAAACATAAACAGGGACATTCGCAAAGCCAAGTGTTAAATCCCTCAGAGAGTCCTTATCATCCTTCTGCTGTGTCAGTAATGCTCAGTGTTGCACTTAGTATGAGCAGCACTATGGATTTTAAATCAAGTCTAATCAAAGATTCATTAACAGGCAATACATTAACGCAACATATAACTACCAGCCACTCAGTGCCCTTCAGCAGCTCTGCAGCTCTGAACAGCCTGCAAGCACCAGCAGGTCAGGGTATTTCTTCAGGGTTTAATAGGACAGGTCAAAAGAGCAAAAAAAAAGAGTAATTCTTGCAAGTAAAAGAAGAGGTGTAGCCAACTTCAACGTATCTGTTCAAGTCATGCCATGCATGTCTATCCAGTGCTCTCATAGGTGGTATGGGTGCAGAACTTACTTTCAAAGATTAAAAAACCCAGGCTGTTCAACTTAAAAACAGATCATATGGCAGTTTCAGTGCAGAATTTAAAAGAAATGGCAGGCTGGTCAACTTTAAACGTAATTCCCCCGTTTATCACCTCTTTAAGAAGCAGACACCAGTATTTTCTACATTGCTCAAACATGGACATTCCTGTGGCTACACCAGGACAGTGTAGTCTCAAAATCCTAGAAGCCTCTACTGAATTCAGCCCCATAATATTTTCCACTGGGTAATGCAGCATTATTACTTCCATTCTGTAGATGCAGACCTGAGGCACAGCAGAACAGAAGCGTGGATTCAGAAGGATTTAACAGCTTTTTTTTCCAGTTAATGGGAACTGGAGACAGCCAGCAGTCCCACTTAGAGCAACTCACACAAAGCTACACACAGGAAGTCCAGAACAGTCTTGCAGAACTCAGATGCCACAAGGTTATCCTTCCTGCTTATCAGAGAGTACATCAAAACACAAAAACATAGGTGTCTTTTTCTGAACTTCCTTCAAAGAAATACATCTTCTACTCAAACACTCCCATCACTTTTCCAGATTATTCTGGGAAAAATCAATAGTGGGAATGTATGGACCACAAAATAATGCTACAGGAAGTTGGCAGTCAGCAACTTGTGCTCTAAATAATGTAATGATACATCTATATTCCCATTAAAGATATTGAAAAGATGAAGAAAATGATACTAGCAAAACAGGATAAATATAACTCCACTGTCTGGTTAAAAAACACCCATATACATCTTTCTTCCAGTGAAGTATGGCAGGAACACTGCAGACTAGGAAGGGGTAGCAAGAGGGACCCAAAGCAGCTAGTAAGTGCCACAAGTGCAAATCTTCAAAGGGGAACTCAGCATGGCGCTCCTACAAGCCCACATTTTTGACAGAATTCATGGATTTTGGAAGCCTTTGAAGCAGAATGATCCCAATTCCAAACTCCTCCTTCCAAACTTGGATTTATCCTAAAAGGCTGCCTGGCAAAACTTTTTCTTGTCCAGAGTATGAATGCAGAGATTTTCTGCTAACCACACGCATTGGATATTGTGGAAAATTTTTTTATTCCTTCTCCCTTGAAAGGTTTTAAGTAATTTAAAACGCATTTTTCAACCTGCATATAAATTAAGCCTTGCTTACATCATCCACAACTGCATTTGTCCTCAGTGTTTAGGCAGATAGAATATAATGAAAATCTTTACTGATTAAAAAATTATGCAGTTGCATGGTACCACAAACTGGCATCCATCCAGTAAGACTTCTGGATGAAAAGTGAAGAGGAAACATTCAAGAATGCATACTCTTGGTGATATTTCACCTTAATTCCATCACAAACTGCTTACAGTAAGTACTACAGACAGATCTGCAGTAAACACTTCATGGTAAAGTGCACAGAATGATTACATGATTTCTACCTATGTAACACCTGTTATTTACTAGGCTAAGTAAGCAACAATCTAAGACCGAGCTAATGGGGAAATTCTGCTATTTTATTTACAATTATATTTCCAGGAGCCTTTCAGCCTCTACAGCTCAGCACATGCCACACATACAGTAGCTACAAATCTGCAGGCTCGACAAACACTTGATCACATGAATAATTTTAATCAAGCAGCAAAATCCCATTTTAAAGTCACTGGGATTTATTTCATGAGGATGCCTTTGCATGATTATTACTATTCCATCTGCTTCATAATATGTCCTCAGTGCAAGGTTATGACAAAATTAATGAAATCCAGGCAACTATCCATAACACCATCTTTCAATTTCAGTACCTCAGCATGAAATAAGGAGACTGAAAAGATGCATATGATAATTTTTTTCAATATATCTATATAAAGATTGCTCAAGTCCATTTAATTGCTACTGTTGCAGATTAGAACACTGATTTTTAAAGTTCACTCATAAAATTTAAATCATGCTACTGACACCGAACAGTTTTCACAGCAAAAATACTATTTCATTCTGTCTAGCAAATAGTTCCCCATTTAACTAAGTTTATTTACCAATAAGTTTATGATCTATATGCCACAAATGACAGAAAATGCAAACAAGTGGGGAGAAGAAGAAAGACAAGGCTCTTTGTTTCCAAAGATTATAACCCCATTTTCTGTTCAGTACTCTAGGTGGATACTCCAGTATTTTAAAATTCTACCAAGAACCATCCCATGCTTGAGGTACCCATCTCATAAAAAGATACACATTAGGAAAAAAAAAAAATTTTAAAGTAAACAAACAGACCAACCAACCAGACTTTGACATTTTAAAGGTACAGACAGAAATCTACAGAGGTATTTTACAGTATGTTCCTCGCTGCAATCTCAGCATGTTTTGATACAGTATTCAAAACTCTGTAATGATATCAAAATTATTTAGGATGTAAAGTCATATTTTATGCCAGTTTTTGTTGAGCAGCATATTAATCTTATCCTTCCACTGGGTTTATCTTCTCTGTTTTGTAAACAAAAGAAAATTCAGACACACAATTAGGATAGTTTGTTTTGCTTCATATTAGATCAATAATGTTGAGCCTTCCAGAATAACTACCAAGTAGATGAAGCTCAAATTTGGGGATTTAGAAACAATTTCTTCAGAACTTGCTATTAGATTTTTAAGTATCCATGAAAACCTCTCTGTATAACCAGGAAGTCTTTTATTCCAACTTTCCTTCATCACCTTCCTTGCTCAGGAAGTGATGACAAAAAAAGGCAAAGATAACAAGCTAAAAAAACCCCAAACAGCCACCAAAGAGAAGATTCTGGCAGACAGCTGTATGGCAAAAACCTCTAAACCAAATAAACTTTCCCTGTCTATAATCAACAAACAGAAAACAGTGACTTGTAAAAATAAAACTTGTCTAAGCTTAGTGTCAAAACCTAAAAATAAGTTCCGGCAGTGGTTGTGTGTGAGGTTCTCTACAGAGGGTTTTTACACCAGCATACCTCTACCTTTTCCCTTTCTTTTCAGCTGTTAGGTCCATTCATAGCTTTAAAAAATCATCACCAGACTCATGCTGCAAAACTACCATTGAGGATGCACAAATTTAGGAGGCGACCTCCTCAAAAACACTGTCCCATCTTGTTCACAAAATCCAACATGCAAAAAAGGAAAATGCAAGGATAAATTCTGTACCTCCAGCTCCGTCTCTCTGCGATTGATATCATCTGTAGATTGATTCAGTTTTTCTAGCTCCCCCTAGAAGGAAAGAAAGTCAGATGCATAGTAAGAAATTAGGGAAAAAACACGTCTGAGAACGCTCATTCAGCATCCCCACTGAAAGCTCACGAGGGCTTTAGCTAATGAATTTAGTGAAAAGAGGAAACCTAGAGATGTTTAGCCTAATTTTGCCACTGATCTTCTACTTTGCTACTTAAAAAAACAATCATAGAAGCTCTATAGTTTTACATTAAGGCAACACATTTCCTACTGTGGCTATTCCTTCACTACTACAAATAAACACAAGGTACAGTAAGCTCTGTCTCGTTCATTAGTATAGTCAGTATCAGCGAGGTGCTGGGGAGACAGACACACCCACCCCGAAATATTGGCATAAAGTTTGTGCTATCACAGGAGAAACACGCTGAATGGACAGAACTGATAAGAAACACATCTTGCTCCACAAGAGGGAATTTTATTTTGGATTTTAGCAAACCATTTCGTAACACAACCGGTCAATGGGACATACAGTTATGTTTATGTAATTTGCCTTCCTGCCAACATTTTGATCCCTTGATGGCAGAAACAAAAGTGTTAAATCCCTTGAATAAATACGTAGTAGAGGTGGTGTTGGCATAAATGAAGTTACTGTAAAAATAAAGCTCATTCTTACTCACTTTCTTACCATAAAAAACCAACCCTCAGGAGGAGATCTGATAGCTTGCTTTATCTGAGCAAGATGTTCCTTCAAGTGAGATTATAAGATTTTTAACAGGAGTGTTCTCCAATTTAAACGTTATTTAATTGTCAACCAGTGTAACACAATACACCCTGAGATGTCTTGCTGTACAAACCAAACGTTGTAAATTGATTGTCACTTGAGCAGTTTCCCATTAGAATACAAGAATGACTCTGGTTACAACCAGAAAGGAATTAATTACAACAGTTTAGCTCTCTTATCCTCAGCGGTCAGATTTCATTTCCTACTCCTAGGATTTGGAAAATACCTATTTTGCTTATCCATGTTGTCTGAAGCAAACACTCATCCAAAAATTACCTAATTGTCTCTTACTGCAAGGCTCAAAACCTGATGGCTCTCACGGAAGCAGACACAGTAGCCTTTTTTTTCAAACCGAATAGAAAACTTAACAAAACAATTGCTGTGCCAACACAATTCACAAATTGTATATGTGGAAACGTGCTGCAAGCTGAAGAACCTACAGCCAAAATTAGATCAATAGACACCAACCAAACTCAGCCTCTTAAAATCAGGGCAGTACCAGGCTAGCTTTTGGCTGAGGGCCTGGCTCTGTGTAACCATGTTTTGAGAATTTTGCAATTGCTCTGCGCAGCCCTGCAAAACGAAATGCTCACGCCGGGGAAAAGAATGACAATTACAGCGAGCAGGGACCTGCGCCAAGGATCCTCTCAGCAATGTACACACATGTTATATTCATTCATGACAAACAGTCCCAGCAATGCTGGAGGCAAAAGCCATAAATCTGCAGAGACCTAAAAATACATTTCATTTCAGGGACCACAGCATGCTTGAAGTTCGCACCAGGCTATTGGTCGAGACACGATTTTGGAGAGAAAAGCTTTGTTTAGATACTATGCAAGAATAAAAAGCATTGCAGAAGGCATTCACAGAGAGGAAGCACCACATTCCACTCAAGCTTCCTTTTTAAAAGAAATAAAGAGCAATGATTAAAAAAAAACTGATTTTTTTTTTAATCTACGTTTTCCTGCATTTACGAATTTCTGAGCACCAGCCCCGTTCCACGAGCAAGGTCACGCTGTCATGGTCAAAACTACGAAGGGGAGGTGGGGAGGGATTCCAGCAGGAGGAGGAGAAGGAGGGACGCCTGGCAGAGCCCAGCGCGGCGCGATGCCCGGGGTAACAAAGGGCTGGGGCGCCCCGGGGGCGCTTCCCCGCTCCGGACGGGCGCCGAGACACCCGGGGCTGCTCCGGGGGAAAAAAAATATATATATGTGTGTGTGTGTGTGTGTGTGTGTGTGTGTGTGTATGCGTGTGTGCACGTATATGTATACATATGTGCATGTATATATGCGTGTGTGTATATATATGTATGTATGTTTGTATCCACATACGCAGCAAAAGCAATGAAATAAAAGGCAACCATTATTACACACAGCCATAACACACACATTGAAAGGAACTTAAAACTCGCAGGCGCCGCTCGGAAGGCAGGCCCTCACCTGGATGCGGGGGTCCACCTCCTCGNAACCCTCCGTCACACCCCGTTTTTTTCTGCCGTGCTCATTCCTGCGTCCCCCCCGCAGCGGCCCTGCGTGAGGCACGCAGGATGAGTAGTTCCAGGTGCAGGGAAACGCTAAGGACACCTTGCTGGCTTTTTTAATTTCCCTCCCCCTTCTTTTTTTCTTTCCTCTTTTTCAGGCTCTGCTGGAGGCTGACATGCCTATGGAGAGAAAAGAAAAATAAAAGGGCGGGGAGAAAGGGAGAAGAGAAAAATACTAAAGGCACTTTCAACAACCTTGAAAATTCAAATGAAACCCAGATTTCAACGGTGTGGCAGCTAAGTGGGCAACCATTGTGCCTACTGAATGCAACAGAAAAAGACACACTGAAGACACATCCTTTTGTTGTCAGTAAAAAAGAACTTCATACGAGAAGTATCTACATGCGTGGCCCATGTCTAGCAGAGCACTTCAGATTAGTGTCTCCCTAATCACAGGGGTGGATAACAAGTAATTTTGAACAGATGAGGAATATATTTCCACCTTTAAAGTATCACTCTTAATTTAACCCCATTTTTTGTTAGAAGAGTTCTCAAAAGGTAATAAAAATGGGAAGTTTAGATATGGTGAAGAAAGAAGCTTCCTTTGTAGGGCTGCAGGTGAAAAAAAAAATCACGTATCTCTTTATGAAATAAAAATAAGAGGTAGAGAAAATAGAAGATAAAAATTAACATTTCTGAGGTAAAAAAGGAGGCAAGAGAAAAGCAGTCAAGTTCTTCCAAATGCTATAAAGCAACCGGGGAAAAAACCAAAATATGGGGAGAGAGTGACATAAACATTTGAAAATAGTATAAACATGCAAAGTGACATCAACAAACCAAAATAATCAAGGAACAGAGGAGGTGTTGCAAAAACGCAGATGGGTTGTTTGCAACATCTTCACTCCTCACAGCAGAAGAAATCATGTAAAAAAATAAATAGAAAAAAAAATTAACAAAAATTTTAAAAAATTAAATTTCTTTATCTGAGCAAGATGTTCCTTGGGGAGAAAAAAATAAACCAAAAACCAAATCAGCCAAAGCAAAGTCTTTACTCTTACTGCTGTCCATTAAGGGAGTCCCATGTGTACACAGAGCCAGAGCTCCCCTTAGGCCATCTCTTCCCTGGTGTGTTGTGGCTCATGCCAAGACTGTAGTGGTCAAATGTCCAACATTCCCAGTATCCTAAAACAGCACAGAAAACATAAAGCTGCACATGGAAGACTTAATGAGGCCTGCTGTTATCACATTGATTTCTAAAAAACAAGAATATGTAACATTTACTGCAGCTATGCCATGTCCCTCCAAAACCTACGCAGGCTGACCCATGGAGATGTCACAAAAAGCACTGCCCACTGCTTGGGGTACAGAAGTGCTCCTGCACACACATGTTCTCCCAAAGGGATTTGTTATGTTTGCACAAAGGACCCTGTTCTTCCATTACTACTGTCACAATCCCCATCATTGCTGCAGCCCAAAAACCTCCAGCCAAACTCATCAATCTGCCACCATCAAGGCAGAGCAAGCTGTCTGTCTCCTCAGTTGCACAGTGGATTTAGAAAGTTGGGAGAGCTGCCTGCAGAGCTTAGCACTGTGCAAGAGACGGTGTGGATACACAAGCCCCTTTTCCCATTAATCTGAAATCTCTCATAGAGCCCTGAGACCCCTGAGATCATTTTATATCAAACTGATACACTGGAAAGATCTACATGTAATAAAATCAGTGAAGAATGCACATCTGTCATTACTGCAGACATCACTAAAGCATTAACAGAAAAGTGGCCTGAAGGAAAAGATTTGACAGAACAGGGAAAGGGAGACTATTCAGTACACATAAAGATCAATAGAAGACTCAAGGCTATTATTTACATGTTCATTTTCTTCTCTTTGCCATGGAATGATTTTTGTTGAAACTGCTGTCCCACACAAAGGGCAGCAGGACCCCAGAAATACCCAAGGAATAAACCTGCGTATCACAGAGGCAGTCTTTACACATGAATAGGCTCTCCACAGATTTGTTGGTGACACCAAGCTGTGTGGTGTGATTGACAGGCTGGAGGGAAGGGACAGCATCTAGAGGGACCTTGACAGGTATGAGAGTTGGGTCTAGGACCTCTGAAGTTCAACAAGGCCAAGTACAAGCTGCTGCACCTGGGTTGGGGCATCCCAAGCACAAATACAGGCTGTATGGAGAACGCTCTGAGAGCAGCCCTGAAGAGAATGACTTGAGAGTGTTGGTTGGCAAGAAGCTCAGCGTGACTCGGGAATGTGTGCTCGCAGCCTGGAAAGCAAACCACATCCTGGGCTGCATCAAGAGAAGCAGGGGCAGCAGGGTGAGGGACGTGATTCTCCCGCTCTGGTCCACTCTGGTGAGACCCCACCTGGAAAGAAGTTCTTTAGCTTGAGGGTAATGAGGCGCTGGCACAGGTTGCTGAGAGAAGTTATGGATGTCCCATCCCCGTCAGTGTTCAGTGCCAAGCTGGATGGGGCTTTGTGCACCCTGGTCTAATGGAAGACATGGCAGGAGGTTGGAGCTAGATGATCTTTCAGGTCCCTTCCAGCCCAAACCCTTCTATGATTCTATGCTCTGCTTAGGTTAATACTGTGCAAGAAGTGAACTGCGGTGGATGGCATTTGGGTATTACTTTTGCCAAGCCATGAGTGATCTCATCTCAGCAAATCCCTCCTACACAATCTGTTGCAGGCCAGGCTGCTCCCCAGCCCCACCCCACGCCCAGCCAGTCATGCTGACCTTCTCGCTTCCCCCACAGGCCCTACGCGCGCCAAGGCGTCTGAGCAAGGCTTGCACCAGGCCTGACTGAGACAGTCTGTACTTTCTCCTGTATCAATATTTCAAAACCCCAGTCCCAAGTATTCAATATTTGAACAGAGCACTCTGAAGTCAAGGCAGGAAGAAACCACTGGCTCTTTCACTAATGGGATTCCAGAGTGGCCACAGCAGAGAATTAGTCCAGACCTGTCAGGCTGGGCTGCAACTTAACATGAGCTATGCTGAAGAGGGTACAGCTCAACTAAAAAGCACAAGGAGAGGTTCTGGTGCAGGAAAAGCCATGGTCCAAGTTGCTTCAGCAACCAACTTAAGTGTACCAGGCAACACGTCTGTCTTGTGGCATGACAGCAGGCATTTAGTGTACAAGCCTTATCATTAACAGCATGCCCTGGAGCACAGAAATCCCTAAAGGGTGATGTTCTGGCTGAGAGAACTGCTACAGCTCTACTTTTGGGGAAAGTTGCTACATAACCACATTATCTGGTCCCACAGAAATCCTCAGTGTACAGGCAAGGGAAAGATTTGCAAGGGAAAGATTGAAATGTCTGTACTTTGAGGAAGGAATACAGACACTAATTCTCTTCCTCATTCTGGAAGATGGTTTGTAGATTTGGTATTACATTGCTGAATAGCCATTGGGGAACTAGAAGTTGCATTTTAAATAAAATCAGCTGAGAAGAAGTATGCGTCAGTGAAGAATCGCCTGAGGAAACATCCTAATGACTATAGTTAATTTAGGGATAAAATTCAAAGGGAATGGATAGTGTAATTTTACATATATTTGATAATGGTAGATTCTGAATGGATTTTAAGGAAGAGTTGAGTTTTTTCCAAATCTCATCTTACATTGAAATTGCTGCTCATGCTTGCTTCTGCCCCAGCACTAGAGGCAAGAGCCTAAAATACAAATCAAAAGTTCATTTCCTTCCTCATAAACATGTATCTTCTCTTTTTTAACATTGATAGCAAACTAAGCAGAGTTCAGGACTAATTAATGCACATTTGATTACTGAAGACACATTTCAGCTCATGGAAATGCTTAAGGAGAAAACAGCCTAAGAGACAGAGCCTTGCTTACAGAATATTGCCCCTCTTCTCAAGAGGACTGGAGAAACAGTTCTGCTCTGAAAAATTCTTCTGCTTCCATTGATGATGGTGCTGAAGGCTAACTTCCAATTGGCTTCAAATGTTGAAGTGCTGTTGCAATTTGGTTTTAAGTAATTTACCAACAAACGAACACAAGTATAAACAGTCCAGTTCTAAGGAGTAACAAACACAGTCCCCAAAAGACATTTATGAGCATAAAGTCTACCATGTAGCTTCTTAGCTGAATTAACCCTGAAGATCAGTTTACTACACACTGACTTTTACTTTACTACCGGTTGACTTTTGAAATGTTACACCAGAAATTAGTTTAACTCAGGGAATGTCTCATTTAAACACAGAGCTCCCACCTCTGTCTTCTAAGCTGCAGCAAAGACATTGCTATGTCAGTGTTCAAATCCTGTTTACTTTCCTGGTTTGCAGAAGTCTACTGTATGTGTTGGAAGCATTTTTAAACATTAAGTGGGATCTCACCCACAGTCCTGGTACATTTGAAGATCTGGGCCTCTATCACTTAATCTTTTATAGGAGGCTAAGCACAAAATTTTTATGGAAGATATACACTGAATTTTACTGAAGATTTTAAATCTCTTGGATGCATATGCAGGGTATTAAACACAAAGTGGTCAGAATCAAAACTTCCCCTGGCTTATTTCTCAAGCAAATTTCACGCTTCCATACTCACAGTGGTTGTGGCATGTTTGTGCTCTGCATTTTAGAAAGCGCTAAAAATCAATTATCTCTCCTACACCAGTTTGTAAGATGGTATCGCCTTATGAACTTGCACACAAAGACATATTAATGGAGCTTGAGCATCTGTGGTACAAAAAACTTGCAGGTTTCCCCACCTACAATGAATGTATTTAAAGAAAAGGCTACATTCCAAAATACCCTTTGATTTCACTTCTCTTTAACAAGCACTATTTAAAATTAAAAATAACCTCCAGGCTTCACAGGGCTACAAAGGAAGGAGGCTCATTTTAAAGAGCTGCAATCTATTTTCAAGCCACACTAATCTTAGTATCTTCCATAAAAACTAAATACAAAGATTATTAGCAAAATTATCTGCTGGGCCACTTTCCATTGCATATACCTTTATCTTCTATCATATCATGAGCTACTTTTCTTAGTAGCTAAAACTGATGATGCTTCATATAGAGAGTGTGAGTGCAATATAGTTTTTTATACACACACATAGACACACTCACATGCACTATGCTATATATATATGTGTACAAAATGCATGACTAACAGCTTGATGGATTTCCCTGCTTATTCTTATTTCATTGGGAAAGAACCACCATCATCACAGGAAATTTTCTCCTCCTCCAAGCTGTCTTTTGGCTGGTGCTGGTGGTGGTGGTGGAATTTCCCACTGGAAAAAACCATCCGTGCAATGACACTACACTTGCAGCAGTCCTACTGCTCCTCTGGCCAAAATGCAGAGTGTGCTGCTTTTTGCAGATTTAGAAAATAACAGAGTAACATGAGCCTCTTCCTCAGATCTACTGCTGAATGATAAGGAAGATCCCTTCTACAGTGCTTCATACTTGAACAGGGAAAAACCCTATACTGCACCCTTTTAAGATGAATATATCCACCTAGGTTCCCAGTCCTGCTATCTGCTTTTCCTGATAAGCAGCCTCACATCAGTTTCAATGGCAGGAGGATCAAATGCAAAGGTGTTAGTCTGTACTCAAAATGAGACCTCAGACTAGAGGTATTGGCTCATGAGAGCCAAAATGAGATGCAAGTGCCATTCTCCTCTACCCAGCCTGACAATTCACTGATGCTTTGCAGCGGAGTGGATACATCATTGCTATTCAGTACAAAAACACCCACCCTCATCTTTTATTCTTTAAACTTAGGCATCCATACAGACCACATTTAAAGCATTTATTTAAAGAACCACCTCTGACTTTCAACGTCAGCCACATGCAAGAATACATCTCATTTTTTCAGTATTGTGTTTAATGTTCAGACCAGTTCCATATTTGTGACTATTTAACTGTATCAGTAGATTTCTGATAATTAATATTTACAGGTTTCTTGCCACCAGCCCATGCTGCTCATGATACCAAATGCAAAAGTGACAGATGAAGGCAGGAATCCCAATGAAAACCTAAGAACAAACAAACTCCAGGTAGTGAGGTTCCTCAGGGTCTGGTTCAGGGTATTCATGTGTCTGGTGCACTTTCTGTGAGACCCAAGAAGGGTTGCTTGAAGCTGGCAATTTCCACAACCCTTCCCTCACGTAGCATGGCTACTCCACACACTTGGCACATTCCAGCTCACCAGGAAAGGGTCTGCATGTGCCTCCTGGTCCCAGGCAATGCTCCTGACAGATGCTTTGTGACACCCACTCCCTGCAGTGAGTCGTCTCCTGAGGACCAGAGGTACCTGGTGTGTGCAGGCTGGAGCACAGACCTGTGCAAAGGCAACCAGGTGACTGCTGAAACCTCTCCAACCACAGACTTTGCTTCTTACTAATCTTGTTATCAGGCAGGAAATTCACTCATACACTATTTTAAGCTGCTGAACACACAACATTAAAATCTCGACCTTCTGTCAGAGATCTCAGAGCATTAATTCAAACATTAACTATCCAAAGAACCTTTCCCTTTGGTTTCCAGCACAAATCACATTTCTTATAAGTGCCAATTGATTAATAGAGAGAAACAACATGGACATTTCAAGTAAAAGCATGACCCAGAGGATGAGGGAAAAAATACCTATTCAAAATGAGCTTCCAAATAGGGCTGAGTAGACCAGGTAGCTACAGTAAGATTTGGGATCACATAATCATCATGAACAGCTCAAGTGCAAAGAGAAAAGGCAGAATCATGGTCTGTATCTAGAGAAAAAGAAAGACAGGAATGGCCAACCAAAGGGGAACTCCTGCCTCTGAGTTGTGAAGGCAGACTGGCAGCCAAGAGGGAGACAGCTGGGAAGCCCAGAGATGGGGAAAAGCCCTTCCACAGCCAAGTCTCATTAGCAAGATATTAAAAAGGACTTTGCACTGTCTATTTGCTTCCTAACCACATTTGACTGCCTGTGAGCAATGACAGGAGAAACAGGAATTGTTTTTTATACCCTCCTCTTTAGTTTCCTTTCCAGGCTGGTTGTAGCCTTTTTTACCTTGTACCAGAAAATATGAGCTTATGAAGTATCTAGATATAGAAAAAATTGTCAGTTTAACAAATCTGAATTTGATGTCTGCAAAATCCTAAGTGTCCACACTTCAAGTGTGCCCTTCCATATATATAGAAAATTCAGACCTTTAAAATATTTGAATCAAAAATATCTGTCTTAGATTTGTACAAATGAAATGCATCCTGTGTACAAAGCCCCCTTTTTCCCCTCTCCCAGCATTAATAGCTAGATTTTCTGCCCTGGCAGAATCATACTTTTCAGTGCTTCCTGTTACATTAAAAATGGAATGATTGAGCACATTGTGTGTAGGAGTGAAGCAGAGTCAGTTTTAGCACTCAACTTTGTATGTCAGGAGAAGAAACAGTGATTAACTGTGATCCTTCTCCTGCCTTCTCCCATGCCATAACCTGCAGGAGCACGCTGCTGCAGAGCCACATCCCTGCATTTCCATCTAGCTGCCCAAGAGCAGCCTGCAGCAGCACCACCAAGGCTGTCAAACCACAGTCAGTAACACAGGGCAGGTTTTGAAGCCTCCCTGGCACAGCCACAGTGCAGCAGCACCTGACCAAATGCCTCACATCTCCTAGAGCTTGATAAACACTTTGGATTACAATGCAGATCTCAGCCCTGCTCCCCACTCCTCAAGTCTGTCATCTCTGCTTCTCCCTCACCATCCAGCTCAGCCTTGTGTATTCCCCAGTCTCAATACCTTCCCCTTCTTTCTACCACTGCATGTATCATTTAACCCATTTTTTCCCTCCTTCCTTAATTTGTCTTTATCCTTCATTTCTCTTTTTCCTTTCTTTCATGTATAAACTATTACACAGCAGTTGCCATTAGCTGTGGTTCAACACCACCATTTGGCAAATGATGCAGCTTCCTCATTTCACCTCCCACTTTGGTGCTGGGTTTGCTTATCTGTTGCAGAGACTGAAAAACTTTTGCAGTACCATTTGGAATATGTTAATCTTCCCCAGAGCAGAGCAGTCTCTTTTGCCAGACGAAACATATTCAAACCTAGCTGCAAGTTCCTCACCATTGAAGTCTCTCCAATATGAAGGCAGTTTTGCAATCCCAGTGAATAAGAAGGTATAGGGACAGAAGTGAGACACTAAGTCCCTGCAATTCCCCCAGTGGTCAGAGATTATGTTTTTTAGATGTAGGTAGCTGGATTTAAAAACTACTCCCTTTTGTCTAAAAGGGCATTCATTCTTTTGTTTTCCTTGTTCTGTTGACACAAGAAGGTAAGATGACAATTCCTTTATTCTGTTCCAGTGACTGAAACAACAGCACTTTTCCAGCTCAAATAGCAGGTATATTTCCTAGATGTAACAGCCACTACATATCTCAGGAGCAAGTTCCACAACAGCAAGAAGAGATAAGGGAACACACTTCATCCCTTTGGAAAATCCTGCCCAAAAGGATCATGTTGAGCCTGACAGATTGTCCTTTATTAAGATGCAGATGAACACAAATCACTCCACACTGGGGGCTGTGTTCCTCTGATCTAAAATGTGACCCCCGAGCCTCCTTTTCAGCTCCTTGGCCTTTCCTCCAATTTCCTCCCACTCTTTTATTTCCTACCCTCCCACTGGGTAACTCCTTTCAAGTGAGCTGTGCACACCAGAAGCCACACACACACCCCTGCACCCACACTTCTGTTGAGCCACCAAGGCACAAACAAATCTCCTGCGATTCAAAGCATCTGAATTCCCTGGAAGTGGTAGGTATGCTGAATAGCTGGGAGATATTCTGGGAAGAACGGTAGGATTTTATATGTCCAAAATAGGATTTCATATCTCCAAAACAAGGGTACCTTCATTTCTCTAAGTTTTTCGCATTACTTTTTGTGGAAAAGGTGTTCAGGTCTTGAAAAGGAAAAGCTGCCTAGGTGATTTGCTCTCAGGACCATTTCAGCAAAAGGACTTAGGAAATCAACGCGGAGGAAAGTAGCTGAAGGGATTTGCATTCGATGGGTGTGTGAGGATCATCCAGCCCTTGTTTGGAGCAGGATACACACATTGCAAAATAAGCTGAGAAGATGTTTGGCATATCAATCCCTCAACAGCCAACCTATCAGAAAGGAGAGGGGTCTACCTCCTTGTTCACAGGAAGGTTTGGTGTGCTCTACACCCGGCAGACCCAGAAAGCGTCTGTCAGATTGCCCAGGCAGAGTGGGAAACCTGTCAGTAATGCAAACGAGATGCTGACGCACAGGGCCAAAAGCTGCTGGAATGCAGACTGGCATCCACGCTGCTCCCCAGTCCCAGCAAACTGGAGTGGGAGGGCACCCCAGTGTAATAGCAGGGGCAGACTCAGTATTGCCACTGCCATGGCACAGTGCCAGGATGAGCAGTGGGATACCAGCACAGGAACACCCTCTCCAAGCAGCAGGAGATGAAACTGATTTTCAGGTGCAGGCATTCTGCAGACTGTGCAAAAGGAACAAAGCAGATTTCAGGCAGCCTGCACTACAGCTCTCCTCTTGCAGGCATCCTTTTGGACCAATAACTCTTTAAAGGGGGGAAGGGGAGAAAAAACAGCCACCCAGCAGTGTGTTATTCTTCACAGATGGAGTAGCTTTAATACTGTCTAATCCTCCAGAGGGAGGAAACAGCCTTTCCTTTGTGCCAAGGATATCAAAATGCTTGAAGATGGCAATCTCCACTGACATTAACTTTATTAAAGGAGGGGTATTTCCATGAGCTCTGAGAAGGCTTGGTTAAGAGCCAGCTGGAGATTCACTGCATGTAAACATCTACTTGTAACAACAGAAAATAGCAGGCAGTCAGGAGCTCCTGGAAGAATATACAGGCACCAAGCATGCACACAAACTGGAGATTGCATATCACAGCCACACACATCAATTATACAGCTATCAAACAATTGCATAGCAGCAGCAATGTGGGCAGGTAGTTACTGCTTTTTACTCTTTTTTAATTTGGCTCCTGTATTATTTTGCTGCAGCTATATAATCAACTTGTACTCTCAAGTGGGAAGTGGTGCCCCTGGGTTGTCATAACAGGAACACCAAACCTTCTTGAGCCACTTCCTTGGCAGTGAATTATTTTTGTATGTAAATTGAATGCAAAAGTGAAAGAAAGGATAAGTGTTCTCAGTAAATTTTGAATATTAGGAGCCAGCACTTAAACTTTATTTTAAATAACAGTATTTACATTCCACTAATAGATGCTTTCTTGCATCTAAATATCAAACAACTGTCACTTCACAATGGCATTGTATATAAAGTCAGTTCTTAAACAGTTTAGGTAATGCACAGTTCAAACATCATCTTGAATGTCAGTACATCTCACCCAGTCTGCTTGGGGAAAATGGAAAATTAAAGCTCTGAATCAGGGATCTGAAATATAAAGCTCTACTATGGTAATGGAAGCATTCATCTCCCCTTCCTGGAGGACAGTTCAATTATCATCATGTCCCCAAGCAGATTTTGCACTGAATCACTGTGACATCTGCTAGGGAAATGAACACAAATCTATATCTGCATGCAGCAAATACACTGGCAAGGTTGCAAAGGAGGATAAGGGAAATAAGTGTCACTTTTCACACCAACTAGAAAATGACAGCTTGTCTCATCCACAAGTAAATACTAGCAGAAGTGAGATGCTTCTTCACCTTTTCCCCCATCCATAGCATTACAAAGATACAGATTAAGGATAAAACCGTCGCTTCTTCTTCCCTGCCTACAGTAACAGCATCTGGACACATTTCACCATCTGGGAACACTAACAATAATGGATCATATCTGCCATTTGCACAGGTTAGTAGAGCTCCCCTGAGTTCAAGGACCTGTGCCTCTTTAATAGCTGAAGAGCCAGTCCAACATGCCAGAGCTGGGGAAACAGAAGCTGGAAGAGCCCCAAAGAGTGAGGGTGCAGAGCAACCTGCTTCAGGTCACTTATGGCAAATAAGACCTGCCCATTGCCTTGTCAGCAGCAAGGGACAATTTCATGATACAGAAGCAAGTTTAGTCATGAGTTGCATACATGCGAAAATCATGATGTAATGAAGTACAGCTCTCTTTGTATAGACAAAAAAACCCCCAAACCAACAAATTCTAGAAAAAGGATAAAGTTAGCTGGGATAGCCATGTATTTTCCCAAGGCCAGGAGTATGCCCAAGGAGAACTGCTACCAAGCCACCCACACATTACAGCTGGTCTCTCTGAGCCCGTGGGCACCTTTCCCATCTCCTTTCAGTCCAGCACACAGGGGCTTCACCAGTTACATCACATGGCAAGGCACAAAGTTGACTCCCAAGTGCAAGATGGAGGAAAGGCCATAGTATGAAGTTACTGAGAGAAAAACACCTTCTAGCAAGAGATCCCTTGGCTCCAAAACCTAACAAAGCTGCACCATAACACTGTGACCTCTCCTGCACTGCAGTCACACACAAGACTGGAGATGAAGACAGCACAGCAGAGCACATCTGAGACTCAAATACCTAAGTCTCATGCAGGATAGGCAAGATGGATGTGACTTTATACCCATAGAGGAAGCAGCAGCATCATTCTAAGTGCCTTTTAAGCTAACGATACCTTTTACAAAGAGTTACAGTATCTGCAGCTGTTTTAGAAGGATACAGGCTCTCTAGCAAAAATATATAAATGGGTACAAAACCTCTGCATATCACACCTTCACCTGTAACAAATGCATTGCATTAACATTTAACAGTATCTCACTACTAGAGCAGAGCAGGGCATCCTTTCATCAATTATGGCTTGTTTTCTGGTGCACCTTCCCCACACCCAAAAGCCTGGGTTCAGACATCTCTCTTCAGATATTCTCTGATTCAAAAGGCAAGTTTAACATGTCTGTAAAAAGGGTATCATTACAGTTTCTTTTTAAAGAGATGTACAAGCTTCCACCCACTCTTTCTTGTGCTTTTGCAGTGAGAATTTCTCCCTAATTGGTATCCAAGTGTGCAGTGAGATCAATTTATCTTCAAAAAAGAGTGTTGCTTTTTATCCAGATGAAAACAGATACTACAGACTTCACTTACAGGCTCTGATTTTAAAAATTACTGTAATCAGACTTTGATAGAACCACTCTGATAACAGATGTGTGACTAATGTGTTTCCTAATGTTATGATAATTCAACTACAAAATAAATAAATAAATGGTTCAAAATAAGAAAAGCTTTAGGAATTTGGACAGTGGCAATGAATGCCAAATTCAGAGTTCAAAAGTCTTCTCTGAAATGTTGTTAGTTCATATCTTCCTACATCTCCACAATTCTGGTCTTTAAAACTTAGGATAAAGAAAACTGAAATTTGGACTCTTGATCTGAATTCACTTTCTCATGTCAGAAATAAACTTTAACCTTTCAGGAGTTACATATTTAGAGTCTGGTCTTACAATAAAGAACCTTGATTCTTCTAGTCAGTAGAAAAATAGAAACAGTTTCTCTTGAAAGCTGTATTACATAGTTCACAATTAGGAACTGCCTGAGCTAAAAAAAAGTAGAAAAGAAAGACTAGAGGGGTTTGTTAAGCTATGTAAAGAAAGGTTATTATTAGAACTGTCAGAATTCTTTACCTTGGCATAATGCAGTAAGAACACTGAAATACTTCTCTACTAAATTGTGGTTTTCAGCCAGGCACTTTAAATTGCTACTTTCACAAATCCACATGGTCCAACTGAAGGGATGCTGGCTACAGCCATGCCACTGCCTGTTTCAAAGCAGAGGTGGAGAACAAATGGTACCTGGTCTCTGCCAGGTATCTCCTTGTGTGCTTGCCACAGCCTGACCCACAGCCAGGCTGCTGCTGCCACCCCTGCCCCAAGCACTGCCTGGGAAGATTGCAACATGAGCAGGTACAGAGACAGCAAAGGAACACCTGTATGCCCTGCAGGGGAAAAATAAATGCAAGCAAGAAAGAAAACTTCAGGTTTAAAACTAACCTTCCTGCCAAAAGATGCATTGAAATGGTCGCACAGCTACCTTACACACAGACGTGCAAGCAATAAAAAAAATTGAGAATTTCAAAAGACAGTTGTTTTTATCTTTTTTGCTTTTGAGTCTGCAGTTCTATGGGGTTTCTCAGATGAGCAGGCCTCTCTTCTAATTGTTTCTCACACACCTATTGACTTAGATTCCTATCCTGCAAATCCTGACAGTCATTACATGCATGCATTCTTGTCTGCAGTATCCAAAATGTATTTAATATCTATTTTATCTATCTACTATGTATTATATCTAGAACATCTTTAAAAAATACAGGCACATTAAACACAACAGAGTTTTGTAAAGTATTTCTGTTGCAATACAAAAAGTCCAGCAGTTGTTAAATCAAGAAATCCTAGATAGGTTTTCCCCATGAACTCCAGGTAATCTGGTACATTTCCCACCTCTTCATCTACAAGAACAGTAAGTGGGGGAAGAGAAGGAAGAGAATTCTTCAGCTTCTGGATAATATAACCAAATATCCTCCTCCTGTCAAACCCTCCTCCTCCTCCCAAAATGGCTTAAAATAGATTCAGAGTAGACCCTCCATTCGGAGGTCTTACAATAATGCCATTGTTTCAAGCTCTGCAACTCAGAGGATTGGGAACTGAGGTTGTATTTCTGGTAATGAGAACTGAGTCTGTAATACAACAGCCTGAACAGGACTCCGAGAAGAAAAACAAAACAACGAAAGTGGGCTGCGTATTGGGAAGACACCACAGAGAGCTGACATTGCACACAAAGCCTTATTGCCACACTCCTTGCTTACTTTCTCTTCTGCTGGTGTTCACATTGAGTTTTTGTCTTTCTTCTACTGCATGTGTTCCCTACTTTAAGGCCAATTGAGCAACTTTTCTTTATAGGGATTTTAGGAACTCGAAGCAAGACAATAAAAGCTTTCTTGAGCAGTAAAGCCAAGTCATGCCAAGTGAGCAATCCTTACTCTTTATACTGATTAGGAGTTTGAGCCTCACACTACTGTATGGTATGTTATATCAAGAGCCTTGAGTCAGACAGAGATGCTTGGGGAAACAAGAAGAAGGGCGTCACCTCTGACTGCCTGAAGCTCTCAGACAAGTCTCACATGCAGGCTACACTCTGCCTGAGAGCACACAGGACAGAGCTGAAAGCAAGCCAACACAGCCAAGAAACTCCAGCCTCAAGGAAAACCAGAGCCTACCTCCCCAGTCCTCTTTTCATATCCTAGATGGACTGCAAGAGTGGCCAAAATGTATCCAGAGCTGCTTAGCTCAGCATTTGCTTCTTTGTCTATGCCCTTCCAGCCATTTAGCCCTATCTAGTCTCAGTATCTAAACTAAGTGATACAAATTCACTAGTGAGCCTGTCCCTCACTCAGTACTGCTTAATCCTCCTCTGCCTCAGGAAACTGAGGATGGCACCTGGGATTTTCAGTGTGTAAGACACTACTGTGATTTCCTAGCCAGCTTTATGAAAATTCTATACTGTCCAGGTAACTCTAAGGAACAAAGAAAATTGTTTGGAGGACAGATAGCAGGAGCACTTACGTCTTGCACCACTGTTGACATTTGTGTTCATTTCATAGTAAGGATCCTCAACCAAACCAACCCTCTAGGCAATGATTTACTCTACCTGTGCTTCTGTGCTGGTTAAAGATTCCATGGGTTTTGATTTTGGAACCAAAGCAGAAGCCAAACAGCCTCTGTGTTTTTTCTCATACAAGTCACAGATTAATTCAAACATTATTCTCCTCTCCTCAAATCTCTCATTTCTTCTCTTCAGCTGGGCTGCTCTTCCTCTGACGACTACTTTCTGAAGGGAACATGACCCAAAACTGAGAAATAAGCACTGGGGCTGGATCTACAGAGCACAGGTTCTTGCTTTGCACAAATATCTGTAAGTACCACTTGGCTAAAAGAAATTAGAATATTAGTTTACAGTGGATGAGGTTTCCCCTCTTTCTGTACAGCCTCACAAACCAAGCTGCATATGTTGGCTCACAGACCAATTAATGCAATTTAGGATCTTTTTTAGATTAAGAACTTGCTGAGATGGGAGCAAATGAATGAAGGGAAGAGGCTGGATGACATACTCAGCTGAGCTTTATGTGAAGAGTGATGTGAAACTGTTTGAACTCACTAGTCAGCAGAACAAGATGATAGAGAAGGTTCTTATAGCTCATATAAGAAAAATAATGTGAATTGTCTACATTTTTGTGAAGGCTTAACAGAAAAATGAGAAACTAAAAAAAAAAAAAGAGAGAGATGTTGAATAAGAGTATAATAAAGTGCAATTTACTCCATGTTGCATGCAGAGCAATTTCCTCCAAGATGTCCTCAACATAAATGAGGCACAGCAGGAACCAAGGCCAGTGGAGGAAGCAGTGCTTTTTACAGAGAATTTACCACTAGTAATTAACTTATTTTTATAAATGATAAATAAGAATAAGGGTGACTAAATCCTAATAGTTTCAGCCCAAATTTGGAGTCTGCTGTTCTAAGCACCATGTAAACATACAAGAAATCAAACCTGCCCTCAAATATTTGCAGTCTAAAGACAATAAGCTAGAGAAGGAAGGAAATGTTTATCACATGTCAATAACAAGTGTTAGTTACATGGTAGCTTGCATCACTGAAGGGAGGAAGCCAGGCAAGTCGATTTACTTAAGGGTAGGAGGATAATAAAGAAGGACATCATGGAAAAGGGGAAAAGGGCTGGATAGGAGAGGACTTGTTGATGGGCTTGATTTCCCAGTTCAGAAATCACCCTGAGCCCAGCAAGCACAGAGGTCTGCCTTGTGCAGTCTGCTGGCTGCAACCATGTATCCCTGTGCAACCTGGGACTCTGCAGAGGAACCTCCCAAAAAGTGCAGCACTGCTCTCTTCCCAACCCTGCACAGCCAGTGCTCCTCAGCATCCACACACTGCACAGGCCTGACCGCCCAGAGCTTGCGTCACTCAGCAGAGTATCTATCTCACCACTGCCTCCAAGGGAAGGAGACCCAGGCAGTGACCAGGCTGCCAAAGCACTGCTCTGCAGAAACATCTGCTCCCCGTACCATTTACTGTTCTTTGCATTTTCCGGTGAAATTTCTCAGAAGCCAGGAAATCCCAAGTGGCATCTTAAGGCTATCAGGATGAGTATACTCCATAATACAAGGCAGCACCCATGGAGACCCTTCTGGCTTTCTCCCTGCCTGCACAGCTGTTCTTTTTTTAATGAAAACAAGGATTTCAAGAGAGAGAAGGGGAATGGTGCACAAGCAAGCCTATCCCAACATTCATTCAGCAAGGGGCCATGTTGCAGGTACAAGTCCCACAGCTTATCTGAGAAAGCAGTGTCCCAGCAATGCAAAGGTTTAAATGTATGTATGCATTCTTTTTAGGCTTTAAGAACTTTGCTGGTGCTCCAAGCTTGAAAAAAATGTTTGAATTCTTCAAGCATTTTTCTTCCAGGTCATGGAAAAATACTCCCTTTCTAAATGCTTATTAAATTTCCTTGGGTTCATGTATGAAGTGGATAATTCTGGATTTCTGCCTTCTCTCAGAACAATAAGCAAATGGGTATCTATGTCGTTAACTCCCCTATTGATTTTGTGATTCACAGTGTAATCAATTTGCCTGTCTCTCCCCAGACTTCTGCCTCAGGGCAAGGAGAGCTATACTAATGGTATGGGACAGCAGGGCTGTCTCTGTTTGATGCTGTTACAAATATTGCTGATCTGTGAATACATTCTCTCAATTCTTTTTTTCCCTCCTTCCTCTCTAATGGCACATTCACCTGAGGAGGTCAGCAATAGGTAAGTCCCAGATTCCCGTAACAATTAGTATCCTCCCCAGCAAACTAAAAGAGCCCACAACTTACCAAGATTGTCCATTTGCATCCCTTACCACCATCACTTAGGCTTTATCTGTTTCTCTTCAGTCATATCAGCACTGTATCTGTGTTGATGTTCCTGATTTGTGGTTCGGATCAGTTTGTGACCCACTGGCTAACTCTTTGCTAACACAACTATGTGGTTTAGGAGGGATTTGCTTTGGCTAAAGCAGTATCCACTTTTTCTTTCTTCCTGAAGCTCACTAGCCTCCAGTCCAGCCTATACTCGTTGCATTCCACTGGCAAATAATACAACCTGTGGGTGTTTATACATGCTTCTTTCAAATGCTGCATTGTCTTGGCTAACAATGTTTGCCAAAGTCTCTACATCAGCACATTTTGATTTCTGGCATGCCTTTCTGCATTTCTTGTAGCTTTTAGATTTAATTTTCTGGTACCTCTTGTACCAACTGCGACAGTTGTTCAACCTTCTTAAATTTCCTAAACCAGCCTGCGGGTTTCCCTCCGCCTTGCAAATTGTAATTGATCCATATAACATCCATGTAACTGGTCAGTTTTGAGTTGTCTAGTAAAAATGCTCTCTGATGGCTTTGTCTCAGACCCCACTCAGTGCATGGCAATTCATCAGGGACCATGTGAACTCCCTCGATGGAAAAACTGGCGTCTCAGTTTGCATTTTCAATTTGTATTCACATATTAAAAACAGAACAAGAAAATGCACTCTTCACCTCTTATCTTTACTGGTCACAATTGAAAAGTCTGAGACATATTGACTGATTCAGAATGGGAGGAAAGAAAAAGTCTTATGACTGTCTTCATCTTTTGCGGGTGCCCACTGTCTGCATGAAAGGCTTTTTCAGTTGGCCTCTGCTTTTCCAGAGCAGTGTCAGCTGTGGTGCCATTTTTAGCGGTGACATTTTCCCCACTCAGAATATTTTCTTAGTCCATTATACCCCGTGTACCATCTGCCATACAATAGTCACACAGTGCCAAGAAGCCTGGTCACAGTTTGCTTTATTCAGTGGACAAGCCCTAATTGCTTAGCCTGGCACAGTATGAGCCTCCACAGAGCACAGCTCCCCATTCCAATGCTCATGCCACGGTTTCTCCAGGGCACAACAATCCAGCACAGCCTCGGGGGCAGCTGTGGCCACCGCTGAGTTCCGACACACAACAGTCGCGCTTCCATTCACCTGCTCTGAGGACAGGAGGGAGCAGCCACGCTCCAGATCCCTTTGTTCCCAGCTTCACGCCGAGAACACGGCAGAAAGGAAGAGGCTGTGAGACCGGGAGCCCAGGAAAGCACTGCACATCCTGGATGCAAATTGTCCCAGTGATTCTACTGTCCTGCCTGGTGCTAAAGAGTGCTGGAGGGGTGGGGAGCTGGAAGGCTGGGGTTTTAGTCTTGTCTCCAGCTTTGTACTGCATGCAGCCTCAGTAATGTCAGCCAGGATCATCTAACCTGTTGAACAAAGGGCAGATGCCAGTTTTAGTATCTCTCTTGCAGGCTGCATGGTTGTTGGCTCTGAACACCTCGGTGCTGGCACTGTAGGATGCAAACATCCAGTCTCATCCTCCTCCCTTGGGAGCTGGCCATGGCTCCTCAAATCCACAGGCAGTGACACAGACCAACCTGCCAAGAGAAACACCACGGGGTAACACTCAACACCCCTGCTCCACTTCTGTTTCAGTGTCTAGCAAAAAAAGAGGCCAAGGCTGAGCACAATCCTGACATAACTAGGGAAACCTCACAGTTCCAGAGCTGTGACACCCCATCAGACTGTGTTAACCAAGGAGGGAAGACTTCTTGTCCTTCCCAAATACAAGGGTACATGCTGAGCTGCTGCTCTCTCTGGGCCTGCTGCTCTCTCAGCCTGTACAGACAAATGAATGAATTTGATATGACAATGACACATTTTCTCTTTGATCACTGGGTATTTAGAGAGGACGTGGTAGACCAGATGCATGGTGGAAAACAGGACCAGTGTGGTGGAAAGGGGAGGAAGAATAACATAATGTACCAGGAGTCCAGTACCACAGTGTTAATACTCACTTGTTAACCCCTACTGTAGCTCCCAATCAAAGTAACCTTTCCTTGAAATGTCTCAAAGCCCAAATCTGTGGTATGGTATGGTCCCTCCAGGAAAGTCAGTAGAAACTGATGGCACAGCTCAGCATTTGGTAAGATCAGGCCCTTGATAACAAATAAGATGGCTCTGAGCAAGAAAGCCCACCAGATGCATTAGTGGATAGGCATAGTGCTTGGACAGGGGCCAGGAAAGAACTGTGCCTCAAGAGGCTGCCTGTGGGAGGCAGGTCCCTTGTGACACTTCTCCTGGGCTAGACATACCTGCTAGTGCCACTCACCACTGTCTTGGGAATAGGAAAAAGCAGCTCTCAGTCTGTTCTGCCTATCATACAGTTGCTGGGAAGGAGCCATTTGGATACAGCCTCTGCACTTTGCTTGGTGATAGGTTTCATTCATAGAAGCCTTTCCATGAAGTCACTAATTTTGGGACTGGCAGATCCCACTCACTTGTGCAAAAGGCAAGGAGAAGACAGCTCTAAATAAAGAGAAGGGCAGGTGTAAGAAAGGCAAGGCAAGGAACTGTTTTTACAAATCAGTTTCTGTATTAGCAGCTATTTAGCATTTATACTAATTCAAATATTTAATATCCAAAATACTTACTGTTGCATAAAATGCTCTTGAAACAATTTTACATGTAGCTTATTAGCAGTAATGGATTATACTGAACACACCATGCTTAAAGTGAGTTCATATAAATCCAGCAATATGTAAATGTAATTTTATTTTATTCTTCGTCTTTCCCTTGAAATGAGAAGGGCTTGCCAGAGACAAAATGGGGATTACTCAAGCAGGAGAAACTGTAAAATGGCAAACTAAACTGCAGCTGACTTCACACAGTAATTAATGAGAGAGATACTGCCTCTCTGGTCATGTGCATCCTATGCATCTCTGCTTGAATAGCTGCTCAACTGGAAAGCAGCTCGTCTATAAAAAAAAAAAAAGAAGTTGGAAAAAAATGGAAGCAGTTAATATAAACAGAGATTTGTCTAATATTTTTGTGGAATTAAAGAAGTATTGTATTAAAACAGTGCATTTTGAAATCTGTATAAAGCAATGCAGTTTCTAAGGTATCACTAGAGTGGGACACAAATGAAACAAACAGCAAGCTGTCAATGGAACGAGCTGTTGCCTCATGGGGAGAGACAATTAGAATCCCAGCTGCCATTAACAGCAATAGTATTTCACCTTACTCCCCCTCACATTGTGCTAAGAACGCTCCCTCTGAATAACAAGTATCTCTGAGATGCAACTGTATTTTCTTTTTTTTTTTTTTCTTTCTTTGATATCCAAGTGCTACTTAAGTAGACAAAAAGAGGACTTGACTGCATGTAAGAAAACACTTTTAGTTGTCTGGGCTATAGTTAATCATTACCAGTTCTTCCTACCAGGCTTTTGAAGATTTAGACAATTCAGTGCTGGGACTAAAAGGAAGGTAGCTCTGGTTAGTGGCTAGTGCCACCTTGTGAACAAAATCCCAAACATCCTTCCTTCACCCTTTTTACCAAACTACTTATGGAGCAGAGTAAAAAAATAGAATCCAACTTTTGCACAAGTAAGTAACTTCATGATAAGATCTCCATATTTAGGGATAAAACATGAGAATAAGCCTCCAACCAGGCTAGACAAAAGCTTGACAAAATAGAGACAGTGAAGAAAGAAGAGAAATATTTTACAGTACAGCTGATGGCAAAAGAAGCTATTCCTTTTTCACTGCATTTCAAACAACATAAACACAGGGATAACCAACCCTCCAACTTCCTGATGGACTCCACAAGAGTGGGATTTGCAGTGTTCTGACCAGGAACAGATAGGAAAGATAGGAGAGATCAAGTGAAGAGCAGCACTGGTACTTCTGATAACATACTAACAATTTTTACTACAAGGTCTGCACCTGGCACCATGCAATTGTAACTGAAACTGTGTCACTAAAACTAAAATTATTTTGTATTACCTAAGGCACTTTTATATATTTTTGTCCTTCTTGCCCACTTCTCCTACACCCCCACTTCATCCCATGGATTTTGAGTACCTACTTCATCAGATTTTTTGATCAGGTTTGTCTGTATCAGTGGTTCCCCTTTTCCCAACATCAAGGGTCAGCAAGGAGGGGGATGCATTAGATCTCCCATCCTAAAGTGCAAGCCCCTTTGCCATTCTAGAGGTCAAGGAAGTCAGATGAATTTTCCCCTCAATTTTGGCAGAAGGACCCTTTTACTGTGCCCATTTCTAATTCAGGAAAGTACTTCCAGTTTTGTCCTTCTACCCAATCCTTTCCTTTTCAACATTGCATTGTGGTTAACTCTTCATCTCCTACATTTTTAAGACTTGATGTTTATAGCAGTAGGAAAATAAGAATTTGAACTCACACTAAATGTAGCTCCTGGTTTCTTATGAACCATTTCTTGTGGGGGACTTCAACTTACCAGGTGTCTGCTGGAAAGACAGCACAGCAGACAGGAAGCAGTGTAGGAGGTTCATGGAGTGTGTGGAAGGTAATTTCCTGACACAACTGGTGAAGGAGCCAACTAGGGAAGGCACTTGACATGTTGTTTGTGAACAGAGAAGGAGAGATGGGTGATATGATGGCTAGAGTCCATTTTAGGTACAGTGATCATGAAAAATGATAAGTTTTCTATTCTCAGAGAGGAATGGGGATCAGCAGAACGACTAACTTGGATTTCCAGAGGGCAGACTTTGGCCTGCTTAGGAGGCTGTTGATAGAGTCCCTTGGGAAGCACTCCTGAAGGGTAAAGGAGTTCAGGGAGGTTGGACATGCTTCAAGAAGGAAATCATAAAGTTGCAGGTGGAGTCTGTCCCCATATACCTAAAGAAAAGCTGGAGTTGAAGAAGAAAAACCTGGCTGAACAGAGAGCTCTGGCTGGATCTCAAGGGGAAAAAAAAGGAGGGTTTATGAGCTTTGGAAGAAGGTGCAAGCCTCTCAGGCAGACCACAAGGATATCTTGAAGTATACAGGGAGAAAATCAGAAGGGTCAAAGCCCAAGGAGAACTTATTCCAAACAATGCTGTAAAAGACAATCAAAATGTTCCTATAAATACATTAGCAACCAAAGAAGAAGTAAAGAGAATTTCCAAAGTAGAATGAAGATCCCATAATCCACAGGCAAATTGTCAGTGACACACTATGCCTGTGAAGCCAGCAGGACTAGGCAAGTGATCAGTACTAGACCTGTACTCAGCACTAGTGAGGCCACATCTTAAAACCTGTGTTCAGTTTTGGGCCCCTGAGAAAGACACTGAGGTGCTGGAACATGTCCAAAGAGGGGCAGCAAAGCTCGTGAAGGGTCTGGAGCTCAAGTTTTATGAGGAGCAGCTGGGGGAGCTGGGGATATTTAGTCTGGAGAAAAGGAGGTTCAGGAACACCTTATCCCTCTCTACCACTGCCTGAAAGGAGGTTGTAGCTGGGGGGGGGGGAATCAGTCCCTTCTCCCAAATAAAAAGTGATAGTACAACAGGAATTGGCCTCAAGTTGCACCATGGGATGTTTGGATATGAGGAAAATATGTCTTCATCAAAAGGGTTGTCAAGCACTAGAGCAGGCTCCTCAGGAAAGTAGTGGATTCACCATGCCTAGTAGTATTTTGGAGACTTGTAGATATGGCACTTAAGGAAGTAGTTTAGTGGCGGTCTTGGCAGAGCTGGGTTAACATTTGGACTGAACAACATTAAGAGTCTTTTTTTTTTCAACCTGAACAATTTTATGATTCTTCAGTTTTTCACTCCAAGATCCTTCCCTTTTCCCTGCATGGCAGAAAGTGAGAATAAAGGCTTGAAGTCACCCAGGAAAGCAGCAGCGGGCTGGGAATGGTACTTGTCATTCAAATTGCAGTGACAAGTCATCCAGGAAACAGGTTTTCTGTCATTAGAGCCAGTATCTCTCATTAATAAAGGATCTGCTCTGCATCAAGATGGCTTCCTAGTTAGATACTGAACCAAGATACAGGAGGTAATTTCTTCAGTCTCATTTTCACACTAACCTAAATTTGAAGTAGGGAAAATATCAATCTCTGTGTCTTACCACAAGGGGGATGTCCTTTCTTCCTCTTCTTACTCATCTTGCACAACTGAATGGTTACAATTTTTAGGACAGGGATTGTCTCTTACTTTCTGAGTCCACAGCACCTGGAAAAACGCTGTCCCATTCAAGGGTTCCCAGCCATCACTGCAAGAAGCATGTAGTGAATATCTGCACATTCTATTTGTTCGAAAGAATCCTTGTTGGAAGATGACGTGTAAACTTGGCATTTGGGCTCCATTCTCCCTGGTTTCTGAGACTCTCCTGTTATATTGTACAATCCACAATTCCCATAATTTATATTTCTTTCCACAGCCTGAAAATTTGAGACACATCATAAAAATAAAAAGCAACATAAAATTAGCTAAGGTAAGGATATATGATATAAAAGGCTCTAGGAATTGTCAAATCAATCCACAGCAGAAAATTTCTCATATTTTGCTTATATTTATGCCTCATACTTTACTTATATTTATGAATGTAATCCGCAGTAACATATTCACAACTCTCTACAAGGCTACATGAAACAAAAACCGTATCATCACAGTAATAGAGAGTAACACTACTGAACACTACTGGTACCTAAGCTGCAAAACCATTTAAGTGTCACTGGAGCCAAGTTTGGCATTGCATATCTTCAGCTTTGTTTGGTATTTAAATATGAATAATGCCACTGTTGCAGCTGCAGTTTTAGTTGCCAGGCACATTCAAGCTCCTCTCTTAAAATTTTTGAAAGATGCTTTTTTTTTTTTTTTTAAAGACAAGAATAGTAGATTTTGGATTTTTTTTCTACAGTACTACAAAATATTGCCTAACACTGAATTTCCTGCCAAACAATAGGCTGGCCTGACATACTATTGTATCTTAAACTCTGTTCTAACTGCAAAATCATTTTATCTCACTGATCTACTATTGGTGACTGAATCAGGCAAAGATTTCCCATAAAGAAGTCTGTGAAAATGAAGTACAAACTGTGCATTATGGAATTACGGCTAAAGCTCTCAGTTGCTAAGCTTACCCCCTCTTCAATGGGTTTTTGAGAACACCACTGCCCCACTTTAGGAGATGCGTGTGGTTAATGCTGTAGGGTCTATTTGTGGTATTTACTTTTCCTTTTAGGTTTATGGGGTTTGGAACTTGGAACATAGCTTGGAAAGGAACCCTTAAGCCTAAGGGCAGATTAGTATTTTGTACAGAGGAAAATCTGTAAGAGGAAGATTTTTCACTATTTTTAAAATACATTCTGACTCTGTATTCGCTTGATTGTTTCAGTTTACTTTGAGGTGGGTCCTTGTCTCTCTAAGTTTTATTTCTAGCAGGCTTTTTCTTGGCCCCAGATGCTTCTCAGCCAAGTACAGGTCAAGAATACACAGATAATTGCTGATCCTTCATTTATTAGCTGCTTTCAAAAACAAAACCAAAACGTGAAACTGTTACTGGAAGCTGATCCAAAGCCAGCAAGAGTCTTTAGTGGCATACACTGTATGGAGGAAAGAGGGCATGTTACGGTATCAGGTGGCAAGTCCAAACATCCCCATATTCAGCTTTCAGTAAGTGACTCAAATTCATCTGGTCGAGAGGTCACAAATGTGATGTTCCCTGAGGCCAGGTCCTAAAGGACACAACCAAGCACCTTCGAATTCTGAATGTGAGATCTGTGATTAGAGACTTCATCCAGATGGTCACAGCCAAGTTCATGAACTTGTACAGGATTTCAGAACTATTTTTCTAAAGGTAGTTCTGAAAAAATGGTGGCAATGGTTTTGAGGCTTCTTCAAACTATTTTCATGTTCCTATAAAATTTGGTTTGCAAATAAAACAAATAGAACAGAATATTTCTCACTTTTGTAATGAAAACAAGCCTCCTTTCCCCTCTCCTTATCTTCTTCCATCCTGCTTTTGACCACTCTGGTTTTATCAAAATAGCAACAGGTCTGTTACATTTTAATGAAAAAAAGTTTTTATTAGGTGATAAAAGTTCCAATTAAATGTCGTATTTTACCCAAAAGTTTAAAGCCGAAGTTAGGGAAAAAAAACAAACCTAAAAAGCACATGAATATCCTTAAATTTCAGATACACAACATTCCATATGTATGAAGATATCATTATCCCACTGGACAGAAGCTTCTCTGCTATACCAAGTTTACAACAGCAATCCAAGGCTCCAGAGAAATGGTCTGTGGAAAAATATTGAGGGGAGCCTAGACAGTAGGCAGGTTTGTCTACTTGTAATTTGCCCACTCTCTGACTTTTCCCTGTTACTACCCTCATTTATTTCCATTCTAAGTTCTCTGAATGCTACAGGTATGGGAAGCCAGAGCTGCAGTTAATTGGTGCCATCTAACTTAAGACAGCACAACACCTTAAAGTGGGAAAAGCACTGAAGTGACAGTGAAGTATAAAGCTTCTTACAAGTCAAAGGGGGGAAACAGCGCTGGATTTGTATTTTCAGTCACACAGCTGCCTTTCTAAATATTTCACAGCATATATTTTTCAAGCATGCAAGTTAAGCCTGTGTCTTTGGCAAAGACCTTCAAAAGCAACCAAATTTTCCAAGGATGAGACCTAAAATTTGCTGGGAAAGAGGGTAAATGGTCACAAACAGAACCGTTTAAGTAGAAATACACAAAATCACTATTCAATTGGAAGAATCATGTAGTCTTTTTCTTGTGCCCTTGCCTTCCCCGAGTTCACGGCACCCTGCTGCACACACAATGAACAGAGCACATCAGCCTAGGAAGTGGGAATGTTCTCTAATGGAACATCTTACCTGGCTAATAGCTTCTATCTTTGCAAGCAGTGCCTCTGTGTGCCTCCCCACGGTGCAGGCACACCATCTGCATTTGCTTTAATAAATGAACTCACATTACAAACACAGAGCACAAACATACTCATATCCTGAGCCTACTGCACCCAAGGGTCAGATGTTTTTGCAGTATGCATAACTAGCAAATGTTTGCTCCCAAATGTTTGAAATGGCTCACAATCTTTCCTAATAACAACCACAACCAGTGAAAAATTCATCACAGCTACATTATAGTAAGGTAGAACTCCTTAAAAATACTTATCTATTTTCACTAATTGTATCTCAGCAGTATCTTTCCAGTATAAAATTCTGCTTCCCATAGAGTCTTGCATGTACTACTAATATCAGACACAATCAGATGCCGCTTTCCTGCCTCCCTGAAACATCAGTCTAATTTTGGAACCTGCAGGCTTCCATTTCCAGGATTTCACTTTTTAGATGAACAGCTTATTTAATTATATGTCATCCCTGGTCTGTGAAACTCAGGATTTTCCCCAGAAACTTAAACATAATCTTGACATTTTTCCTTCACACACTGATGCTCAACATTGATATTTTCTCCATATATATATATATATATATATTTTAACTAATTCTTCCATAAAGCACTTCCTAATTTGTATCTTTCAGTATATTCAGATGTATGATCTGTTCAACAGATCAAGGAAAAAAAATTATAACAGGTGAGCATATAAATGACCTTTTCCACTTTCATATACCAGTTTTCTCCTAGGAGATCAAGGCTGTATGTTTTACAGTTGACTGCTGATGCTTACAGCTGCTGGAGTTTCAGGTGTCACTTTTATAGCACTTGGTTTCATAGAAGTGATGCACAATCAACCATGGCTCTAGTATTATATTCATTACTTAAATATTCTGCCTTAGGAACCCAAGTAGCTTTCAAGTACCTGAAAGATGCACCTGAAACAGCTTTTTAGCTATCAAATGAACCACATAAAATCTGCTGTGATACCATCACCTTAAAGTTCAAATGCTTTTTTCTCAGTAGTGCCTATTTCTAAGGAAAGAAGGCTCACCCATCGGTATAGTACAGACACAATACCTGTGTGGATTTCTGTCTAGTCATAGCTTGTTGTCAATCATCAGACAACATCAGCCAAATTTGACAGAAGCTGTCCTTTGACAAAAAGCACACACAGTGTCAGATAACTCAGAGTCCATACTTCTGCAAATTTGAAATGAAAATAGATGACAGTCAGACCTTGCCTCACTGAAGCACTGCTCATTAACATCATTCCTTTATATTTACTGTCCAATTCCAGAAGGAGACATCAGAGAATCCCACACTGAACGGTGGCATTTAGGATTTCCTGACTTCAGGAAAAGCCTTAATCCAAGTTCATTCTTTAATAAACATCAGATAATGTAAGCACAGGGCACCAAACCATTTAAAAAAATGTGTTTTCTCAGTCCTGTTACTTCAACAATTATTTGCTTCTATCCTAAATATTGCTCAGAACAGGGTGTTGGCATAAAGGAACTTACTACTTATGCTTGCCAAATAGAGCAGCTAGTTCATCTGAAGGGGAACAAAAAGGAGTTCTTCTACAGACAATTGAGTCATCTCAGCAGCCTCCATTGATTGCAGACAACTTAAATCAAAGAACAATCAGGATATTTATTACAATCACGGCATAGTAGCTTGCTGGTGCAAGGTGAGCATGATTCAGTGCATACATGCTTTTTTCAAGTCATTTTAACACCATTATCGCTGATTACTACATCTCCCTAAGGACAGTTCTACACAGAATGGTTTGGGTTGGAAAGGACCTTAAAGATCTCATTCCAATCCCTGTCCCATGGTTGCTCAGGGCCCCATCCAGCCTGGCCTTGAACACGGCCAGGGAAGGAGCATCCCCAGCTTTTCTGGGCATCCTGTTCTGGAGCTTCACCACCCTCATGATGAAGAATTTCTTCCATGTATCTAACCTAAACTGCCCCCTTTCAGTCAGAACCAGTAACTCCTTGTCCTATCACTGCAGTTTGTTCAAGTAAGGATAGGAGGTACAGGTATTCTTGGCAGGTACAGGTATTCTTCCTTAAGCTTGAGAAGGCTGAAGAGTTGTGGGGAGTGGATCCACTTTACTCAGCATTACAGTAACCACATGCACTCCATCAGTTACTGTGTCTCACATGATGAGGAAAGGATTTCTTAAAGCTGACTCAACTTCCTCAAACTTTACCACAGTTAGGAAAAAAATGCCATCAGCTAAAGTCCATAGAAGCAGAATCATAGAAACCAAATTAAATTAACCTTTCTGACCATTCATCTCAAAATAACACCTACTTTATGAGAACTGTAGCAGATCTTTCTGGCAGGGGCATTAATGCATGCTACTTTATTTTGCAGGTCTGACTGGAGACGAGACTGAATGAGATATAATAAAAAAGTTAGAAATACTGCTCTCCATTTAACATGCTGCTACATGAAAAAGCGTACAAGGAAACACAGAAGACATACACACAAAAACATGTATTATTGTTCTGGCAATAGTTAGTTCAGTCTATAAAGGAATTTGGCTGTCTGCAGCTAAGTCTATTGGGCTGACTCAGGTCTTCTGATTAATATTTTTGATTCTTGCCTACATCTCATTTCCCTTTGGGGATGAACAGTTCATTGCACTCACCTTTGCATATGATGACAAGCACACAGCATCATGATAAGGTGCCACACAAGGCATTCCTTCAGTATCCTTTAAGTGCTGTACACTCCAAAAGGACCAAGCCTCCAGTCCTGAAGGGCACTTCGAGTTACAGGCTGCAAACACCACTAAATACCAACAGAGCTCAGACTACATAGTCATTGCAAAACTGCTGTGCTGGAGGTGAACATGTGCTGATCAAAGCCAGCAAATAATGATAGCTCAGATTAGAACAGTGCTGGCATTGTTATATCTCTTTTTAGCATAGCTTTTCATTTACTGTAAGTGTTACTAGATATTTATTACTAGCATGGCAGAAAGAGCTAATGGGTTGTGCAGCAGGGGCCAGCAATGCGTAAATCTCTGGGATAATACTCTCCATAAAAAAAGGAGATGACATGTAATAACCCTCCTCAAAGAGTCATTAGGAGAATTGTGAGTGATTTAAGCATTTTTTCCTCTGAGGCCAAAGATTTGTGATCTGTTGCAAATTTCTTTCTAACCATATCAACTGAATAAGACCTTTGGCTGCTCCAATTTGTTAAAAAAATTCACTGGTTAACTTTGTAACATTAAGCTTCAGGCTGAAAAATTATTACTTCTTTTGTTTCATGCACATACACTCAGTGTTAAGAGCCTGGGAAAAAAAATCATTATTGTATCTTATGTCATAAACAGAGGGTAAAAGTCACCTCTGGTCCACATCAGATGTGTAGGACTGGGTCACCTAACAACACACAAGTCCAGTGGAATGAAAGCTTGAGTCAAGCAATCACATACTCATATATACAGCCAGAGATGAAATCCCTACTCAGAACAGATCCACCCTCATAGTCACAGGATGCTCAAGGCCTTGGCCAGTCTTATTCCAAGTACTCCCAAGAATGAAGACTCCACAACTTCTCTGGGCCCTACCCCAGTATTTGATCCCCCCTTAGTATTTCACTGGAATTTCTCCTGTTGCAAACTGTGTACATTACACAGGATCAGCACAGGCCATTGCACAACTCACCGGATGCTTCTGCGCTTCTGCTGCTGCAGTGCAGCTGTTCAAAATGCAGGTTAAAGACCCAGGCATGATTTTCAAACTACATCATCCAAGAACACAGACAAAGGTCCTGCACTGCAAAGTGCCACAGTGCAAAGAGCTGTAAGGAAAGGGTGAAGTTCCTTCAAGCAGTTACGTCTGCAGCAGCAACAGTACCATGGCTTTTAGTGGCAGGAAGAGCAAAGACCAACACAACTGTCCTGAGAGTGATGGAAAGGAATTAAGACCTCTGCCCAGGAAAGAAGCAGCTGACTACACTTCATATCAAAGAAAGTACTCCCAACTTGCTGATTTCTTTTTCAAACAGGAAAGTGACATGCAAAACTTCAAATATTTCTGCACATTAAATGAAGAACATCTTAAATTAATTAGGGATAAATACAACCTGATCCACTAACATGCTTCTTCAAGCACGAAAGCAGATAAATTAGGATCTTACTTAAACATTTGTTTACACTTCTAAATGCCAAGCATATTAAAAAGATACCATTATCAAAATATTAAGGCAGTATACTAACACTATACTGCTGAATCTGTTTCATTCCTGTATCTGAGAAAGTACACTCAGAAGTCCTACAAGTATTGAAAGTAAATTACATATTCTAACCTTACCAAGCCTCAAAAATCACAAGTGACAGGAAACACTGGATATCTATTTAAAATAGTTTTTAATAAAAATGGAAGTTTATTTATATGCTTTACCTGATCCTCCAACAATGTTGCACAGGTTTTATTTTAGAAGCAGGAATACAGATGCTCAACAAGTTTCCTGTATCACTAAACAGTCTTAAAATTGAATTAGGAATAGCATTCATATTTTGTATCCTAGGATGGAAACCAACAAGAGGTACTGGATGCCGTCATCTTGGTTCACCAGGAACACGAGCTCACAGCTTATGTGCTAGCTTCCATTTCAATCAGGCAATGCTGTTGCTAATCAGCAAGAACTTATGTCTCACTGAAAGGCTTTTGAAATTTGCTTTGAAGAAAAACTCTTGGAACGCGCAAGTCTTCTTTCCTATTCACAGTTTCTCGCTGCACATATTCATTGACGACTTCCTCATATCCCTCAGCCTTGAAAAGCTGAGATAAGAACTCTGGAAGAAAATTTAAAAAAAAAAAAAAAAGATGAAATATTATGTTTAAGCTATTTTTAAACCACCAGACAGCATTTATATAAGCATATGTTCTTATGTGTTACAGTGTGAAAATCACACAGGCCTTCAGATTTCAAGCTGTTCTATGTGGGCAGACTGCTAAATAAAAATCAATAAAGATCTCCTTTAGAAACATCAACCTACAAAACAGCTTGTAAAACTGGGGCTTAAGCTAGTTATTCAGTTGAATTCCCAAAAATTGCCACATCTCTTATTTTTATCAAACCTTGTCATTCTCATTGTGACTGACACCAGTGCGTTTTCCCTTTGTGCAGCCGACCTTCACTAGCTGAATACATCACTTACCATAAATATTTCAAAGGTAATCCAGCTGTGCAGAAGCACCTCTGCTCAGGGAAGAATAACACCCTATGTTACATGCAATTACTCCACAGAAAAATAACAAAACAGCAAAGAGGATATGGTGGTACCAAGACTCCACTAAGTTGAACTGAAAGTATTTTTCATAAACAAAAAAATTTTACTCAAAGTATATCTCCCTTAATGAAGGCAGAAACACCTCACAAACAGGGTGACCTGTGCAGCAGGAACGTCTGCTCATGCTATTGACTTTTCATGTTCATTAAAAGTCATAATTTTTCCTTTCCTGTACCTCAATTCACTTACTCAGGCAGCAACTTTACATTAAATTTAAGCTGTTCTTAACTTGTATTTCTTGACAGAAAACAAAGACATTGCATTTTTCACTGCTTCGGGGGATTAGCTCGATGAAACAGTGACCATGTGGGTACAGGAAGCACCACAAGAGATGGTGTGTTAAGGAAGATGAGACCACCCACTTTGGTGGCACTGCAGGATTGTATCAACCCAAGCTCACCATGGCTGTAAACATCATGTGTTTATGTAAAATGGGGGACCCACACCACTGAAATATAAATAAACAGCACTCAATTGTGGACCTATTGAAATCTTATTGTAAGGAAGTTGCACATATTTCAAAATACAAAACTACCACCATGCATTCCTCTACAAATTTAATATTATTTCAAACAGTAGAATAATGGATTTTTTTTCCCATGGAAGAGGTTCCGTGTTGTTATCTGAGGCCAGACATATTATAAATAAGTATCATTTAAATCACCCCATGCAACAATTACTTGGTGTACTTGTACTTGTACCAATGTAGTGCTAAAGAAATGAAAAATAGCAGGGGTTGCAACCTCCGTGGAAATGATGGGAATCATGTCTCCAGTAACAAAAGAGTTCCCAAGCATTAAGCAATGTTTATATGAAAATGTGTCAAATGAATAAGATCATAATGATTAAAAATGGGAGTAGAAGTGATCCGTGAGACAGCCACCGACCAGCTCAAGAAAAAACAATTGCTGACATGAGCAATATAAAATAAATTTTCTCTTTTCTCCTTCCTTCCTCCTCCTTGTCCCTACCTCAATTCTTCTTCCAAGGGAAACACACATACTAGCAAGGAACTTCTCATTCAGAAACTATTCTAAAACACAACAAAAATGAGATTTAAAATTTCACAGCTAGGTCAGTCTCTTATTTGTTCCCTATAGCATCCATTCTCTTTGTAAGAGCTTATTTAAACAGAACTAAAAATTGCTCGATAAATAACCGTTCCAGAAATGTTTCGATGAAGCTGTAGCACAGCCTGCATTATCTTTGATTTCATCATTGTCCTATGAAGAATAGGGGGAGCTCAGACAAGATTAAGGGTTTTTATATATCAGAAGCAATTAGGTAACATGTTATGGCATAAAATATGAATAATATTTACTTGGCTCCAAATTGGTCTCTTCAGCGGCAGTATTTTACTTTAGACTAAGAACAAAGAGCCCCACAGAAATAAATTCACAGCTCTTACTACACAAAACTCTACAAGTGATTGGGGGGAGTAATGAGTTTAGCATGAGGAACTGGGAGTTAGAAGCTATAACCAAGCTATTATCCAAATTCATTGTGAGAGTCTAAGCAAATTCCTTCATGTCTCTGTACTTCAAATTCTCCACCTGTAAACTGCCATAACTACCCTTCCTCCTAAAACATTATGAGAAGTGAACAAAAACTAAATGCTGCATCACATGGAAATGTTTTTTTGCATTGTCTTCACTTAAAAAAAAACTCTAGAAGACAGTGACCACAGCTAGTGAGTGCTATCCCAGCAGGATGTGTGCACCAGCTTCTCAGCGCTGCAGTCGTAGCTCTGCATTTAGAAGCCCACAGATCTCATCGTGCTCACCAGAAACAATCCTGCACAAAGAATGATGCCAGAAAAACTGCTCACTTGCTTCATGAAGATGATCAATTCTCGTACTGAACATAGGTGTCTTCCCCTTAGATAACAAATGTGAATGAAATTCAGAAAATTCACAAACTGCTGCTCTTGAAGAATTACAGCACGCACAACAAGCTTGTAAACAAGAAAGTGGTCCATGAAGTCTAAATAACTGCATCTTCCCAAAAAGGATGGTAAATGAAATAAACCACAATTTAACAGTTCATCCACACAAAATAAAACTTCCATGGGCATGTTGGCAGTTCCCTGGAGAAAGTTTAAACAGAAGACTCACAGAAAATAAAGCACTCTACAGTATTGTCTTACCTTCAGTAAAAAAGTAAGATCTTGTCCCATCTTGTCTGACATAAAGGTTTTCCCCGAGTTTGCTGCCGGATTTAAACCTGAGCATTGCATGATCATACAGGCCATAATCTCGGAACAGGACACACTTGCCTGGTTTTAATACCTGTCACATAATGCACACATGCTTTAATAAGCTAAACAGATTTAGTCATCTATATGTATATTTATTTGTGTACACATACAGACATAGGTAACTAAGGCGAGGTAGACTAACATAGTCAATACAACAGTCAGATAAATATCAACATCTGCATCTATAAATAGATAAAATAATATAGATATAGATATAGATATAGATATAGATATAGATATAGATATAGATATAGATATAGATAGAGATAGAGATAGAGATAGAGATAGAGATAGAGATAGAGATAGAGATAGAGATAGAGATAGAGATAGAGATAGAGATAGAGATAGAGATAGAGATAGAGATAGAGATAGAGATAGAGATGTAGATGTAGCTATAGATGTAGCTATAGATATAATTAATTGCCCGTGCAACAAAAAAGTTGCATAAAAACTGGATTGACTCTTAAAAATGTTTCTTTGTGAACAAACGACTACAAATAGCTTTAGAATACCTGTTTGGGTGCTGATCAGCTAAATTAGCAACACTCTCCAAACACAGAGGAAAGAAGACAACATACAGTTTAACAAAAATTCCCATCAGGGCATTTTTTCTGTTGGCTAGTATCCTGTTTACCATCTGACTTTGTTTAATGGTTAACAATAAAATTTAGAATATCATGACATTTCTTTTTTCACAGGAGAAACAAAAATGTTGCAATATGTTGAGAAATGGATAAGAAACCATTTTAAGAAAATGCATTATGGATTTTTTTATTGCTTTTTGGTAAAGAAATCAAAGTGTAAAAAGTTTAAAATTTATAGATACATGGTCGTTGCTGATTTTAGATATCTAAATATTTATATGAGCTAAGAACCAATCATGATTTTTGGAAAACAGCTGGAGATATACAAAAAAATCCCTAATATTCCTTTTCCTAACTACTGATAATAAGTCAAATAATATGAGAAGATACAAGACCCTTAATACACATGTGCAAAAGTGAAAAAATATGTTGACTCTTTTCCTCTGCAGTCAATATATGACATCTCGGAAAAGTTCAGAACAATCACAATTCAGGTTGTTTAAACCACCCTTTGGATGGGCCTATCTTAGTCTATCAACTCACAAAGACAGCTTAGGAGAGTGAGTCTCTCTAGATTAATGCTGACCTCTGAACACTCCACTTTAAATCACCACAGGTCAAATATGTTTAAGAATAACAGCAACATCCTAACTGCAGGTCACTGGATCTCTGGAAGTTAATTTTGGCTCACTGTCATTCACACCTTATGAAAACAGACATCTCGTCAATATATAAACTTTATTCATAGCATACAACCCAAGTCATAGCTTTAAAATCATAGAGTGGCCTGGGATAGAAGGGGCCTGAAAGATCAACTGGTTCCAAATTCCCATGGACAGGGACAACTTCCACCAGATCAGGTTGTTCAAAGCCCCATCCATCCTGTCCTTGAACACTTCCAGGAGCAGACATCCACAACTTCTCTGGGCAACGTGGGCCAGCACCTGCCCAAAGAATTTCTTCCTACTATCTAACCTAAAACCACTCTCAGTTTGAATGCATTCCCCCTTTCCTTCTCACCACATGCTCTTTCTTGTAAAAATCCGTCTCCATCTTTCCTGTAGGCCCCTTTCAGGTATATGAAGGCCACATTTTATGTATCTATTTGTTACACTGATGGCATGAATTAAGCCTCAATCCAAACAATCTCACAATACCAGGAGAAAAAACAGACACTGTAAAACATATTTTAGTCCTGCATACCCAGTGCACTAATGAAATACATCCATGGAATATAATATGAAAAATCACCATTGCAAGAGAATAATTTTCTCAGAAAAAAATGGACATTCAAGCTAAAAAAAAGGAAAGTGCTTTAAAGACTGTAAAATCAGCTGGTTTTACCTTGTAAATGTTTCTCAGGACGAGATGCATTTTGTCAGGATGAACGGCAGAAAGCACAAATATAAGTGTGACAACATCCACAGAATCTGCTGGTATATTGTCTAGAAGATCATCTTTGGTAAGATCACACTGGAACACTTTACATCTTTCACTACTATATAAGGCATTTTTCTAGGGAAATTAAAAGAGTACGTTTTCACTGAAAATTAACAGCATATGTTGCTACAATAAAGTAAAAATCTTGTGAAATCGATCAGTAGAGAGACACAAAACATAGTGACAAGAGAATATTAACTTCCAACAGGCTACTGCAATCAGAAATTCTTTGCTGCTAACTACAATACTGAAACTACAACTAGTAGAACAGTCTGTTCCCATGAATTTGAGAAGGAACGTGCATTAAGGCAATTCAGAAAACATACTGTTTCTGTTTTACCCCTGCTTCTACTCTTTAAAGAATACATAAATACTATGGAAAGAAATTATGTATTACAGGGTGGTGAAAGTGAAGCTCTGGAGCTACAGGTAGACTGCAAACACTTGGGGTTCCTGTCACATAATCTGCAGCTGGGCTGCTCTAGCCCCCACTTTTGCTGCAGAAAAAAACCAACCAAACAAAAAAACCCAACTGGTCTTGGCAAAAAATAAATTCTGCAAGAGCTGTGAAGGCACATGCCATTAAGTCATCCAAAACCCAGGGTACACACTCAGCCCAACCTTATCTTGGGGTGCAGCCACAGCATCCCAGGGACCTGGTCCTCTACATTTTGCCACAGGTACTTCTTCCCATCTTTCCTATGACAAATGCTGTCTGTGTCTTGTGGTTCTTGGTCACAATGCTTTAAATTAACAGATATATAGAAATTTACCTGTGATTACAACCTTAATAAAGACTTTTAAAGCCCAAACCCCTACCAGCCCTGTTGCAAGGCTCAACTTTGGACTGCAATATCCACGACTATGTGTAAATATACCTAGTCCCAAACAGGACACAATTTTTTTTAACAAAAATTTTCTTGAAAATTGTTTTTAAGGGTCTCCTTGGCACTCCCTCTATTAAGGGCAAGCTTCTATGACAAATTTTGCTTGTACTGCACAGTCAGCAGAGACATAGTAGGGCTCCCAAAACCCACTATCTTCATAAAATCATTCAAGTAATATACCATCATGCTCTAATTTGACACTGAAAAGACAAATCTTGAGCTTGCTGATTTGAGTTCTCACATAGGATCTCTACTGAAATGCATCAGTCTCTTTTTTTTTTTGCAAAGCATATTCTATCTTTCTTACAAAAGGGAAGCCAAGAGAAGTCTGTTGTTAGAGTCATTTGAAATTTTAGAAGCTTCTAAAAAACATTCTGAAAGAAGTTTCAAATATCACACCAACCTTCACATACTCAACAGCTCTAGGAGAGAAATCACAGGCATATGCAAAAATATTCAGATCTTCTTCTAAGAGTGGAAACAAGCAGTTCCCAACCCCACAGCCTGCTTCCAGAATGGTCAGTTTTTGGTCTGCAAACTGGGGAGGAAGCAATACAAGACAAAACATGTAATTTTTGTTTTCTCATCATATGAGCAGAGGCACTGTTCAACCAGCATTTTAAAAGCTATAATCAATTTTAATTACAATTCTTAAAAAAACCCAAAGTAGACAGCCACTGCATAATCTGACACTAAAACCCAGACACCCTGATTTCTGCAAATTTATAAATCATTTTAGAACATATTGATATTTCTTCAATCATCTACCCCTTAAGTAATCAACAAACTTGTGCCATTTCTCTCTTGTCTTTTATTCAGCTATAAGGAACAACAGATGCATCTGGCTATTCCCCTTAACTGTGTTCAGCAATTAGCCTGCAATTCTGGATGCTTTTCTTTAAAGCACTGTACTGAAGTGCACCAGCTTGTACACAGAGGGACAAGCTGTCTACTCTGGGACTCGAAAACCAAATATTCCAGACTTCATTCTCAGCATCCAGGATGCTATGAACAGCATCCCCATCCAGTAAGGGCCAATTATAAACTGGAACTGGACTTATCCATCTGATTCTGAGAAGTTATTTTTGATATTGGAAGGAAGTACACAGGGCACTGCAAACTTTATGCATGCCAGCTCTTACCCAAATGGCTTTGTTCTAATTATTATTAATTCCCCTGGAAACAACTGACTGGAAACAATCAATCCCATCTTTTACAGCAGAACTGGATAGGTCTCACCTCGCGACATGCCTTTAACTCTTCAAACTCTCTGGTTGTCCAATGTCTGTCTTTGAAGAAGTTGGTGCTGTTTCTTTTGTAAAATAGATCCCAGTTCTTCTGTGCCTCTTTCTCCAGTTTTAGTTGTTTGAATTCAGACACCAAAACCTGATCTTTTGCCAATTTTTCTGCTTCTTCTGGGCTAAGGACTCGAGCACTGTGGCCTTTTTTTTGGAAAGCACCATCTTCAGTAGATATTGTTACTATATTTAAGCAATTAGCTGATGTCTTTTCCTGGAACATCCTAGATTCTTTCACACAAACAGGAACACCAAAGACCCAAGGATGATTGCTGTTCCTTAATGTATGGTTTCATCACTTAAGTCAAATAAGTAAGGATCTAGAAGCAGAATTAAAAATGAGAAATAATTACAGTATGCACTTACTACAACTTTCGTGATCTGTCCTACCTGATGGACTTACATGTCACCAGATTTCTCTTAATTTCAGAAAACTTTCACCTAAACTAAGAACTGTAAACAACATCACACTGATTTCAAAGTTAAAGGAGATACTTCAGAGTCTCCTGGTCTTTCCTCTGCATCCTAGAAAGCTAGTCCACAAGAAAACGATAGTGCAGCTCCAAGATTATTTTCATTAAAAGAGACTTGAGAGGGAAAGCAAGGGCTTTGTTCCTCATTAACCTCACTTAGAATACTTCAGGAAAAAAAGGTAACTGAAGAACAGATGACATTTAAAAGTCACATTAAAATTAATGAAACAAAGTGTATTCATGTTAGCATTTCTCCTTCCTGCTCTCAGCTCCATGAGAAAACACTGCTGAAAACAACAGCATTTATAACACCACGTCACCTAAAGAACAGAACCAGTACTGTGGCCAAAAAGCCCAGAGCTGTCCTGTGCCAGCATTCCTCCCACTGCATCCTCCTGAGGGTTCCCACGGGTTTTAACAATCACATGTGGTTTTATTTTCAGAAGTTAACAAAAAGAGCTTTGCATAGGCTGGGAAGGGACTCAAATATTTCCTCTGATGTTAAACTGGTTCTGACATCTGCCCTGTCATAAACGTGCAGATCCTGGATGATGGAACGTGCAAACTAAATCCTGCATGGCCTAGGAAGCCCAGGTAGCAAACACACCTCTCGTGTACATCAGTGCCCATAGCCAGACATTGGCATCAGTTTACCAAAAACAAAATAAGAAAATTACAATACACACCCTAAAACAAACAAACAAACAAGAGTAGTACTTCAATTATGTATTTTATGATAAAAGATATTCTATGATACATATCATGGATGGTATGTACATGTTACATGTGCTATATATGATGTTATCGTGATATATATGTGTCAAGATACAAACACAAACATAAAATACGGAAGCGTGCAAATGAGAAAAAGAACTATCCGAATTTCATCCCAGACACCCCCTTTTCCTCCAGAAAACAGCAGAAGAGGTTATAGAAAAGAGGCTCCTTTGAAAGGATGTCTCCTCAAGAAGAGCATATCTTCGAAACAAAGAAAAACCCAATCAGCAACATTTCTGCCCTATTTCTACACACGCCTGTATTCTGGGCACGCTCCATTATTTCATCACAGAACACGCGAGGGAAACAAACAAACGCAGTCCAGTCCTCTCAGTGACGCATCTGCTGTGCTGGGAAGCCAGCGCCGAGATAAACTCAGTTGCAACAGCCCATGCTTAGGCTAAAGAGCCTTGTAAATGTGTTTCATCCAGAGCTAAGACACAAACATGTAACGCCTCTGTGTGATCCCCCGGTCCTCCCACACGGAACCGGCTTCCCTCTAGCAGCTCCTGCCCCAGCGTAGCCGGGGCTTGGATATTCCGGCAGGGAAGGAAAGGAAAGGAAAGCCCCTCCTGCCTACCCCGGCAAAGAAGGAAAGGAAAGGAAAGCCCCTCCTGCCTACCCCGGCAAGGAAGGAAAGGAGAGCCCCTCCTGCCCTGCCCTGCTCTGCCCCGCCGAGGGCGGGGAGCGCCGGGCTCCCCCCTCCGCGGGGACCCTCNACTGCTGCTTCTGCCGCGCCCACCCCGCTGCCCTGCTCGCCTCCTTTCGCTCCGCCATCGCTGGGCTTCGTCCCCGCTCAGCGCCTTTCCTACCCGCTTCCCTCCTGCCCCCTCCTCACCATCTCGCCCCTATCCCCCTCAGCGCCCTTCTGCCCCCCTCTCCCTGCTGCCCCTCCACACCCGTCTCCCTCCTTTCCCTCTCCCGCGGCGCGCGTCTTTCCTCTCCTCAAATGTTTTCCCCACAGAGGGCTCCAACCCGGGAAGAAGGGGAAGGTGGATGCTGGCAGGGAGGAGGTTTGAGTGAGGCAGGCCAAGGCGAAGGAACAGCTCCAGAAAGTTTGTCATTAATCGCTCGGCAGCATTAAGAGTTCCCCCTGTAAGGGGGTGGCTTTGCCGTTTAGTTTTGTTCTCTTTGTGGCGCTTAATTACAGGACTGGAGAGGCAAAACAGAGTTTGGGTTTTAACTGGGTATTTTCCCGATGAAGCAATGTGTAGCCCAGCAGACCTGTCCCTGGCTGCCCCACTCCAGGCAGCTGTCATCACTGTCCCAGGAAAGCAAGCAGAAGGGACTCAGACACAGTACAATAATGCCTAATAAACGCAAGATAAATCCTGAGGTAGATTGTTTGGAAGAGGAATTCACTGTATTCCCCTACTTGATTCTGTGGGCAAGAGATCAGAGCAAAACAAGTCCAGGTTTATTTTACTAAAATGACTGATAAACCATCAAGAGTAAATGTAAAGAACACTAAACTTATAATTCAGTAGTTTTTTATGAAAGTGAGGGATTTATACAGACAATGGTAGGACATTTTGCTTTATGATGCACAAATATAGGCCTGGTCTCATTGCCCATATTCATACTCCACAAATAGTAGTTTCAGTGATACTGGTCACCTGAGTGCCTGATCCTGTGTGAATTAAACCCAAGCCATATCCATGTGGAAATATACTGGATTTCTAGAATGGAAAGTGCTTCAATAACCAATTTCCTAAGGGATTGCAAAGCCAAAGCTCTTCAGACTACAACTGGAAGAATGCACTTTTATTTCAGAAGATCTTTCTGAATGCTCTTTCTTCCATCTGTGACTTTCAAATGAGATTTCTTCATTGTCTTGTTATATTGTTTTTTTCCCTAACTGTTGTTCTGGAATGATTTATCTGGGATCCAAGCATTATATTATTTCCATAATCCTCCTCACACAAACTACAATGAGAAGATTTTGTAGGCTACATTTGTTTCAACCTTCTTAAAATACTTCATTCCTTTACATAATGGTTTTGAAATACTGTACTGAGAAACTGGATTATCCTTGGAAAACACATCTTAAAAACGTTTGATTTTTGGGAAAAGAGCTGTGGGTATATTTGGAGGGAAGTGTGTGCTCTTGATCTACATGAGGATTAGCCAAGCATGTGCTAACAAAATGAAAACAATTACTTGAGTGTTTGTTTAAAGTAACTCTATATTGCTATAGCTAAGAAAGAAATCTGATGGTGATATTCCTTTTAAGTTAGTTACTGTGCTGTTGAAACTCTTGATCCCATTTTGGCAAAGATACTAGCTCTTGTACAGCTGGTTTGTTTTTTTATTTAGCAAGCTTGCACATAAAGTAGGTGGGAAACAATAGCCAGAAACAGATTGCTCAGATGAAACTGAAGGCTATGATTTGATCTGGCAGTTAAGGCATGAGGATTAAGTCAAGTGTGTCTGATTCTGCTTGTTGTGCTGTCAAAGTAAAACTCAATTAAACATTAACATCTTCTTAATGAGAATTTATTACAAGGCAGAGTTTGGGGTTTTTTCCTGCAAATGTGGTTTTCATAGTGGAATTATATTTCAAATTTGTTCAGAGGTATTAATTTCATAACTAATGCAGTAATTAAAAGCCTTAGTTGCGAATATAATTGCACCTCTTCAGATGCAGGGATGCTAGAATTGAATGCAGGCTTCCTTTAAAAGCAAACTAGCCTATATATGTGTGATTTTATTTCACTTTGTCTAAATCCTCTCTCAAGATGTTAGATGTTCTGATAGGTTTTTTTCTGGTTTTTTATGGCTCACCAGCACAACAGAATGATGAGGGGAAAATACTTTAAACTTGAAATGTTCTCTGTTCAAATGAATACATTAAACAGAAGTGCCTTGCTTGGGAGAGAAAGCATTCTGTAGAACAGAGCAAAAATACCCAAAACCAATGTTAGTTGAAAGCCAGTACAGTGGCTCCCCTTACTGATGCTTTCTGTCCGCTGTGCCTTTCGACCAGCATGGAGACTGCCAAAGTAACATCAGCACCTCCTTCTTTCCTCACCAGTCAGAGCTGAGGTCTCCTCCACCCATGTGGAACTTTTAGCACTATTGTAGAGGCAAGATGGCTGTTAAAGAGTCTGAAATATCAGTAAGGCTCAATGAGTGAGTGTAATTAAATTAGTGTTTGTCACAGAAAGAGTCCTCAGGTTTGGAACTGGCAAGAGCTAAGCCGAGTCCAGGGTTTTGGAAGTTGTTACTTTCTTGAGTTTCATTGGTACAGTTTTATGCTTGCCTGTGAAACCAAGTGCCACGCAGTGCCTGGGGTTTGGAGAAGTCTGCTTTTGGTGTTCAAACACAAGATCTAGCCCTTACTTCCATTTTAAAAAGGAAGTTCAGAGTATGGTACCACCACATGACTGGGTTGCTACGTATAGGCACAATGTACTCATGTGTTACTCCACTCCTGCTGTAAACACTAGTGTGTGTCTTGGCATTCCCTATAATTATAGTAAATGTATGGTGGCTCTTTTCAGGGCATGTTGATGCTTCTGAAGACTCTAATAAATGTAATCACAATTGTTTTCCTCTTTAGATGATTTTAAGCCAGCATCGATTGATACGTCTTGTGAGGGGGACCTCCAAGTGGGTAAAGGAGATGATGTTACCATCACTTTGCCACATATTCCAGTAAGTCTATTATATATGTGCCCCTGTTTACTCTCCAACAAATTTGCAGTGTTGTTACAGTCTAATGTAAATGCTGTTTTCACTTTCTTTATTAACAGTGCGGGTTCGATATTTAAGCAGCCAGACTTGTAGTTTGTTACCTTAGGTAAGGACTGTGCCGTCAGATCTTTGTAAAGGGCTGTATGAGCAAGGTTACCAATTTGTTCTTTACTGTTGATTCCTTCCTTCCTATTCTCTGTTGAAAGACAAGGAGACTTTTACTGTCAGCTGAAGCTGTACACCTGGTTCCCATCCATTTTTAGTGCTGTGCCTTGCTGAAGAAAGGCAATATAACTTGGGCTTCAGTCAGGGTTGGATGTTCAGAACCCACAGGCAGACCTGTGAGCATGTTTCTGCCCTTACTCAAACATGCACAGATAGGGCATAGAAGGTTCCCTGCCTTCAGCTTGATCAGTGGAAGCAAGGGGGCAGTCCTGGTGAGTGGCCATGAAGTAGTTTCCCATCCACTTCCTTTCCTAATGATGCCATAAAGACCTACTGTGTGAGGATGATGGTCAAACAGCTATAAAACAAGTGATCAATCTGTTTATAGGTGCAGCTGGCTTGTAATTGAAGATTCAGTGGTTTCCTTACCAAAACAAAAGAAAGTGCTCATGTGCTGGAACTGGATTTGTTTATTAGCTGAAGTTAATGCTATGTGTCAAGCCAATAAAGCAGAATTTACAGACATCAAGGGGTCTGGTAGCTGCAGGGGGGCACCAGTCAGTTTGGAAGCCATGTGTCAGATCCTTTTGGTATTGTTCATCCCAGCAGGCCCATGGTTTTAATTGGTAGGTGCTGGTATTGTGATAATTCTCACTGAATGAAGCTGTAGCCTGCTTCACCCTGCTCCTGTTCTTTATATGGCTTTGGTCACCTTCAGTGCTGCAGGAGGTCACATGCTGCTTTTTGTCTATAGAAATGATGAGCATGGTAGTGCTACTGGAGAGCAGGTAACAACACAACTAATAGCAGCATTCATCTTGGATTTGTTGGAAGCAGTGTTGTTCATTCATTTTTTGTGTTGAGCAACATCACTTGTAATGTTCCTTTCCAAAATCTCTGTACTGAGGAGCTTAATTTGATTCTCTTCCCTTCAGTATGGACAGTCCTGAGCTTATGGTATGCACCAAAGGCTGAGGCAGCCAAGCCACTCTGTGTATGTTGTTCCAAGGCAGTGCTGCCTGTGTTCTGGACAGAGAGCTGGAGCACACTTGAAAAACTGGAAAAGAATGAGAGGTTTCATCCTGACAAATTTTACTGAATTTCTTGGATGCTGCTTTGCTTCCCAGCTGTCCAACAATTGGATAGGATTCAATTTCTGAGTTGAGGTTTTCTTCTTGAAATTGCCTAATCTCTGAGAATATCTCTGATAATTTGTTTGGTGGAAGTATTTTGGTGTCTCTTGCAGCTTGGATAAATTGAAGTGCTATTTCTACATGTGGATTTAGTAACTTTAATACTTGAAAAACAGTCTGGATTGGGGAAGGGAAAATTTCTTTTTGCTAGAGTACCACAGAAGGAGACCATAGACTATGATGAGTTGGAAGGATCCCTAAAAGGATCATCGAAGTCCAGCTCCTAGCCCTGCACAGAACAATCCCAAGAATTAACACTGTGTGCCTGGGAGCATTGTCCAAGCACTTCTTGAACTTTGTCAGGCCAAAACCCCTCCCAGGTGAAAACAATTCTGTCCTGTAATCAGCACAATATGTAAGCCACTGTTATTTAGGCATAACATAAACCCTAAACATTTAGTTTTAAGTAGAAGAGTGGAACTTAATTTGCTTAAGCACTTAAATTTCTACTTATTGTTTAGCCAAAATCACAGTCTTTGCTGTGTTAGGAGGCTTCTGGGTAGCAGAATGGTTGATCAGTTTTCATTACATTTGTGTATTATGTGTTTCCTGGCTTAGTTGTCAACAGCAAGCATGATTTGACTTTCAGCTTTCTTTTTACTCTCTTAAATGTTGCTTTCCTCTCTTAAATGTAGGAATGATAAAAATGTAACATGCCTTTGAAGACTAGACTTTCTTGAGACATCCTTTCTGAATCGTATTTCTGAATCTCTCTTACTGTGTCTTTGTTAGGAACTCAGATTTTTCACACTTACTGTTCAGAACCTATTTTAAATTCAAATATATTCTATCTATTAGTAACATGGAGAATAGGAATTGCTTTCAGAGTAGTTAAAATGTGATTGTTCATTTTTGCTACTCAGAATAAAATATAGGAGAGTGCAGGGTTTTTTCATTTGCTCCCTGATTTCGGTTGCTTTCCTGCAGCATGTGCAAAGGGGTGTATGAATAAACATTTATTTTTAAAACATTTGTAATACAGTATCTGTACATTACAGAGAAGCCTGAGAATGTTTCATAGCTGAGAACATAACCCCTTGAGTAACAGCTTTTTGACATGGCCAGGTGTGTATCCATGCTGTTAGGTGGGATAGACCATGGATTCAGCTGGCTGTAACCTCAAAGCCAGGTGTATGAGCCAGCCTGTGCATGGATGCAGTACAGCTGAGCATAATCTCAGCATTACCAGTTAGCCAGTGTGCACCACCACATGAGTTTATTGCCTTTATTGCTTCTCAGTCTAAGCCTTTAGACTTCTAAGTCTCTGTGCAGCATTGTGTGGACTTGGAGACTCTCTGGAAGGCATAAAAATACCCCATTTGCCTTTGAGAAGACATTTCAGTATAATTGCATGGGCATATGAATGCTAATCTGACTTTGAAGAAGGCAGCTGTTCTTACATAGCTTGTAAGTGACAGTTGCTTGTAATCCACTGTGAAAATACTGCCATATATATTTATGTAAAATATATGATTCTGTTTAAATTATTTTTCAAGTGACCCCATATTTCCTTGGGAAATAGTTCTGCTATACAAGGAATTAGAACTTTATTTCTTATCCAAACCCATGATTTCCAGGGCAGAAACATCAAGAAGATTTCTGATACTTGTCAGGGACAGCTATGCAAATTTAGTTATGCTGCCATTTTGGGAATGAGAACTGTAAATAAAAGCAGCCATGGAGAAGATGTTTTGTCACTGCAGAGACACTTAAAATGATGAAAGGCATAATATTGCTATGAGGAAATGTCTGATCTACTGCACATTTTCTCTGTATTTTTCTCTTTATGAATGAGTATTTTCTGTGGGAACTAAACATTAAGTGCTTAGCCTCTTTTTCAGAATGATACATATATTTTTTTCTCTTAGTATTCATAAATTTTTGGACAGGGTAATATAACCAAACAAATATGTGCTTTTTCTTTGTACCAGGGTTCAACTCCACCAATGACTGTCTTTAAAGGAAATAAAAGGCCGTATCAGAAGGACTGTGTGCTTATTATCAATCATGACACTGGAGAATATACGCTGGAAAAACTTAGTAGCAGCATTCAAGTCAAGAAAACGAGGTAAAACTGATTCTTGATAGGATTAATTATTGCTGAAGTTTCTTACAAAGACTCGGTTTTGAAACAGAACTCTCTTATTTTGTAGTGATGTTTAATTACTAGGCCTTAGCTTTACATGGCAAATTATCATGCCTAAAAATGCAAATAGGAGTGTGAATCCAAGAGTAAAGAATTTGTAAACTCTCCACTGCTGAAATGACATAATTATAGTTTGCAGTGAAGCACCTGTGATGATTGGAGGCTTTAGAAGCTGGCTGAAGGATGGGATGTGTTTCAGTTAGCCAAAAAACCCCATGAAAATATTAGATTGTCAAATGGATTATTGGACCTTCCAGGTTTGTTCCCTGCAGCTTCCTGTGGGAGTCATGATGTTCCAATAACATAAACTTAGGGAACAAGAAACACTCATTCCCATATTGCATAAGCAGTATATTAAGGGTACAAGCCTCCAGCTGGTGAAGGTGGGCAGAGCTGTAGAAATAATGGTTATAGTGTTTTACCTAGAAGAACTGATGAAGCCAGAAATCCTTTCTAACCCAATACTCTTAGTTTGCTGCACAAATGCTACAAAGTATGCAGCTGGAACTTTTTGAGCAGTCCTACTGCTCTGCAAGTACCTAAAGTGCCTGGATCTTTCAGCATCACTGAACCACAGGTTGAGATCTAAAGAGAAAGTAGTCATTTAAATGTCTTGTGAAGAAGAAACTCTTAAATAAGCTTAGAAGTTTTACATTTAAAAATGCTTTATTGCAGTATAGAACACTTAGCTGCTAAAATTACTAGAAATGTGGGTTGCAGCTCATCAGTAGTTGGCTGGGTGTTTGCCAAGAACACCTTGAGTTCCAGGTAAATGGACTGTAACACTCCTCTGAGTCAGTGATGTGAAAACTCATCCATGTAGCGTTCATCTTGTCCAGTGCATATGAGCACATCAGAGATGAGATTTGAATTCCCAATTGCAGTTCTGCTGGACTTTGTCCAAGAAGCTTAAGTCAGAATGGAGCAAGTAAGTGCAGGAGGACCTGAGTTCAGTGAGATGTTTGGTTACACTGAGTTCTGAGTGTGTGGGGAAAAAAACTTCAGTTTTTCTCAGGCAGAGGGAAGGTAGTAAAAACTCTGGGGATCCCTGCTTTGGTGAATAGTGCTTTGCAAAGTAATTGATTTTCTAGATCAGAAGTGCCTTTTATTTTCCGTGGCTACTCTGATCTTTAATGACTTGTTGACACTCTGTGGGAGCAGAGCTTTTGGTGGTAACACCTGGGTGACATTCACAGGGGAGTAAATGAACTTACTCCACATAAAACCCTCTGTAGTTGCAAGAGCACAATTAATACCGGAAATCTTTGATTTTACCTTCCACTTGATGCAGTGAGTATCTTCCCAACTCCTCCCTTCTGCTGCAGATAGACTGTAAGCTGCATTAATGGGGCATCCGACAGCTGCGTGGTGCTGATGAATGAAGAGGGGTTCTGTGTGAGGCTGACTCTAGAGTTCACTGAGGCACAGAGATAGCCCAGTTCCATGGGTAAATGCTCCATGTACCAGCTCTGGTACCACTGGTGGTTTAGGTGAATTCCCAGGAAGTTTGACATGGGTTAGTTTAATTTATCTCGCAGTGGGATTAGTTTCCAGACACAAAGTGTAACACTGCTGAACTGGGACCCTCCTAGAAGAGAAACTGAACTCTAATATCCATAAGCTGCTTCTGTGCTGCACTGCATAAAGCCATAACCCCAAAGGCTTTGGTGTTATGCAATAAATACACCACACCCTTTAACCTTATTACGGTGTACCGTAAAGGAACCTATTTTGGGTTTCTGGTTGGTTTTTTGTGTTTCTTTTTCTGCCAAGGGTATTGATTGTTCTGCAATCTCAATCACATCAGAAGTTCAGTAAAAGGCAGAAATACCTTGAATTTGAGCAGGTTGCTTTGAATTGAACAGGTTGGCACAGTGTTATTCTGGAGACTATTTCCCATTAAGGAAACAGCTTAAACTGTTTTGAAGGGCTAACAGCAGAGGGATAAAAACCACGAATTAAATTCTTGTATGCTGTATTTAGCAGTAAGAATGATTACTCTAGTCAAGTTGACCTCTAAGAGAGTTCAGTTTGAGATGCTTTAATTGCAAGTGAGAAAATTGTTTCTTTTGCTGTGATTGTTTTAAGTAGGGTTTTGTTGTGAATGGATTTGTAGTTATTTTAAATTACTATGATTGATTATTCTTTTTTAAAAAATACAAATACTAATTGCTAAATTAAAGCCTTCATTGTTCAAGTAGAGAATTTGGCATGACTGAACCACATCTGGATTTGAAAGTACATTTTATAAGGGTGTTGCAGTGTAGTTGTATATGTTTCTTTGCTATTGAAAGTAAGTGTTGCATGCAGAAAGCTGTAATTCAGTCTTCATCTTTGTAAAACAAAGTAGAGATCTGTACAAAAGGAAGTCACAGATGATGCATTAGCACAAGGATATTGAAAAAGCTGGACATAGTTGCACAGTACTGCTGAATGTGTCTGGTTGTTTCTCCAGAGCAGAGGGCAGCAGTAAGATCCAAGCCCGAATAGAGCAACAGTCTGCCCGAGCATCTCAGCCTCCTTCACAGTTCAGAGCCCCAACCAAGCCAGCAGCTGGACCTAAAACTTCTCCTTTGAAGGATAATCCTTCACCAGAGCCTCAGCTGGATGATATTAAGAGAGGTAAAGAAGGGTTTGTGGTTTCTTAAGTTTTGGTTGATTTTGTCTTTCTTCTTTATTATAAAAACTATGGCTGTGCAATTTCTAAAAGCATTCAGGGCTAAAAGATGGTACTTGACAGCTGTGTTGTCTACTTTATATCTTGTTTCTTTATTCATCTTAGTGAAGAGATTATTTATTCTCTTCTACTAGAATAGATACTTATACTGTGATCTTCTCTGGCATGAGAAAACTTCCTCTTTCTGGATAACTTTCTCTCTTCCAAACTATTTCTCTGCTCTGAAAAGAAAAAAAATAATGTGAATTCAGAAACCTATAGCTCAGTGCTTGACCAATTGCACAGGTGGTTTGGGCCACCACAACAGCAATAACAAAACCTAATGGTCCATGGTCTCATTATGTAAGTCAAGTCACTTGACTTGAGGTAACTCAAGTTACCCTGCCCTGAGTAAGGTTGGTGGGATGGAAGGGCTAGGCAGCTGTGTTCCCAGCACAAGACAAGCTTGCACCATGCCAAGCAGTGCTAGTAGGGGAGGAAAGAGAGAGTGAACAAACTTGCAGCTTACCCTCTCCCACAACCACTCCTTTGCAGCTTTGACACACCTGCCATATGGCTGCTAAACTTCTATTTAAAAAGTACCTTAAAGGAATGATTGGCTCAACTCACTCCTCTGCTCAATCAGCTCTTTGTCTTAGTGTTCTGCTGTGGGTAGGATGCACTTTCTTTGCCCATGCCCTTCTTTTCCTACTGATGTGATACCTGTTTTTGCTGTGGATAATGCAGTCAGGATAAAGAAGACTTTAATTTTTTGTTTGGTTCTTCTCTGGCACTGGCACCAGACACAACTATTTTATTTTAAGCTTGTTCTTTCTGTCTGCTTTTTTTTTTTTTCTGGGTTTCTTTCTCTTTTTATTCTGGCCCATATAGCTATTTTTGTCTGTAGACTTAGCCTATGTTAATTGCCCAGATGAAGTTAATTACTCAGCAGGGTATTTTTTCAGTTCATGGTAATCACTAGGTGACATTTTTGCTGCTAAGCTGTGTGTTTGCTTAGGTGCTGACTGGTCTCACTTTTCTGCAGCAGTAGTGTTTTCAATACTTGGATGCTGGTCAGCAGCCAGAATCAACGTCTGAGAGATTCTGTTAGCTACAGTTCCCTTAGCTGCATTGTTACTTTTATTTTCTGTTTAATAGGTAAGGAAAAAGATAATAGGTGATAGATCAATTTTTTTAATTGAATCAGTTGTGGATTTAAAATGTCTTTTCCTGTAGGGTGTAATAATTTCCTTATTCTTCAGGGCACTCCTTTGTATATGTACAGCAATTCGTAAAGGTTGTATTAAAGTAAAATAATTACTTTTGTCTGATGTGACACCTATTCTAAGAGATCATTTTCTAGTGGTCTAAAGTATGTCACATTGTTCAGAGCTGTACTAATATTTTTTGTCACCTGATAATATTTTATATGGAAGTGTTTCCAAATGCATAACCTGTGGGGTTTTGTTTCCAAAATCAAGGATTAGAGCACCTGACTTGTATTAAGAATAGGACTTTAATTTGGTGCTTTATAGGGAGAGTTGTACAAGGCCTCAGAAGAGTCAAAAGCCTGGGCAGGGGTGGTTTTTGCCTACAGTCTATAACTTTTTAAAGCATTGATGATGTAGAGTGTCAGCATTGCTAAACCATGTATATCATAAGAACCTATTTTTTAAAAGGTAGAATTAAAAGGGCACCATTCCACAATGAAATGTAGACAATGACCTGTAAAAGCTGTGAGGTAGTCTGCAATCCTGTTACCTTCCCTTCATGTGTGTTTTTATGAGCACAGACTTGTAAGTTCTGAAGAGCCTGTGTTGTTTCCATTCAAGTGGTGGCTTTCATTTTGGTTGAAGTTCTTGCTCTGTACAAAAGATAAACAGCTGAAATTCTGTGGGTGTTGTTTCATGAACACAGCATAGAACTTAAAATTCCCAAAGAAGGTGCTTGAAAGGATCTCTGGCACCTTGACACTGTCTTGCTTCCAGTATGCTCTGCTTAGGGGTGTGGTCAGACACACAGCCCTCGTGATGTTTCACAGTATTTTTAAGGTAACCTCAGTGCAGGTTTCTGTTTTCTCTGGTACCCTCAGCTGTGCATCCGTTTTACACCGATCCCTTACAGATGAGCTGAAAATTAACTTTCAGGTCTGTTCTGTCCCATTACACAGCTGCCCAAACAACAGTGTCTGAGGACAGAGTCAGAGCATCTGGGAGTTGAACCAGTCTCTTCCTTCATGAACAGAGGCTTTTGGAAGGCTGTGTTGAGGGTTTTGCACAAGTGGAATCCCCTCCTCTTCAAGCTTCTAGATTGTCCTCATGCCTGAAGGGAGCATAGGAGAGGGTAGGAGCTTGTTCTTTTGAACAGCTCCATTATCAGCTCCATCTGATAATGTCTCACTAAGCTGGGGACATTTGCACACATATACCACAATATAGCCATTTATTGGCACAAAATAATTTGCATTTATCAAACATATTTGACCACAGCAGAAATGTTTTCAGCAGCGTTGACATAATTACAGTGTGCAACATAGCGATATATGTCAATAATATTGAAACATTACAGCATGCAGCATATTGATATATGTCAATAATGTTGACATAATATATGTAATAATATTGACATAGTTACAACATTTGAGAAAAAAACCCGCAGAAATATATTTCAGGTTTCAAAACTGAGTACTTAAAAATCTGAGCAAAATATTTACCTGGAATGTAGCTGTGGTGTGTGAAGATTATGCTATAGCACTGTGTTTGTCTCTCAAGAACACCTCAATCAAATTTTCTGCACGCCAGTATAAAATACTGCCTCTTCTAGCTACCATCTCCACATGCTCAGGGTGCCAGCATCAAGCTGATTTCACCACGTTGCATTCTATTATTAACAGTAAGTGTTCTGCTACAGGCATTCAAATTTCACCCTCCCTAAAGCTGAATGAGCTTTTTCTGCAAGTCCTTGGTATTCTTGCACCCTAAGGTAAAGGCTTTCGTTAAAAAGATCTGCATGACCTATTGGAATTGAGAGAAGAAGTAGGAACAGTTAAACACTGTTATGGTGCTTGATACCAAATATATACAGAAGACAGCCCCATTGAGAAAGATTGTTCTGTTTGGATAATGATTTCTGATCTTGAATTTTTTTTTTTTTAATTCTAAACCCTGCATTGCCTGCCAGTGTAAAACAGTCATTTTATCTTCTTGGATGAAATTTCACAGCTGTAACATGAAATACAGAGAAGTTAAGGTTCCCAAACCAGTGACTCCCTTTTCAGATGATGTAGACTCAATTAAGGCAAGTGTAAGGAAACTGTACTGTATGGAAAACTTTTTTAAAAGTAACTGCTGCACATCTGGTTCTTGTCACCTTTTAAACTGCAAAGGTGCATTGACATGAGGTGTTTGATCTTACAGCGCAGAAAGATCTAGGAAAGGGCAAATCCTTTCGATGTTCAACTTGGAATATATGTACACTCACACACAGCTATTTTCATTGGAAGCACCATAAGGAAATGTTTAACCCTTGTTAATGTCTTCAATACCTACAACTGTACTAAGCATAGCAGTCAAATGGGAAAATGCAAAACAGAACCATCCTAAAGCAGCTGTGTTTTTCCTGTAAGGCTTTGATGTCATCATTGGCTTAGTCACTGGCAGTGTGAGACAAGAGTGTTTAGAACAGAATTCCTTAGTGGTCCTGCTGAATTTCTCTTGACAGACTTCTAGTGGTGCAGCAGCCACCATAACATTAGTGAAAACAATTGCTTTTCTCTCGTCTGCTCAGATAAGATGTTTAGAATTCTGGGCTCAAGGAACAAGAGGCAACAGAGATCTGAGGGGAAGCTGTCAGCCTGTGAGGCAAAAGTTAACTAGAAGATGGGCTCTGAACAAGTTTCTACCTGTGACCACTGTCACTGATAGCAGCCTTAACTTCTCAGTCCTTGAAGCTTGTGATACTGGTTCCGTTTTGCTTTTTCTTGCCTCTGTTCAGCATAGTTGTCTTTAGCACTACTTCCAAGGCATTCTCTCATTCCTTTCTCATAATCAAACCTCTTCTATGGGCTCTTAGTTTTCTGCTTCTCCAGCAGAAATCTCCCATTCTTCATTCTCACACTAATCTCCAATTCTGTTTAAAACTGGCTGGGTTAATCTTCCTTTCCCATTGGTCAGACAGCATCACTTCCTTTAGTTTTCTCCTCACCTACGGTATCAAGTCCTCACTTCTTGCTTAGGGTTTGTTTTTTTTTCCCTAGTTCTCTGTAGTTTGTTTTTGTTTTAACCTTTCCCTTTCACCAGCAATGCATAAGATCACTTCACCTTTTTCACTCTATTTTACATGTGGGCTCTATGTTCTCAGTCCCTGTGCCAACATTCCTCCATTTCAGCCACAGTCTCCAGCTCTGTAGGCAAACATGTAATTCCCAGGCACTTGTCCTGTGTTAGACTTGTCTGTTGTTATCTTTTTGCAGTATGGACTGTGATAGGTGATAACGCTTGCTGCAGTCCAGCATATTCTAACAATGTGTTATCATCATTATAATTTGCAGCTAGCAACTCCATCACTTGAAGTATATAGAAATTTTACATCATTAAGATGGGGGAAAAAAGTTTAAACCTGAACATTTTAATAAGTACCCCTGGTTATCTTTCCTTTAGCTTTCCCCTATTAATTTCTTTAGCCTTAAACACAAGGAACATTTATAATTTGAAATCCTTGATATGGGTAGGCTGAGAACAGTGATTCACAGGTGCTCATTTGTTTGTGTATCAGACTCCAGGCCTGAAATCTATTTTTAAAGCCTGCAAGACTGTGCTGAGAGGCAATAAGGGAGAAAGATATTGCAGTGCAAAGTAGTATCTTCTGTTGGTCTGTTGGATCAATATATGATTCTGTTGAATCATATTTTCTTTCTCTTCCAATGGTCTCTTGTGCTGAGTCTTCCAAGCTAAAAGAGTAGATTTTACCTGGCACACTGGTAAAGTACAGAGAGCACAGATGGTATAGGCAGGAATCTAAAAAACAACACCACTATCCTTAAATACCCAGCTGGAGTATAACTATAGCACTTGAAATTGAGCTCTAAGCCTTGAAAAAATGGTCGTTTCAAATCTGGCAAAAGAAAACACCATTCCTCAAACTAATACATGCTGAGCTAGAGTAATTCTCTGTAGCAAACATTGTGGAGACTGGAAACTTAGCTGTTACTCTGTATTTCAGGCAGCCCAAGGAAAATGAGTCTTATTTAAAAAGGGACTCTTGACATACATCTGACCTAACATGAATTACTCCTGGCATCAGTTCTCCATTTGTTGGGTAGGGGTGATAATCCCTCATCCCTCCCTTCTTTCATTCTTGTCCCTTTAGCCTGTGAGTTTCCAGGGCAAGCACGGAGTTCGAACCCTGTGGATACAGAACTGCTAGCACAACAGAAGCCTAAATTTTGAGGGTTTCACATCCCATGCTTAATATGTGTTTGGATGTTGTTCTCTTATGGAAACCTGCCAAGATGAACTGAGTCAGTAGATACTCAGCCATGTGGGCGGATACAAAAGACATGTCTTCTACTAGTGTTTAGGCCCCTTATAATTATTACAAATGTAACAATATTGTGTAATTTGGGGTAACATACCTTAATAGCTCTTTAGTAACCAGTCATTCAGCCAACACTAGCTGTTGCTGATGAGGCTGTTGTGGTGCTGCCATGGTGTTCCAGTGTTTCTGAGCACTGGAAACCCTAAAGTGGGCAGTGTCTTGAGTTGTATGACTTCCTAGTTTCAGAGTAGTTTTGCTATTGCCTGGCTACTTGGAAGCTCTATAGCAGGTTATGGTAATTTTGCCATTCCCCAGTATGTGCAAATTCTCAGCTATTCTCATCTGTCCTACCACGAAGTTATTTGATGTCATCCATCTGCTTCTGAAGTTTGTTTATAAGGAACTGTGTGACTGTGCTAAAGCAGTTTCATACATTATCTGAAGTCAAGGCAGCTTCTGTAGTGATCATTTGCCCATGTCCGTGTACCCACCCTGCCCCACACACCATTTCCTGTGTTTTCCAAAAGCCTAAATGTCACCAGGATCTAACAATGGGGATTTAGATGTCCTTGATCAGCTAATGTGCTTACTTTGTATGCAGACAATATAGCCTGTCAAAAATAATGAAGCTGAAAGCACTTTCAGGAGTGTGAAGTATATGAAGAATAATTGTGGAAGTGAAAGTTTTATGATACTAACCTATGCTGTTGCTTCTTTTAATTTAGCTACAGCAATAAGTAAAAAAGTTTTCAGAATTTTTTCTTTCCCTTCCTGTCTCACTCCTTCATATGAGATATTTTGCTGTGATAAACTATACTTGACAAAACTATTGCATTTGCACATTCTTTTCCAAAATTCCATGGGGCGCTGTTTATGGTTTCAACCAGATGAATTCCTTTTTATTTCAGAGCTGCGAGCAGAGGTTGAAATTATTGAGCAGATGAGCAGCAGCAGTGGAAGCAGCTCATCAGATTCAGAAAGCTCATCTGGGAGTGAAGATGAAAGCTCCAGCAGCGAGGGGGAAGAGCCAGCACATGTTTCCCCTTCCCAGCCACCACAGCAGCAGTATAACAACAGGAATGCTGTTGCTAATGGCACCAGCAGGCCACAAGGAAGCAATCAGCTCATGAACACGCTCCGTAAGTAAATGCTTGTGTCTTGCCACTGGTGAAAGCTGATTATGACCACTCATTTACTTAGCATGTTAGGCTAACTTTGTGAAATGCCTTTTGCCAAATAGTAGTCCCAGGGAGTTGCACTGGCTGAAATACAAGGGCAGATTTTATGAACAGGGGGCTGAGACTTGTCTGAAGGTGTGGGGAGCCTGTGGACATCAGTACAGTGGCTCCCATTGGCCCTGTTGGGTCTTGATTCAGGCCTCCAAGTAGCCATTGGTGTGGAAGGATGTGGTGCACTGGAGGATGGGAATTATTTTCATGTGAATACATAGATTAAATGGAAATAGTGGGGTTGACACTTAAAGGTCTGTTAAAGGTCTGTAAAGAACTGTGAACAGCACAAGACTGTCCTGGGTTCCTGCAGTCTCTGGTCTTCAGTATTGCTTTGTCAGTGTATTTATTGTGTTGATCTCAGTTGTATTTTCACAAATGCCACATTTTGAAGGGAAATTTAAATTAAAATTACATTAAAATATTACAGCTATGGTGTTGCAAGCATTGAATCAGTACAAACTCACTTCACCCTTTAAAAAGTGTCACAAACATTTTTTAAACCATAGCTCTGCCCATGAGACTCTCTCTGGGGACATGGTGTGCATCTGTGTTGCTCTTCCCTTACGCTACATCAGGTATATTCTAACTCAGTGGAGTTAAAATATTGCATTTACAATTACCATAAATTGGTTTTAATTCCTCCTGAGGAATGTTTGCTCATATCTCTTGGCATCCATTCACAGGAAACTGCTGGAGTTTGAATACAGATATGTGTAGGGTTTCCAGCTTTGAGAAGCTAAGAATATTTTACAGACCACACCAAAAAGCCCTGCTGAAAAACTTAGAGGCCTGTCAATCTTCCTGCCAGTAATGAAGGACTAAGTGAAATCCAAAGTTCAATACAGTCATTAGGACTGTGTCCATTTCCCTGTTTCTGGTTGTCAGCAGCCTCCTCCCTGCTTCTCCACAGCAACAATACTGCATGGGTTTAATGACCTGAAGCCTCTGACTGCAGGACAACCTGGGAACTACTAGGGTAGCTCCTCCCTTGCCTTTGGGATTAAAACACTTCAGCTGTGGGGAGAATCACCCCTAATGCAAGTTCTTGTCTCGTAAAAGGGAAGAGGAGATGAAGAAATCCAGGGCAAGGCTGTTGAGTAGATGTCCTGCAGCTGTTTTGAGGGGAGGGCCATGGGAGAAAGCTGGAAGAGTTAGGTTCAGTGATCAGAACACAAGTGTGACTCTTGCCGCTTTTTATCCCCTCCACCTCACCAAAGCACAAGTGCTCTGCAAAGCAGGATCAGAGCCAGTAGGTTTGATTCATATCCTGGCTTTTCATCTGATCTCTGCTCTTTGTAGGGGAGCCTTCACTGTCACAGTATGTGTCAGCTTAGTTCAGCCTTGAGTTGTGATGGCTTTGACAGTCCTTTTGGTTTATTGACATGTGGAGGCCTTGCCTTGGCTACTCAAATGGCCTTAAGCCAAAAAACAAGTGTCTTTTTAAAGGGTAAAGAAAGACAAGGAATTCCCCAATGCCTTGTCCCAGAGCCATATATGGGAGCTTGGGTGGGTGGAGGCTGTGGAATGCTTTCTGCAGCTGCTAGCATGGAGAGGGCTGTTGTCCCACCAGGGAGCAGCTTTGGTGGCTCTGGAGACAAGGATGCTTGGTTTGGCCTGGATCCAGCTTTGTATTAGCCCCATGCAGTTCTTGGGCAGTTTCATTAAATCACAGATGATGTTTGCATTTATTTCATGTGTTATTCTTATTTAAATCTTCCAGTGTAAATGTGACTGTTCTTTGGTTTGATTGCCATGAAATGTGAATTAACACCTACTCACTTGTTGTGTTTTGTTGGTTTTTGTTTTCCATAGGAAATGACTTGCAGTTGAGTGAGTCTGGGAGTGACAGTGATGACTAGAAGCTGAGCTTTTGCTGTTTCTGTTACATATACATGAAGAACTAATTTACCTTGAAGTGATCCTATTGCTTATGAAGAGGAGCTGGCACAGAGATAGTTCCATGTGTGGAATTTTAATAGAAGAAATGCATAACCCTACAAAATAGCAGATGTTGAGGACTGTTTTACTGTGTGAAATACATGTATATATTGTGTATATTCTTTGTTAAAGCTTTGAATAGATATGTACAGTGAGCCAATGTATGTTCCTGTCCACCATCTGTAAGTTTAACATGTAACTATACGAGGTCATCTAAAAATTTCTTGTTTGTAGGAGATGTTCATCACATCATGACTTTTAGGGGACTTCTGTATAGGGTGAGCATGTGCCTACAATGGATTTAAAAAAAACAAGCAGGAGCTACTGTGTGCACTGAAATGGGACTGCCATAAATTATGTTTTAATACTGAATTGCTTTCTTTGGTTTGGGACTTTTCTAATGCCTTTTTATTGCTATTTATGGTTGATTTAATAGACTGACTTTTAAGCAGTTGGAAAATAGGAATGATTAAATCATGTTCATCACAAACCTTGCTGCACCAGTGCCTTATAAGCAGGTTTTTAAAATCACGCTTCAATTCCTGCCACCTTCCCTGTAGGGAGCAATACTGAAACCTCCTCAGACTGCTTCTGCAAACAAGAGCTGTGTGTCACATACAGCCTGCTGTGCTCTGAGGGCAGTGACTCTAGCAAGATAAAGGACACACATCAATCACCCAAACTCATGCAAGTAAGAATCAGATCAGCCTTCTCTTTAGAAACGGAAGGGTCTCATTTAACTCAGACATTCAGGCCCAGTCTTCAGAAATACTTAGAAGCCCAACTACTAGAGACATTGCAATGCCACAAATGCAAAATATTTGACTTACTGAAATTCTGAGACTGAGCCCTCTTTGCAGTTTCCTAGAGAATGAGAAGGAAGAGGTGACCAAACAAGTAGCCATGAAATAGCAGAAGTCTCTCTCCCACCACAGTTGTCAAGGCAGACTTTAGTCCATATTGTTCATTGGACGAGACCTCTTTGTGCTTGGCAAGAGTACACAGAACATGAAATATTTGCCTAGGGTGAAATTCACCCCTGTTTAAAGGGGGGTAAAGGGTGTTTAGCTGGATTATCATTGAGTTCTTTGCTCACATGGAAAATGAGTGCCATAAGCAGCCTCTTAGAGTTTGAACACCAGGGTGACTTTTTAAAATCAGAATTCTGCTGGCATAGGACAAGTTGCACTGTAGTTGTGGTGTAATCCTGGGGAATGGGAAGCTGAATCAGATGCCTCTCCATTCTCAGGAGTCTGCTTTGCACTGCTCTCAACTGTTAGTTTGTGTTTTAACTCCTGTTTGTTTACTGAGCTGGTCCTTTTTTTTAACCTGTTGAAGAGCAAGGGGACATTTGAAGGGAGATTTTATTAAATGGTTTATTTTTTTGCATTAGATACATATTTAGGCATATTTTTACATTATTGTACATACATTCAAAAATACTTGTTTTTATTAAAGTGTTTTGTGATGTAGGTATGTATTTTAATGGACAATTATGAAATATACTTGATGAAAAGCCACAATTGCTCTTTTTTTTTTTTTCTTTTCTCTTTCTTTTTTCCCTGTTCCTCTAACATTAAAAATGATCTGTTTTAACAAGCTTGTACCAATTTGGGATTTCACACTTTTGTACAGGAGATATGCATGGTATGGCTTGCAGTCTAATAAATGTTAATGCTGCTCCTGACTCTCCCCCAGCCAAAGATCTGAATAAACAGAGACATTTTTCTGATGCCATTTCCCCATTACTGGAGTGAATGCCTGAGTTCTGTAGATATCATTTGCACTCAAATGGAAAAGCAGCAGAATGCAGCATTTTCATTGCGTATCATCCACTGCCTTCTCATGTACTCTAAAATCCAGCACATGTCATAGGAAATTTATTAATTATGTGTAAATAAAAGATTAAACTTTAGAGAGTAAGATAGCACCAGGCTACATTGATTTGAATCGCTGCTTTAATTGCTGATAAGATCAGCAGTTGGGAAAGCTTCATTCAGATGATCGATTTCTGACTTGTTTTTGTACTCTAGGCCATGTTTTCCTGCTCATCCCTCCCTGACAGATTTTTTTCCCCTCTCTATTTGTTGGTAACCAAAGTAACATATTTTCACCCATTTTTAAATTCAGTGTGGCCATGCTTTGCATCCCCATCAGATACATCATATCAAGGATGTCCTGTTGTTGGGAGCTGTTTATGTGCCCTTTTCCACACCCAGGTGAGTAACCTCAGCCTGCTGGAGGGTGTGAGCCAGCCAATCCCTGTGAGTGTGACCAGCCCCTCCCTCCCTGCCATTGTCCCAAGCAGCTCCTGGCATCTCCTGCCTGAGGAGCTCTCTGGCATCTCCACCCTTCCCACATTTCTCAGGTACTAGGAATGTATTTTGTGAAGATGAACCATGCAGTAGGCAACTAATAATATCAGAAGAGGTGGCTGCCACCAGCAGCAGCAATATGTTAATTTTTTTCTAAGCACATGTGTGTTTTAAAGCCATTGCCAGCCTGACATTTTGGTTGAGGCCCTTGAAATTTTATGTTTCGTGTATTAAGAGACACTGAACATTGTCTATCTGTTCCTGTTAGATGCCTGTTCATTGGTTCATAATTTGCAGTAAGTTTCATTTGGATGGAAAATGGAATCCAAGCAATTATTTGGAATGTTCTTAATTAGTTAGCAATATATTTAATATGCTGGAGAAATAAGTTGACTAAGATGTTTTGATTAAGCCTGTTAATGAAATAAAGTATTCCTGATTATTTGTGGTAGGTTCTAATCCTGCAGAATTTTAGCACAAGCACATCTGATCACCCCACAGTAATTTTTCCACATAAATCAGGAATGTCTCTTATATGCCAGTTAGTTAAAATGTGGATTAACAGCATATGTGGAGTACAATTATGAGAATGAACTGAAACTAAGGATTTCTTTGCATTCATGGAGAGCTGCCTGCTGGCCATGGCAGCATGAACAGTTCAAGGCAGCTTTGGTTTCTGGTGGTTTCTTCTGTTCAGTGACTTCATCCATTTCGGTGGTTTGGCTTTCCTTAAACTTCAGCAGCAAACATAGCCTGCTTATGACTTCTCATAACTAGAATTGCTGTAGGAGTAATAAACAATAATGATTTAAGTAGATTGTCACAATTTCAAATATTGTTACAAATTTTTTTTCCATAAAATCTCTTGGTTTCCAAAGGGACAAATTCAGTCATCCGCTTCTCTGGGTAGGATGTCTTAAAATACAATTGCAGCAATGCCTAAGCTCATGTTTCAGATTTTAGTCACGTGCAGAAAAACTTCCACCCATTTCTGCCCTTGTTCCAGCCCCAAGGGCTGACCAGCCCTGCCAGCAGGCACAGCTCGAGTCACTCCAGCTAAAGCACAGGAGCAGCCACATCCGGGCAAAAGGTGTCCCAGTCACCTGATGAGAGTCACTTGCACAAGAGGGGGTGGCACTGCCCTTTCTTGTTCCACCAAACAGCCCCCTTCTCTCACAAGTCTTGGCTGAACTGATTTTGTGGAGAAAGCAGACTGATGGAAAAGGTTTTTCTTCAGCAAGTCTCAGAATAGCTCTGCATTTGACTGTGGGTAGCACATCTATTTTGAAGATGCTCTGCCTTAGTTGATTTGCAGTTTCCTGTATTATAGACTAGATATAGGCTTGTTTATAGATATGTATAGAGGAGTTTGATGTGCCAGGCTTTACAGTCTTTTTTTTTCTCCTTCAAAGTCCATTTACTTGAGTTGTCAAAAAAAAACCCCAAAAAGTTCAACAATCTGTGCACATCTACTTCTTTTTTTTTTTTCTTTTTTTTTCCTTTTTTTTTTCCATTTGAAGACTAAGAGAAACATAGCCTGGAAATTCATGAATTGGAGAACACTTATTTTCAGTAATTGCCTGTGCTTCACTGTTCAGCGTGCTAGCTGCTGAGTCAGAGAGATCCTGTGGAAAACACAGCTGCCCAGGAATGGGCATCTTGATGGAATGAAGGCTTCTGATGATAACTGTGGATTCACCTGCTGACAATGAATGATGACATCTTGGGTCTGTCTGGTTTTGTACAGTTTGTTATACCCACACAAATGTGTGTGCTATCAAAAGAAGAGTATTGCTCATGCTTGCCTCGCAAAAGCTGCCATGTCGGGGACAGACATATCATCTGAAAGTTGTTGATCCTACACCCAAACCCTGTTCTCAGAACAGATGATTAACAAAACTAATAGTCAGTTAGGCAATAGCTGCCTCTGGTTTATGTGAGAAGGGTGTGTATATAAATGGAAAAGTGTCTGTTTAGCTTCTGCTTCCTATTCCCACTGCTTACACTCCCTTCCTTTCTTTCTTTTGTAATTCCATTACTTCTAGCATAGTTATGCTTTCTGCTGCCAAAATATCCTGCAGGAATTTACAGGAAAGGGGGTAGGTGTTGAAACATTACAAATGCACTGGCTGTATTCACCCTTGCTCTAAACTTACTGTAAATGCCAAAGACCTTGTGAACAGACCCTTCAGATCTTCCTCACCCTCCTTGTCTTCACCTTTATTAGGACTAAACAGTATTCCTTTGGACAAGAGAAAGAAAGGGCAAGATGACAGAGGGTCAAAGACCTCAAGCTGATGGTGAGGATGCTGTCATGGAGCCATGGCCCAAGCTAGCCTGCCTTGATCTCACACCCTTGTAGTAAACTGAACACAAAATTCATTGCTACCATTGCCCTGTGGCTGGGAGGAGTGGAAGTTGGAGAAAATATAGGTTGAAAATACCTTGCTGAAGGGATTTGTGCAAGAGTTTTGAGGGGATGATTTGTCTGCTAAGTTTTGGTTGGCTCTGTCAGTGAATGTTTGTGTGCCCTGTGTAGTGGGGGTAACCACACTTCCCTTGCTTTTTAGGCAAATGCTGGTGGAAGCAGGGACTGAGTGAGGCTAACATATTTTGTTCTTCTGTGTGCTGTATGTTTTCTAAATGGCATTGACAACTAAACTGATGGGATATCTCTGAAGGAATTATATGAATCTGATTTGAAATCCCACAGAACCTGTAGGTTCTGGTACCTCTGACTGAGATTTTAATTCTCTCAATCTTTTGTAAAAATAGGGCTTTGTGAAGGGCAGAGTGTAAAAATGCACTAAATATCATGTTGAAGGTTTTACATGAAAATTTTGACCTGTGTTTCTTCCCAGACCAGCTAGCTTTGTTGTAGGATGTTGCATGAAAATCTTTGAGGCACACTTGTACAGGGTCAGCTCTGAAGGAAAAACATGCCCTGCATTCTGCCAGTAAGCCAGAACTGTCTGCTGACCCCGTCAGCCTATAAATTCTGCCATCACCCCTTCACAACTTGGGAACTGGCTTTTTCCTCCATAGCTCTGACACCTTCTTAACATTTTCCTACTGCAAGACATTAACAACACTAACAAAACTGAACAAGCTGAACAACTGAACCTGCTCAGGAAAACAGCTACCAAATACTTCAGTGAGCATCACAAGTTTTACTCCAGTGCTTCAAGTAAGTGTCAAGATTGTGATAGTCTGCCAGGAACACAGAGCCTGTGATATGAGCTCTCATGCTCATCAAACATAGCAAAGATGACAAAAGATTGTGTAAGTGTATGGGACATGTACCAAAATGGTCAATTACACCAGAGCCACAGGCTGTGCCACGTGTGCTTGGAGAAGCTGAATGGGAGGAGATGTTTGGGAGTGGTTTGCACAGAGGAGATGACAGCAGGGCCACTGATGGGACTGAGGTGGAGAGGAGAGAGACCATACAGTGATGGCAACCACAGTGTTCTGTCAGCTAAGTCACACCATAGCCTCATAGCAGCCCAGCACAACCAAGGTGAGAGGTCACCTATATGGTGGAGAAGCTTTGAATGCCCTGAGAGTTACTGGTTATTCTCCTTTATGATGTAAGAAGTGTTATATTTAGGTATGCAGTCATTGTAGTTAGGAAAGAGAGAGAGTTATTTGGGTCTGGGATCGCTGGAGAGCGATGGCAGAAGGGAAGGGTAGGGATGGGGGTCACTCAGCAGGCTGTGGGGGTTTCCTGCTCTTTTCAAAGCAGACCTAGTGAGTCTTAAGACAAGGGACATCACAAGTTCCTGTTGGGAGTAAAGATTCTGATTGAGCCAGACCCCAAGAAGTGACTTCCAAAGCCAGCTATTATAATATATTCTATATAATATATAATATCTATCATATATATTTTATATTATATATATATTATACATATTATATATTGCACATATTCCTGTCTTGCTCCAAATTAATTTTTCAGGTTTATGCAAGACACTAAGATGCTTTACCTCAGAAACAGAGCCAGAGTTTTCTTACATGCTACTGAGGCTGGACTCAACATCATAAACAAGATGGTGTAAACTAGAAAATAAAGCCCCTGATTAATCATTAGCCAGTAAAAATACCAGGCTTGGTGGTTAATTAATCCAGCCAGTGAACTCACCTCCCAAATGCCATCGAGAGATTTTAAGGTGCAATAAATATACTGCAGCTGTGTCTGTGCTAGCAAGTAGTACAGCCTGGGAGCAGATCCATAATGCAGGAGAGTGCTGAGATTGAAATGTGCACTCTGTCCGCCTTTCATCTGAGAGGAAGCCACCTCTTGTGCCCTCTTCATGATGCAAACCACAGCAGGCTAAGTAGGGGTGATTGAGGCATTCACTATGTAAGTGCTCTCCTGACCTGGGCTAACTACTAATGTGTAGGCACATTGCGTGAACTGGCCCCATTCCAGCTTCTCTGCAAAAATACTGGGATAAGAACCACATTAAGAAATACTGCTTAATCCTGGAAGCATAATATTAGGCCTTATGGAGACATTCTTGGTATTGCATTAATATATGAATCATACTGAATAATAATAACACAAGATCAAATACCTAAGGTAACCATTAAAAAAAAAATCCTTTTTCCACATGAGAAACTCATATTTTCACAAGCTCTAAGGCATGAACAGTATTCCTAATTAATACACACAAATCTCCATCTTACAAGGTGCTAAGTGACTATGCCAAATCAAAAGCACAGCTAGGACCAGGCTCCCGACTTTCCCATCCAATCCTATCAGCAGCCTCATGCCCATGACATCAGCACAGGGCTTGCCCGTGCGGGAAGGTATCCCAAGAGACTGAGGCTGTTTGCTTTTAGAAGCTGAGGCTAACCTTGGAAAGGAGGGCAGCTTGCTTTTCCATGGGGTGTTGACCTGGCCAATGTCATTGCTGTCACTGCCTGAGCTTGGTTTTTCACTCCTCTTCCCCTAAAGCAAGCGACTGTGTCAGAAATAAAGGATGCTTCCAGCATCAGTGCAGACTTACAGAGCAATAGCAGCAGAAGTTAGGGCAAGGTCTGGGTCACTGCTGTGCTTGGGAAAAGACCCTCAGGGTAAGGTGTGCCAGATACTGCCCTATCTGTGTCAGTTCACACCAGTGCTTGTACCAGTATCTTTTTTTTCTCTCGTAGACAATACAGTCAATTTTCCTCTGCTTCTCCCCTCCTTCCGAAGGAAAGTAAATCGCTGCAGTTAAAATTGTAAGTCCTTGTAAAAACCTGCTTGTGCCCAGAAAGCTAAGTATCAGAGCTTGCCTACAGCTTAAGGAGAAGTGGCATCTTTTTCAATAAATTTACATCTCTAAATAGATGATAAGTGTTGAATTAATTTCCATATGTTAAAATAGCAGAGCATTAAGGATTCTGGCACTTCAAGCAATCAACTAATTTGCGACTATTATGAGAATATCTTTTATATTAGTGGAACAATTCATCTGAAAATCAGGAACAGTCTGCAGCTCTGTGCCCTCTCAATATCATAAAGAATCACAAATTGACAAAAAAAATCCTATTTGTTTGCCTGAAGAGATTATGGTGCCTTATGACATTCAGGTCTTTGCAAAGTCACCTTTCAGCTCTTAACAAGCCAATTCATAATGTCTCCCCCACCTGGCTTTCCTGGCTACATGCTCTGCTCATGAATACACAGATCCAGCAATAAACAAGAATGTTGGCAGATACCTCCTGGTGAAAAAGGCAGGAACTGTGATGTACCAACTTCTGTGTCCAGAAGAGATGCAAGGATAGCTATCCAGTGCTCTGCTCCCGATTTCTCCCACCCCTGTATCCAGCCTGGGCTCACTAAGCCTCCTGTCTGACCCAGCTGCTTGCTGAGCCTCAGCTGACAAGCCCTAAACAAAGTTCACAGCTCTTTATTCCTACCATTTTGTCTGTGTCTGAAACACACCATTTCCAAAAGGAAGCAGAATGTTAAATGTGTATGCAGCCTGAGCTTCAGAAAGCTTCAAGGAAAATCAACTTCTTTCAACATCAGCTGGTGTTGGTTTTGCCAGGATATGACAGGATGAGGGCTTTGTACCAAGCTTTGAGGGTCAGAACAAAGGGAAGATGGATGAAAAGCTTCAGGTGAAGGGATCCACAGTTAATCAAGCCTTGCATCACCCTCAGCCTGCTGAGTAATCAAATATTTCCATCGTATTTCAGTGCATTGTTCACAAATGTAACATGCCATTGCTAATACATTCATGGCACTATCAAACCAGTGGAGGGACACTGTGCTGTTCCTGCACAGCACCAGCAATGTGGTGTGATACTGCTGGCCTGGATGTCAACAGCAATACAGGCTTCAAAAGCACCTGCCTAAAGACCAGGAAGATGACAGTGCATCAGTATATTCTTCCTCACATTTAACACGCGATCTTCCTATTGCTAAAAAGCAGGAACTAGGAGGAGGACTGATGCAGGGGTTGTTTGATGCCTTTTTAAATTTTAAGTTCATATTTTGGAGCTGGCAATGCCACTAGGGAAAGCTGCTAATTAAGCAAGTGGATTTTTCATAGCCTAGATCTTCATCACTATTTATGTGTTTAATTTCTTACTGCCAAAGCAATAGGATGTTCAACCACTGACTTCAAAAGGAGGATTTGTGGGAGCAGCAGGATCTTTACTTTATATAGATTTTTAACTAACATTTTCATTTAATTGAGAAACTGCATTTCTAACCCACTTTCCCTTTACAACATGTTCTTGGCTTGGATTATTTCTCAAAGTTTTCTTGCTCTTTCCTCTGCTCCATTTACCATTGGGTTTAAAAAAAAAGAGAAAGAAAAGGAACCCAAAGCAAAGAGGACAGCCACAGCTGTGCTCATCATTATAGACAAGACAAACACAGACTGCTGTCTGGAAAGCTGAGTAGGGAAGTAAGGTAGGGGAACAATTTGCAAGATACCAACACGTTGGCTCCTGGCCTCCATCCTAGAACTGATTTGTTGGCCAACAGTCACTCGGCTTGAGTCCCTGGAACAACACCCTGCTGCTCTGCTGCAGCAGGACATGTAATGGTGTTAAAGGCTCAGTGGAAACTCTGTGAGGGTGCAAACATCACTGGAAGCCCTGCATAGACCAGGCTTTTTGCAAGGTGCTCTTCCAGCACCTCTCTCAAGCAAGTGCAAGTGTCAAGGACAATCTGGAAAACATGTTGTGAATGAACCAGTACTGATAACAATAAGAAATATTTTCTTTTTAAAGGTCTGTGGTATAGAGGTCTATGAGGGGTTGTCCACAAAGGGATCCACCCCCCTCACCTATTTTATTTCCCCTACAATTTCTTGATGTTTCTATTTTCTGGAAGAAGGGAACCAATCTTTCCTTGGGAGACCAAACTGTGGATACAGTGTAGAGATGCAAGAGAACAAGCTGACACAGCACAGCAGCTAAGGGTGTAACTCTTATAATCCATTGGAGCTCACCCTCCTGACCTTTCTGTGTTTGGATCAGCAGGGAGGGTGCGTAATGAGGGCTGCAGGAGGGCAATCGGGTTCTTACAGCTGGTCAGGCGAATTAATGCGAATTGCCTGGCACTTCACCAAAAGCAGACCAATGAGGGCACTTCATCAGAAAAAAAAAAAAAAAAAAAGAGAGAGAGCAAAAAATAAATCTTGAAGGTGGCCAGTCCATGAGTGGAATTTGTCAGATTTCTAACCCGCTGTAGAGGAGAACAGTGGCTCAATGTTTCAGAGAGACACCACAGCTGCGGGCAAATTGTGTTTGTCTGACACATTTCAGAAGCCCTTCTGCTCCTCCACCTTCTGCAGCTTCTTGCTTTGCCTTCCCTACACGTCTTTTCCCAGTGTCATTGTGTCCAGTGGGAGCAGAGAAATAGTAAATACCTAGCAAGATACTCTGCCCTTCCTTAGCCTTCTAGACCACACCCATTGCCAGGCATTGCAGAGGCAAGGGCTTTTGTAAAAGTAACTCCTGGGAGCCAGGCACTTTGAAAACCTTCCCCTCCACACCTCCTCCAGTCCATGCAAATAGCAGAAAATTGGTTTATCCACTCAGCCCTCATGTTGACACTCACCTCTCACCTGACTCTTTAATTTCCATGGAGGTATAGAACCTGCAAAAACCAGGAGTCACCTGTAGAATGCTGGTATTTATATTTTTGTTCTAACTAGCATGGCTATGGCAGTGCACGTGCTCTCCCTTCCTAATGCTCTCCATATGCTCTTCAAAGTGAAATGTCTTTTCCAGCTGGTCATAGTTACTGGCTACTGGCATCCCTCTGAAATGATCTAGCAATGTTTCCCTGTCTTCTCTATGGCCTGGATCAGGGCAACGGAAAGCATCAGAGCTGCTGTGTTCCAGAAGGAGATGGAGATGGAAGTGCCTCGCTTTAGGACAGGGCAAACTACTTTCCCTCTGGTTTCTCTTCTGTAAACCATCTTTGCCACAGCAGACAGCTCCTTGACCCCCCTCTTCTCTCCCAAGAAGGTACTTGCTCCCCTTATGTGGCCATGCTATGGGGCATGGATGCTCATGGATATTTGAAACAAGTAGAAGAAAAACCATGTGTATGACTTCAGGATACACCATTCCAGAAAAGCTCAGGCATTGTACAGCACTGTGGGCTATCTCCTCATCTCATCAAAGAAGCAGCTTCTGATTTTGACTTGCAGAGAGGCATAAGGGTGTCATGAGCATTGCACCTGCCTCGCATTCACGTGTCCATCCCTCAGCCCCTGGCATCGGCACAACAGTCAGGGCCACCGAGCCTGGCTTGCTCTGCAAGCAGCACTTCTGCCTTGCCAAATCACTACCCTTTACCAGACTGTTTTTATAATCTGCTCTTGGGGTACTGGTGTTAGAGCAAAGAGACTCATCACATGTAAATAAATAATCACATCTGTCTGATTTGAATGGCTGCATCCTCAAATGTGACAAAGGATTTTGCAGTGCATGCTGCAATAAGATATTTAAAAATTATTTGAAACTTGTCAGCTTCCCTATTCCACAGAAGGGAGATAACGAACACCACATGCTTCAAAGTGATGTTTTAAGGACTAAAAAGATGTTCATGTGGAGCTCTGAAAATGCATATAAATCACACGTGCTAACACTGAGACCCCATTTATTTGAAATTGTGCCTGTTTGCAATGCAGCCTTGACCTCCCCTTGCTGCTATGGGCCAGGGCACTGCCGGACAGGAGGACACGGCTGCCTGGCTGCCCAACTTGGGAGGCACTAAACCAAATGGCCCCAACAGCGACAGGAAAGGCCAAGGCTTCAACCTCCCCCACCACATCCTCACCCAGTGCCAGCATGGTCTTTGGGGAGAATAGAAAACAAAGCCAGATCTCTGGGAACCACAAAAAGACAGTGGGATTGGGATTGACCTCGGTGGCTGAGCCCTGTGACAGAGGAGAAAGCTGCCCAAGTGGTGGCTCCCTGCCCACTGGTTGCAGGCAAGCTGTAAATGTCATATTTAGGACATTTACATCACACTAGGAGAAAGTATTTCCCATGTCCTATTTTTATGCTAATTCCTTAAACGTATTTGGAAAAGAAAACACCAAATACCCAACTATGAGAGAATATTAAAGTTGAAAAGTCCTGCACGGGACTCACAGCTCTGCCAACATCTGGAATCTCGGCAGCCTGAGGTAACATTTGGTTTTCTTCTGGACTCCTGGCTCCTTCAGGAAGTGGCAAGATGTTTAGGATTTCCTTTTCAGCTCGTCAGGACTCACTGCTTCAGCCCCAGGCTGCCTGCAGAGCCAGTGGTCTTCCAAAGGTACCTCACACAGAGAGGGTTTTGCAGGTATTACTGTGTTCACCAGACTTATGCAGTAGGTAGGAGATTGATGGTGCCTCATTTTGCCCTAGAGAAGAAACATGTGCCAGGATCAGGGTAAGTATCTACAAGAGCAATTCCAGATTCTGAGATTTGAGGCACCTTGACCAGTTTTGGAACACTGGTAATTTTTACCATGTTTTGCACATTCAGAGCACAGCTCCAAGTGTGATGCAGAGTGTTCAGCACTTGCCACTTTACGAGCACCCCAGGAATGAGGGCATTATCCAAAATAACTGTGCAGAATAAATGAAAAATCCCTTGGTGGAAAAAACAGCAAGCACTCACGTCCCACCACGCATAAAGGAGCTGAGTTACAACTGCACAAGCCCTCATGTTGTTGGCCTTTCCTGATACCTCAGTGCTGGGCTGCAACACCAGTGGAGGATTTTCTCCGTGTTATCATTAGCACCGAGTCCTGCTGCACCCACGCCCACATCTGTGACAAGCCAGCAGCTTGTCACAGGAGACAGTGACGGTGGGTCTGAGCACAGCAGCGTGGTGGGTGCTCGGAGCGTGCCCCAGGTCAGCCGCAGGCAGTGGGAACGCGTCCTTGCCGCAGGTCTGCTGGTGCTGCCATGCTCGGTCACATTCTCTCTGCAGCTCGGAATCACAGAATCGTTATTGCCACCGTGCTGTAACTGAGCCAGCCTCAGGGTCACTGAGGCTGGAAAAGACCTCTGGTGACCTCACCATTACTTTGGAGTGGTCGAATGATTTATGCACCAACTGATACATAGGATGGGAGTGTTCGATGTGTGACACTGACCCAACCAGCTGGGCTTTTGGTACCTGTCATGGGAATGTAGGGGAACACCACTCAGACCAGAAACAGCCACTGGGCTGTTTCAGAGGCCAGCGTTCTCTTTGTCCATGTGAACTTTTCCGCCCACTGCCCTGCACGGCCTCTGTGTTTCCTGTTCACCTCCATGAATTCCTGGGCTTCCCACCGAAAACCCACCCAGGCCTGTGGGGGTTTGTTTTCTTTTGCAGCACAGTGCATATCAATCCAAATCTAAGGCCCTTTATAAATGCAGATGAGCTCTCGTATCTCCTATGCTTTGGCTGGACATATAGATAATCCCTTGGGATAAGCCTGGGAGACTAATGCGAACCTCATTGCAAACCCACAGACCCACAGCAACGGGACAGTGGGCCAATGGGAACCTCCGTAAAGCTTTCTAATGCCACAGGGCGATTCTGTCTGTATTTGGGCATCCCAACAGCCCGCAGGTGGGTGGCTCCCACGGAACCCAGCACGGGGAGCGCTCGGCACAATGGGTGCTGCCGAGATTCCGGCCCAATTCTGGGGAGACGGATGGGAAGCGCCGAGCAGCGCGTTGATGCGTGGGACTTCCCTTTTTTTT
>VXBR01005646.1:166824-220535 GCA_013400215.1 Cisticola juncidis | reverse complement strand
GCGGGATCCGTGCAGGTGCCGGCCAGGCGCCCCCGCCTCGCCGCCCGTCGCGGAGTTCAGCGCCGAGTTTGTGCGGAAAAAGCTCCGGCACCACAACCCCTGTCTTTGGCAAGGGTCGGCGGGTGCTTTTGCCCTCGGCCAGACCCTCCCGGTGGTGAGCAGAAGTGCAGGAAGAGTCAGGGAAAAGCGGCACCTCGCCATGGGGTTTGTAAAGTGCCAAGTGCCAGTTAACTTCAGTGGAAGGATTTTGGTTTGCTTATTTTAACAAAACAGCCCCTAGCACCATTATTGTAGGCATGTTGTAGGTTCTTCCTTTCACGGAGCAAGTTTCGTCCCTCTACTTGCTTAAGAAATGTTTGCTAATTCCCTTTCCAACAGGTAAGTGCAGAGTGAGCCCGTTTGACAGATGGGTCCGTGGAAACAAAGAGCAGTGGAGTGACTTCTCCAGGACCACAGATCCCAGCGAGGAACACATTTATTTATTTATTGTGTCGAGTAGATGGTGATGCTGAATTATGAGAGAAGTTGTCTGGAGTTTAGTTGTGCATCTGTCCAGGGATTCATGAGTCCTTCAGATGTAGCAGTGGCTATCTGAGGCTGTGGGTTCTCTCAGTCCTCTGTGGGAATAGCTGTGCACATCCATCTTCCCAGCACCTCTGAGCCTGCCAAACCCAGTGCTCATTCCTTTCTGGAGATGCCTGTGCCCGGAAAGGGCCATGCCTGCTGCACTCTTATCAGGAATATGTATGAATCCAGTGCAGCACTAGGCTAAAACTGTGGTTGGATACTAATGATATTGGAAATTGCAAACAAAGTCCATTTATTTTTCTTAGATATGTTTTGTTTCTTTATGCACTGCTCAGTAATTGAGTGAACTCTTTCATACAAAGTCCAGTCAGCTTCAAAAAAAATCTTGAACAGCTCCAGACCCTATTACCCTATTACCCCGTGCTGGCTTTTTTTTTTTTTTTTTTTTTTTTTTTAATTTGAAATCACATTTTTCCTTTTATTTGGAAATTATTTTCATTTCAGGGTTGGTGTGGGAAGAACTCCCTGCCCAGAGTCACCGCTAGTAAAATGGAGCAAAGCACCAACTTCTGTCAAATCTGGAACATAAGCAGTGGAGAACTAGAAGTGGTGTTTTCTTCTCTCTTTTCTAGCCTTATTAGTTAAAGCACTTCTTGTAAATAGAATACTTTTAACACAGGCAGATATGTGTCATTCTTAATTATTTTTCTTTAAAGAGATGGTGTTTCTTTAATATGATTAAGACCCACTAATGATTCTCCAGCATCCTGTTTCCCTCTCCTAGTGCACTGTGGGACTTAATTTCTGCTCCCAGCTTGATTATCTTGGTTTTTTGCAGTCACTTTCCTTTTTTTTAATGTTCCAGATTATAACTTGGCTTTCTATGTGCAATTACAGGCTAAAGTTTATTTTAAGGAGACTTAATACAAGCCAAGGGACTGATTATCATTTGCACTTTAAGCCTTGTTGTAGGACAGTGTGGAGTGTGAAAGTGAATAAATATAAACAGGATTCACAGTGACACACTTTACAGCCTTCTTGCACCCTGTGCCTCTTGTAAAGGAGCCTCACATTTAATAAGCATCTGATTCCTGGTATTCTTGTTCTTTCTGTACGTCGTCATTTCATAATGATGCGACTTAAAAAGCTATGTAGGAGGTGCCAGAGAATTCCATGATAACCCACTTGTAAGGAGGAAATGATGAGCATGATGAACTTAAAAGGAAAGAGGAGAAGAGAAAAACGTGGAAAGGTTGCCAAGATGCAGTCTGGGGGAGAAAACCACTGAATTTTGTCTAACATCAGAGATCCCAGATCTCAACAATCTGATACTTTTCTTTTCCTGAAAAGATATCTTTAGGCTAGGCTTTTAACATGCTGGGGATGCAGGAGACCTGTGTAGATGCTTATTGGCATTTTCAGTACCACCTGGACACTGAAACTCTGAATCAGCATTTTAGATAACTGGACGATAGATAATTCAGTTTCTGTGGTTCTCAAGAAATTAATTGGACTTATGTAGCCATAATCAAGAAGAGTGAGGGCTGTGATGCTGTTCCTTACAGTCTGTCATTTGTTTTGTCACCATGTTATTACTGGTATTCAAAGTAACTGATAAAATAAATAAAAATATGATGCCATCTCACTGCAAGATTTCATGAAAATATTTCAGAGCAGAGTCAGCAGGTCTGAATATTTTATGCAAGTCAAATTATCCCATAAATAAAAAGTTTTGCTGTCATGCACAACAAGTTGGCTGCTTAGAAAAAGATGGGCCAGCAAATGGTTCTGTCATCCAGCTACACTGAGTCATCGAAAGGTGTGAGGGAAAACTAAGCCCTCCAGATGCAGGTCTATGGATTTCCTCATCTGTGTGCTGTGTGTAGATGCTAAACTAAATAATTCAGCCATGATCTTAGGTCAGCTGAGCTGGAAATTAGGGGCTGTGTGCTTTTGCAATGACACAAAGCAACTGGGAACAAAACTGAGCAAGCTTGGAAAACACATACTCTGATGATGAAGTTAATGTTTTTTTAATTGCACAGCCACAGCCAAGCACTATGGTCCACCAGTTTGCCAGCAGCCACCTTCTCCCACTGCAGAGACATCCTCAGGCTTTGGGTTTTCAGGAAAAGCATCTCCATATATGCAGCCTGACTGAACTTTCTAAGCAGGAGCTGAATCCTGAAATTATGTATGTTTTTGTTTTGAAAGGCTGAAATTCCTTTTGCAGGTTCCTCTGGAGATGGGTGAGTCAGTGCTGAGACAGTTCCTGCGCTGCCTGGGTGCAGCACTGAACCACCACAGAGAGCTGTAGATGCAGCTGAACCTACAGGCGGTACTAACGCCGGTCTTTATTATGGTTGACGTTTTTGAGGGAAAAGATTAAATCAACCCATTTCCAAATGAGATGTGTGCACTAATGGCACATGAAACTGTCCGTAGTGCGTTTGTTGCTACAGTCAACATTTAAAATCCTCTGCAGATGGGGAGATTTTGGGAATTGTTTCTTGCTAATTGTCCTATGATGCAGTGCAAAAAAATCTCAAAAACTCAGTGATCAGGTTATTTTCTTAGGTTTTCCCTTTGTGCTAGATCATCTTATTCTGTCTCTTGCTGATGAATTTACACTAGCGTCTTGTGGGAAGAGAAAGTGTGGTGCAGCTTGAAAAGAGATTGTAAAAACACGATAGGACAACATGGGGTTAACTTTCCCTGGGGGAAACGAACTAGCTATGATTTATTAAAGGGCAGGTCCTGATTTTCATTTATGTGGAAGCTCCTGTGTATAGCTCTGGTAGTCAAAAGAAGCCACAATGTAAACAAGAATGAGGATCTCAGCAGTAATAATTGTTTTATATATATAAAAGGTCCAACAGGTTTAGCATGAGCATGAGCCAGGAATTGCCAAGCTGCAACATTCAGGTCTGAAGTGTAGGAGTAACTAAACAGTTATTGCTAACCTCAAGTATGAAGAAATCATGGGCCAGACCTCCAAAACCTTCTCCAAAGGCTGTTTTTAAAATCTGATGTGGAAGTGTTCATTTGATATTTTGAAGGGGGCTCATTTCAGTTCACTTCATGCTCTGCCTTTTTAGGCCATAGAAATCAGTAAGAGCAGACTTTTTTTTTTGTTGTAAACAGAAGCTGAGATTTAGTTGTATATTTATAGGATTACAAGGCCCATGACTCTTAAGATGGCATGAAGTATCATGAGACTTGTGGTATGTGCGTTTGAGAGTTGGCAAGACTGTAAAGAACTTATTTTTATTGCCAGAATGGTTAAGACGTGACTCTGGTTGTATGGAAAGAGCAGAACCTACTCAGCAATGCAGGGCTCTTTTCATAACAGAACATTTCACTATGTTTATGTTTGTAAAGTGCAACAAGCAGCAAGGAAAATGTAGGTCAAGTGAGGTTCACAGAAAAGCAGTTACAGGTTTTTATCTTAAAGGTGCAGTTTAGGTGATGTTAAGTACTGTTTTCTTTTCTTAAGTGCAAAACTGCATCCCTGGCAGGTACTCACCACTGAAGAGGAAGGCAACATGCAAGCCTTATGCTAGGGATTAAAACATCTGTCATTTCGAGTCTTTCCCTGAATGTTAGTTAAGCTTTGGAGAGATCCTCCTCTTTCCTTGTTTAAGCATAACCTGCTGTTTATAGCAAGTAAAAAGGCACTTTGGGGAAAAGAGCTGCTGTGCAAAAAGAGAGGTACAAGAGTCTCAAACCAATTTGGCAGTGTTGCACTTCTCTGTGTGGCAAGCTGCCTAAGATAGTCCCATGCACCAAGTCTTCAAACAGAAGGTGTTTAAGATGAGGCATTAGCTTGTGCCCTTGGGTGCAGGAAGCATTGTTGCCTGGGTGCTCCATCCATCACTTGCCAGCTCTGTTTCAAACAACCTCCCAGCAGCAGAATAAACATCAGTTTTGAGAGAGGCTTCACAGTGTAAGGCTGGGGAACCGACCTCTCCAGAGCAGGAGTAAGACAGGAGGATCTCATACGGATTTAAATGTGCCTGCCTGGGAAAAGAAGATTGGGTTCTAGGAGGAGTAAATCTCAAAACAGGGTGGGAGGCTCTAAGTGTCAGAATGCTGTGAGTGCCCAAACATCTCTCCTTGGCTCTGTGTCTAGCCTGCAGGCAGATTTTGCATCTTTTCTTCTGCATCGTCGGGAGAATTACACATCAAGTTCCACCTCCAGGGTCGCATCATATTTGCACTAATGCCAGGAAGACAAAGAGATGCTTTAGCTCTTCCTTAGGGCTTCACTGCAGCAGATGATGCAGAAAAAGAGAAAACCCAACATGACTTCCAGGTCTGAGCAGGGCTGATGTCAAACAAAAGCATTTTTATAGTTAAAATGTGTGTGCACTGAGTGCGTGTACCCTTCATGGCTGGTGCAGCCATGAGACATTTTCGCTTCTGGACCCATTGCCCTGTTTCCTGATGCATCATGTTAATAAAATCCGGGTTCCTCCTCAGAAACATGGCTTCCAAAAGAGCCTGCAATGCCTGTCCCCAGGGCGGGTCTGAACTGCAGGAGGCTCGGTGTACTTTGGCAGATGTTTACAACATGTCACCTTATAAAATCACATGGAAAGGTTGGCGCGAATACCTCTTAATGCCTTTCCTTTCTTGTGTTGCTGTTGGCTTTTAGCATGTGTGGAGCGAAAGTGAGGACTGCCTACCTTTTCTGCAGCTCGCACAGGACTACATCTCCTCCTGTGGGAAAAAGACACTCCATGAAATACTGGAAAAAGTCTTCAAATCCTTCAGACCTGTAAGTGGTTTTTCTTCCTTCTAAACATTGACAGTTACCTGTGACTTTTAATAGGACAGCACTGGATAGAGCAAGGTGTTTTTTCTTCTCCAGAGATTTACATCTCCATTTAGCTGCCAGGGTACAGGCACGTTAGCACATAAGCTACCATCGGGCAGTTGGAAGTTGTTTCCTGAAAGTCAGCTGCCTTTTTATTTCCATCTCTGTGTTTGAGAGGATGAGATTCCAGTGGGAGGCCAACTGGTGTGTCAGCCCGTGGCAGCGGGCAGGGGCTCATGTCCTGCTGATGCAGCGCTGACTCCGAGGAACAGGATTCGAGTCAGCGCTGTGGGACTTTGTGGCAGAGTTGTTTCCTGGCACTGGAACTGGGGAGTTTTGGAAGGATATAAACAGCAAGAGTAAACCTCTGGGAAACGGGAAGTACAGTCTCTCCTTAGAGTAGTTTATTTTGTTTTATGGTTGGGGTTTTTTTCCCCCAAGTAATGCAGATTTTGCTATTAGGATGGTTGCCGCTTGGTATTTGCACATGCTTGTTTGGTCACTGCTTGAGAGGAAGTTGGAAGAGAAGCTGGGTTTTGTGAGGAGGGGGCCTGTATTTTTCTGGTTTTCTGTTACTCAGCTTTCTCTGTCCCTGTTTAACACTAAGATTTGTGCCAAAGCCTGGATTTTATCAGGGTGAGGTGTCTTAGGCTGGCTGTTGTCCTTCATTTTTGCCAAATGCTCCCTTTACACAGCCTCTCCTTTTAAATGTTTGGGGCTGGCTAAGGGCTTGGTGCAAAGCAGGGCGAAGTTTGTAGCCAGAGCCATTCTCCTGGGATGTCCATGAGAAAGTTCACCAATGGATGTTTTTATATCAACTGAAAATGTAGACCTTTTCCCTCCTTTCTTTTTCTGGCTGACCAATTGAGAAGACTGGAAACGTATCCCAAGTATTTACTGCGAAAGGGAGGGCCTGGAGCACCAATATGAAAACACTGGCCTTCCCTGTGTTACACCCTTGCAATGGTTTGCACAGATTGCCACAGCTGCTTGACATAAAAGAGCATCGTTTTAAAAAATCCTTTGAGAGGCTAGAAATAAATAGAACAGATGCACACTTTTCTTAGAAAGGACTGGAAATCTGATCTGTCACTACAGCTGCTTGTAATTGTGAAAACATGCAAAAAATATAAGTGTGTTTCCCAAAACAGTATTGGGCTCTAGGATCTTCATAGCTGTCTTCTCCTGCTAAGGGAAACTGTGCCTTTGAAGAGAAACTTCCATTGGTTTAACTAAGGAGAACTTCAAAAAGACTTAATTAAATTGGTGCAGATTACTTGTTTCATTTAAACCACATTTATTACAACATAAGTTACTGAGAAATTGACTTCAGTCAAACCGAATTGAGCTACTCTGCAGAATAAAAAGGTTCAAAGCAAGGGGAATCCTTATGCTCATGTAGCCTGGGCCCTTTATTAACACATCACATTTCACCTCATGATTCCCACAGCCGACCATATAAATTGAGGTTGAACTAGAATGTGTCTTTTCCAAAGACACCCACTCTTGATGTAGTCTTTAGGTAGCTTAAAGGATACAACACTGCTGGGCACTTTTTCTTCTCATGGCTAGTTAGGGTGCTCTGAATAACTTTTCTGTTTGCAATCTGCATTTTTCTAGTTTTGCTTCCTAGCTGTTGAATTTCATTTTGCTTTTGTTTGCTCAAAAATGGTGTCCTCAGTTGCCAGACCTCTTGCAGACTGTAATCAAATACCTCTTCATTTTCTTGTGGTTGTACCACAGATACTAAGTTTCTCAGATTCTCCTTTGACCCAGTATTGAGAGATTTGCATAAGCATAACAAAACTGGGTTTATCATTTGAGGTATGGCTGTGTGTAAACAAGTCTAATTAAGAAATGTATTGATATTTTTCCCTCATAGTAACTATTAAAAATAGCACATACATGGTAGGAAAGATTTTAAGAATTGAATGGTGTTGCAATAGATGTATAGAAACAGTTATTTTGCACCCTCTGGCCTTTGCCAGAACAAAACCACTTTTCTTCAGTATTGGGAAATTATTTCTGTGGCATTACTTCATACCATCTCCTGTCCTTTCTCTGCTGGACTCCTTTTACTAATGAGACCACCTTGCTGTCAGCATCAAGACAACGGTGCATTTGCAGGGCATTTCTTCTCCTCTGTCCCAGCAAATCAGCAGACAGAGACCAGTCTGGCAAACTCCAGTTTGACAAATGGCAGTTTAGGAAAAAACTGCAACTGAAGGTCAGACTGGGCTTTTCTGAAGTATCTGGTGGCCCTGGGGACCAGGTTTTAGCAGGTGTCTGCTAAGCACCTTCTGAAAGTCTTCTCCATTTTGGTATTCCCAGTAGACATCCATGATTATTAGACAGTTCTGAAGTTCTTTGTTGGGGTCCTTTGAAGGGAAATATTTAGAAGAGAACGGTGGCAGTGCATCTTCAGCCTTTCGTGCCCTTGTGCACAGCATGAGCATCTGCCTTCCCATAACTGAGGGCTCCAAAAACAACTTTTTCTGGTAATTCAGCTCAGCCCTGCTCTGCATGTTCATGATAACAGCCTTGTCTCCAGGAGCTTGCCCTGGGGCTGTGGAGTGGGAAGGGACTGGCTTCTCATGCTGCTGGGCCCTGTGTGCCCAGCCGCTGGCATCCTTCTCAGTGAGAGACAGAGAATTCCTTCTGCTCACCAGTCTTCCCTGGGCACAGAAGGCAATGAGGGTGGTCTAAGTCTGCTCACTGTCCCTCACTGCTCTCAGACATCTCTCCTTAATGTTTTATGGGCCTAAACACAGTGTCAAGCAGGATATTTAATTAGATGAGACTTTTAAAAAGTGCTGGTTTATCTGCAACAACTAAACCACGCCTCTAAGTCCTGCTGTAGACAAGGTCAAGGTGTTTCTTTACTGAAGGTGGTGAGGAGTGTGTTGTCTATACCGATTACTGCCTTCCTAGGTCGGTTTCCACAAAACTCTGTGTTTTGCCTTATTTTCCACTTCTCCAGGGAGCATCCAGAAGTGCCAGACACCATGAAGGTACATGATATTAGCCAATAGCACCGGGCTCAAATGCTTTGATTTGCTTCAGAGCATCCCATCTCCTCCTGTGCCTTAGTCTCTCTGGTGTCAGAGGTACCATGCTCTGGTGCTAGGAGGTGCCCATACTGGTGTTTTTAAGCATATCTGCCTGGAGACATAGTTCTTCCCACAGGGATTCAAAAGAACTGTGTGATCTCTAGTGCAGCATCACATGGACTGCTCAAGCTCAGTCTTGTACTTGGTTTACTTTCCAGTGTGCTTGTGTGCCAGCTTTTAGTAGGAGACGGTGTCATTCTGCTTCTGTGAGCTGGTAACTGCAAGGTTATTTGGAAGATCAGGGTGCTTTGAAAGGGTTAAGAAAAACAAATATAAGAAATGCCTGAGGGACATCACACCAACTGGCAAGGTTTGCAGGAAACCAAAGCATGAGTCATACAATTCAGCAGCAAATTCCAGGGGTCCTACACTGAGCTCATCTTCAGCCTGGAAAGTCTACATCTGAACTGGGGAGTCTGCAGTGTAAAAGCCATTTATTCCATATTCGCTGTATTCATGCATGTCCCAATGACTTCTCCTCTACGTCCTGATGGGTAGTTTGGCCAGCAGAAATAAATAGCTGTAGTTCAGTCGATGTTGCTGGTTGTTATCCTCCCTCCTTCCCTCCTCACCATGTCCCTGACCTCCTCCTAGACATGCATCCTTGCCTGGAAGTTTTGTTCCCCTTGGTTTTTCTGCCACTGCTCTCTCTTTCTACAACAGTTTTCTGGTTTATATCTTTTCTCCTTGTTTTCCTCTCCAATTAAGGCCTTTCAAGTCTGCTGCATAGCTGATACTTTAATATATGAAGCACCTATGGACTAGAAGTAGAAACTAATGTGTGGGAAAGAAGACAAGGTGGGAGTCAATCTAGGATCAGCCCGGCCCATCTTCATCATCTTTGTCCTTGCCTTTTGCACAGCCTCCTTCTGTTTTGTCCCAGTGTTTGTAGAGCTCTCTGCGCTTTGGAGGCTGATCCTCCCACCTTGTGTTGAGGGTGTGGGCTGATCTGTCACTGCAGTGCAGAGAGCAGTAAGGGGTTAACAGCAGTGAGGGACCACCATAATCCCGTGGGAAGCAACAGGATGTGACACCCAAAAGCAAGACGGTCGAGGTCCTTGCTGCCTTGGAGGGTCATAAAGTGTCTGTGAGAGAATAAAACTGCATCTTCCTTGGAGGAGCCTGCCATTCCATCCCATTCCATCCCACCCCCATTCTTCCTCTGTAACACCACTAAAGTCTACAGCCTCACTCTGATTTACACTGCTCCGGAAAGAGGAGCTGGATTTCCTGATGGCAAAGAGAGAGGGGATGTGTGAAAAGCAGGATGTACTCCCCATCCTTTGGGATTGTATATGTCTTTGCTGTTCTTGTGGAGCATGTTATGTTTTCCATGCTAATTTTGCAGTACAGTATCCCATAAAATGAAGATTCATGTGACTCATTTCCTTGCAAATCAAAGAGGAATTATTATGACCAAAGGTGGGGAAAAAAATGCAGTCTTTCTGCCAGATGATACAAACAGGAGTACGACACTCACATTTAATTTGAATATACCAGATTAGTTTAGCAAAAATAATACTGGTGTATAAGAAAGTCTAGAAAGAGTCCATGATTTTGCCTTTTGAAAACTGTATTTTAATTTTAGCTTCAACACAAAATAAAACTCCCACATCCTGAAAATGAACTGAGCAGTTCATATTCAGTTAAGCATTTGATTTGAAAAATATGTATGCACAGGAACAATTATTTAGTTCTGCTCAGAAAACAAGAATGTTTTCCATTTCGGGTCTCTCCATAAGTATTTTTAAAATGCGAAGGAGGGGATTTAGTCAGCAAATTCTCCTTCCATTTCCCTGCCAAAGAAACCCTGTAACTAAAAATCTGATTTTCTCCCGGTGACAGTGAGGAATACAAGCTTCATTGCACCCAGAAGGCAATTCTATGCCTTGTATTTTATGTCCGCTGAATAATTTTGAATGTCGATCACAGACTGAATTAGTTTAGGTCCCTGAAAATTTCCCTCATTGCAACCTTCTCATTTCCATGCTCTCACCTAAAGAGTGTCACCCTCTTCAAGATTTTTCTGGGCTTTGGCTCTTTCAAGAGCTAACAGCTGCATCACTCTCCAAAGAGAGTGTTACATGCATCTGTGCTGCTCTTTCAGCCCTGGCAAGCTAAATAAGTGGTATTCTTAGTAATGCCTGGTCTATGATTTTGTTTTGTGGCTATTAACAGCTGTTAGTGTAGGATTCTAATATAAGATTTCCACAACAGATGCAATATTTTGAGTGTTATATGGTGTATCTGTCTTCCTGACTTCTGTTGGCTTGGCAACCTTTTGGAGGAGAGGGAAGAAGTTCAAACATGGCTGTTGGCTGCTTTTCCTGTAGTGAAGGGGTGATGTTGCAGTGGTTGGAGCCATCAGGTGGAGGCATCCAAACATTGTCCAGGGAAGAGGGGCTGGCAGTTCCTTGCAAGCCCAAATCTAATTTACAGAAGTTTAAAGGGACAATATTTCAGTGGAATACACAGTAATTCTTACTGCAAGGGCTTCACACAGCATGCAGGACTTTGTTTGGTGTGATGGAGTGAAGGGTTCAAAAGCATCATTTGACATGGCAGGTTCTTCGGGTTTTAGGGACTCTTTGCCGTAGGGACTCCACACTAGTCAGTCCTTCATGAGGATGTTTTCTTCTTTGGCTTTTATAGGGCTGATGAAAAACAAACTTAAACCAAGACAACTACTGCTACAATATTATCATGGTTCTTTCTGAAGTTAAACCACTGCCAAGTCTAAACACTCAACAATTCATAATGTGACCTCAGGGAAGAATGTGAAGCTTTTTGCAAGTGCTTTGTTTTGGTTTTATTTATCTTCCGGTCTCTTAATTTGGTGTGAGGATGCATTTTCAAATCTTCCTTTATCCCGGGAGGGAGAGAAAGAGAGTCAAGATCATTATGCAGTACTATTATTGCAAGGTTTGAGGTTTTTAAGAAGTGCACGTAGGATTTGTGTGAAGATTTGCAGCAAAGCTGCACAAGTGGGTGTTTCACTGTTACACAGTATTTTCTCTTCTTTGTAGTTACTTGGGCTTCCAGATGTTGATGATGATGCATTTGAAGAATATAACGCAGATGTGGAAGAAGAGGAACCAGAAGCCGATCACCAACAGATGGGTGTCAGTCAGCAGTGATTTTCTAAGAAGCTATAAAAAAATTCGGAAGCCTTTGGTTCCAGGTGGGGTCAGGTGGTCCCATGTTAGCCTGTTTGAATTAGCACGTCACAAGGGGATATCTGGCTGCCAAGGTAAAAGTTTTACAAAAAACGGTTAAAAAAAAAAAAAAAATCCGTAATGAGCTTTGCTAAGAAGTGACCTGAATTTTGCTCCTGCTTCAGTGGGTTTTCTATGGAGTTGTCTTGGTAGCATTCTGCTGTTATCAGTCTAGAAGTAGTTTCGTCGCTGACTTGTCTCTTCAATTTGTGTTCGAGAGTAGTGTTTGCTGACATGAATGTAGAGTACTGAGAATGTAGGAGGTGTGTGGGAAGAGTGCCCAGTCCTCACCAGTGACCTTTCCAAGGAAACCAGTGCAGAGAGCAAACACATCCTGCGCTTCTCTTTTTAGTTCAACAGCTATAGGTTTTGACAAAGTACCAAATGTGGAGAGACTTCTCCTGAAAAACAGTAGTTTAGTAGTGGATGGTGCTGCAGAAGTGCATATGAAGGCTTAACAAAAATAATTGGAAGTAGGAAATCCAGGAGTGTCAGACATATTGATGTCATTTCACTGACACCTGAATTTCCAAGTGCTGAATTAATAACTGGGAGTAACTGGCACCAGCAGCACACATTATAGCCAACCCTGGTACTTCGACACCATGTGATCCAAAGGCAAGTGCTGCTTTCTTACAAATCAAGTAAAAAATAGCCATTGCCTGTCCCACTTCTGCATGACAACTAACTTCAAGCTTTGCTGGTTTTGATACACTGCCAAATTATTACTCAAACCTTGTGGCATCATGCATTGGGACTATAGAATCGTATAATATGCTGAGTTGGAAGACACTCATCAGAATCCTCAAGTCCAACTCCTGTGCAGAACACCCCAAGAGTCACACTGACTGTGCCTGAGAGCATTGTCCAAATGTGTCTTGAGCTCTGTCAGGCTTGTGCTGGGACCACTGCCCTGGAGAGCCTATTCTGGTGCCCAATCACCCTCTGGATGAGGAACCTTTTCCTGATATCCAACCTAAACCTCTCCTGACTCAGCTTCAGGCCATTCTCAGGTTCTGGCACTGGTAATGAGAATGAAGAGATCTGTAGCTGCCCCTCTTCTTCCCCTCCTGAGGATGCTGAAGACCACAATGAGTTCTCCCCTCAGTCTCCTCCAGGCTGAAACAAACCAAGTGACCCCAGCCACTCCTCACCAGGCTTCCCTTCCAGACCCTTCACCATCTTTGTTGCCCTCCTTTGGACACTCTCTAATAGTTTCATGTCTTCTTTACTTTGTGGTGCCCAAACCTGCCCCCAGCACTTGAGGTGAGGCTGCCCCAGTGCAGAGCAGAGCGGGACAATCCCCTCCTTTGACTGGCTGGTGATGCTGTCCCTGATGCACCCCAGGTTGGCCCTCCTGGCTGCTGGGGCACTGCTGACTCACATTCAACTTGCCATCAACCAGAAGCCCCAGATCCCTTTCCACAGGGCTGCCTCCAGCCTGTAATTCCCTGGTCTTTACACACAACCAGGGCTGCCCTGTCCCAGGTACAGAATCCAGCACTTGCCCGTGTTAAACTCCATATGGTTGGGGATTGCCCAGCTCTCTAATTTGTTGAGGTCTGTGCAGGGCCTCTCTGCCCTTGAGAGAGTTGACAGCTTCTCCCAATTTAGTGTCATCGGCAAACTTACGTAGTATTCCTTCTAGTCCTGTGTCCTGGATGTTAATGAGATGTTGAAGAGCACAGGGCCAAGGATGGAGCCCTGTGGAACCCCACTGCTGACAGATCGCCAGTCTGATATCGCCCTAATCACTGTAAGCCTTTGTGCTCAGCCTTTGAACCAGTTGCTCACCCATCCCATGACATGTTTATCCAGCTGTGTGCTGGACATTTTAGTCAGAAGGATACTTTTGATACAGTATCAAAAGCTTTACTGAACTCCAAATATATTACATCAACTTGCTTCCCTTGATCAACTAGATGGAATACTTTGTCATAAAAGGAAATCGGGTTTGACAAGCAGGGCTTTCCCTTCATGAAGCTATGCTGGCTGTGACCAGTGACTGCATTGTACTCCAGGTGTTTTTATAAATCTTCCAGAATAATATTTTCCATGATTTTACTGGCCACTGAAGTGAGACTGACAGGCCTGTAGTTTCCAGGATCTTCCTTGACTGCAACTTGAATGCAACTTAACACTGAAGCCATAAGGGTATCAACCAGCACCTGGCTCTTAAAATTATGCTGGATCTCTTCTTGGGCCTTTGAGTCTGGGCATTTACATCTTATTGGAGGGAAGCCGAAATACTGCTTCAGCTGACGTAAAACCTAGTGAGGTTTTACTTATAAGGGGACTTGCTCCGCAAGGGGTTTGGCGAGGGTCGTAGTATGAAGGAGAAGACCCCTCATATTTTTAGCCTGTTTTATGTAGTTCCAAGTAACTTGGATGAGTGCCAGACTAGGAAGATGCAGGGTCTCTTTCTTTACTTGCCTTTTGTACCGAAAATATAAAAAGCAAAGGTAATTATGTTGTAATACAGCTGTTTTCCACAATCAAGAAAGATATTTCTAAATTTCTTCTGGTTTTTCCAATTTTTTAAAAAATTGTGAAATGAAGGTCACACGCTTCAAAAGCCCTTTTATACAGAATTAGCTTTATAAAAACAAAGAGTGAGTGAAGAGAAAGTGCTTGGACAACTCCTATAAACAACTTGCTCATTTTGAAACCCTGTTGTTAACAATACTCTCTTTTCAATAGATTTTTAGAGACTTTTTCCAGAGTTACTAAAGAGAGCATGTTTTCTTGATGGTTTACATTGATGATGATGGTTTGAGATATGCATAGCACGTGATTTTTTCTATCAGCGGCAAAGATATTCCATAACTGGGATGATGTGTGTTACCTGAGTCTGCACAGAAGTGTCTGCAACACTGTAAAAGAGTTTAAAAATATAAAAAGAAAAAGTGGAAGAAAAACAGAGCTTAATGCAACTTTGTACATTCGTTCAGCATGCAGGCATAGACATGGTAGTTGCAGCACCTTTTCTATGGACTAGTGACGTGAGAACTGTGGCAGTTCACTGTATAACACTGTACAGCAGCAATAGGCTTTTTCCTTACTGAAATAAAGTGTAAGACCAGTGGTTTCCATCCCTGCTTTAAGCCCCTAAATTTTTCTTTCCTCTCCAGTTAGGACAGATGCTGTAACCTTAAACAGAGCCTTCCTTTGGGAGAACCTTTCTCTTCATAGCATCCAGTCCTTGTGTTGTGGCCCACAGAAGTAGATATTATGGGGCTGACTTCTCTCTGCTCTTATGTAATGCAAGCAAGCAATTTACAGTAGTGCAGGCTGGAGGCAAAGTCCTGCTGTTCATGGCACTTGCACCCATTTGTTTGAGGGGCATGTGCAGGCACCCCTCACACATCTGTGCATTGAGCTGGGCTGCAAGCCTGGGCTGATGGGACACAACCCTCTGCCTTCTACAGACAGGCAGGCCTCCTGAGAGATCGGTCCCACCATCGGGCTCGGCGTGTGGCTGCACAGACAGTGCTGGCACAGCAGAGGGGAGGGTGCAGGGTGGACATGGGTGGTAGCTGAGGACCTGCTGCTAAATGTGCCTTGCATGATATCAGGGGCCTGTGGTGGAGGTTTTAGACTGGCCTAAATGGTGTGAGGGATTGACTCCACAAGGCTCAGTGGCAGCTGGGCGCTGGTGGCAGTGGGATATGCAGGAATTCATGAAATGAGGAAAGACTAAGATGTCGTGCTTGTAATTGCATGCAGGAGGTTACAATGTGTACTGACTGCACTCTGCTACCTTTCCCTGCATATTGATTGAATTGTAATGACTGGTTGAGCATTAATACAGTTGCAAGCAAACAATGCTGTAAATAATGTAGATATATTATTATTATTATTATTTTCTGTATTCACTAACTCACTTTTCTTTGGAATTCATATGCCATTTGAGTGACTTCCACACAGACTGCAAGTGCTGCCCTTCTGCAGTGCTCTCCTCTGCAAAACTCCCACTGAAATCAGTGGAATTTTGTTCAGACAGGACGTGCAGGACCATGGGATGTGTGAGGCTTGGTCCTGCAGAAAGCTGAGTGCTCTCATTTTCTCCCACTTTGCTAGGAGCTGAATGCGTTGAGCCCTGCTGCTGAACTGAAACATGACCAGACAGCACTGAGAATAAACTGGAATTTTATACATAGAAAATTTAATTTACATGTAATAAATGTGAATGAGAATGTGTTTTATCAAAAAATACTGATTCCTTACTTTGACCAAATAGATTTCTGTATTACTGTGTTACTTTTCCATACTTGGCAAATGATGCAAGAGGTGTGGAACTGCTTTGGTTGTACTAAGAAATGTTTTTGTATTTCATTTCTATTTTATTTTTCCCTCCCTCCTACCACATATTGCAGTTAGTAGCCATTCAATAATTAATCAGGGATAGCATGACCCCATGACTAGGCTGCCAGACTGAGACACAAGATTTGCCAACACATGCATAAATGCTTGCGAACCTGGGTAGTCGGTGAGATGTGAGTTTGTAGCTCTGCCATTGCCTTGCCCTGAGCTTAGGCAGGTCTCAGGCTATGAGAATTCAGTGCAGGCCTCCAGTTACGCATGGAGGTTTCTGGAAAATTTAGCAGGACCAGGGTAACTCCTTTGAAAGTCCCACCTTAAGCCTTTTGTAAAAGGGAATGTTAATATTATTTGTCCAGCAGTGTATATAGTGCTTTAGGTCTGTGGGTGAGCAGAGATACTCACTGTCATTGCCTATCCTCAGAGCAAACCAGTAAGGAAAGGACACAGAAGGGTCTCCCTTTTCCCTTGGCCTTTCTCATAGGTATTCCATGCTCTGACTAAATGTAAATACAACAGAACAGAGCTTCTTGCAGAACTGGTACTTCTGAATATGAGTTGCATGAACGCAGTCAGCAGAGTGCTGTTTGGGAAATGAGAAATACATGGGATACCAGATGGAAAGGCAGATTTCAGAACTGTGACGAGTGCAGGGGCAAGAGTGAGCAAAGCCCCTTCAAAGAGAGAGATGCTGAGATTTCTGAGACAGCCAAAGCCATCCTGCCAAGTATCTGCATGTTGAACTCATACAGTTTATAAAAAAGCCCCTCTGGACACTACTGAGGCCTTGAGCTCAGCTGTGTTTTCCTGTTAGCGTACTGCCTGATTAATGCATTGAGGTGGTTGAGGGAGGAAGGGATAGAGAAGGCAGACTGAAAAGCCTATTCCTCTTCTCCAGCATTATGATATTGTGTGAGTTGGTAGGAGCAGCAGTCAGGGTGCAGGAAGCTCCTTTTCTAGGTGTATAGTAACATCTCTTAAAAGCATTTGCTCGTGAGAGAAAAAATAGTCAGACTGTTATCTCACAGAAATGGGGGGAATAGCTCACCCCTAAGCATGATGACCTGAACCCTTACCAGACTTAAGCTCCACCTCCTGCCCTGCTCTTGGCTCTTTTCCAGGCAGTTTCTCTCCATGTTGTGCCTTTGAAAGTCTCCTGCTTGTAAGAATGCCACTTTTTCTGGGAATAGCCATAGTTAGTTTTCCTACATCAGTGACGTGCATGTCAGCTGCTGCATCTTGTTACTGTGTCCCATGGAAGGTGTGCTGTGTGAGATGGTGGCTGAGGGCAGCGGGGAGGAGCTTCTTGTGCAACATTGCTGACTAGGTCTCTGCCCTTTTCCCTTCTGCAAGATGGGACATGAGACTGTGACAGTAAAAACAATTGTAATAACATTGTGGACATTGTTTTGGAAAGCTGCCATTCAGGACATATTCCCAGCCTCTTTCCTGATCTTTGTCTGGGATCCAGGGCTGATATCTATGGCTGTTTTACTCAGTGTTAGCTTTAGCAGGAGGTGGAGTTACATCCTTACCCTGTGTCCATACTTCCCTCCTGTCCATCCTCACCATTCTGTTCTTCTCAGAAGTTCTCACTCCCAGAAGAAGGGAAGGAGAAACACCTCCCACCTCTTGCAGCCAGGTGCATCAGTTGGAGCTGCAGTTCAGCACAGTGTGAGTTACACTGTCCTTTCTGTACAGGGGGATGAGGTGGTGTGGGAGATGTGTTATCCCTTGAGGACCCGTGAGTGGTCCATGCCAGACAGGGGTTGTGCAGAAGACAGCAGTCATTTTAAGTGCCAAACCCAGTATCTTTTCACAGGCAGTTATGTCTAGCCAGATAATCCAGTCTCTGAAAATCATAATCCATTGAGGCTCTCCAGGTTGGGCATCCAGAAAATGAGACTTGTCTAGTTGCCTGGTCACTGGGAGGTCTCTTTCTCAGTGCTGGACGTTTTCAGTCTGGCCAGAGGACATGGGAAATTGGGAACGATCCCTTCAGGGGCATTAGCTGGATGCCCCTTTCTGTAAATTGCTGAGCAGAGGCAAATGCTTTGTTTTATGTGTTTAATTCTGGCAGGACCTCCCCTCCTCCCCAGCATTCTGTCTCTTCAGACAGCTGCAGATGGGAAGGCTTTGTGTGAGAACCATGCAGGAGTGACTCAGGGCATCAGCTCCTAGACCCTATAACAGCCTGGACTTGAGGTCATCCTTGCAGGGTAGCCACAGAGCTGAAGGCTCTGGGGACATCACTTCCAAAGCAGGTATTTAAATAGAGTCCTTAAATTTGGTCCTTAGAGGGCAGACCCTGTCACTTTGGGTTTTCATCGGACTTCTGAGACTTAGTTGCATTGTTGGTGTCTGATGTCTGTGGCAGGTGGGCAGAGGAAACCTCTTCACTTAACCACATTTACTTGTTCAGTGAGCCAAATTGTCTTTTATATGATCTGTGTTTTACTTTTTTCTCATTGCTGATTTTTTTAAAATAAAGACAGTCCCTCAAGGCAGATCTGCATTATTGCAAACCCCAATTTATACAGCACTACCTAGCGCTGCACTGTCAGTATGAACTTGGATGTTAAAAAAATACAGATTAACAAAAAGGGCCTTCATTTGTCTACAAGAAAAAAAAACCCAAACTTCTTTGAACTAGTTATTGCTGACTATAATGAAGCTTACTGGTTTCATGTAAAATACACTGAACTTAGAAATTCCCTTTCTGTACCAACATGCTGTTGCTCATGTAGGCAAAGATCTGTAGTAACACTGCATGTAAAGGAAGCTTTCATCTTCAGGGGTGGTGGTGGTAGAAATATCAGCTCTGGATTTCAGTCAATGCAATTCTTTTGTCAAGTTTTCCTTTACTAATGCAGGGACTAGTCAGCCCTCCACACATCAAGCAGAAATCACATTGTGCCATGGCGTGCCAAGGCTGTCTTTGGTGTGATTTCCACCATTTTTCTGGCTGGAAGACCTCTCTGTCTGGGACTATAAAGCTGGAAAGGAGTCAGCAAAAGAAGTTGCCCTTTTGTTCAGCACTTTCAAAGGTGTAAGACTTCAGTGGAGCACTGCCTGCCTTCTGATCCTCCCTCATCCACCACCAAGGTGTCAAATCCAGCAGTGTCATTACACCATGAGCTTCCCATTAAAGAGCTTACCAAACTCTGATGACTGATGGTGTCTTTTCTCTGTGAGCAAAATCAACTCAGTTGTGAATCTGAGGGGCTAAAACACAGCTACAATGCATGTGGCACAGGCTTGACTTTCATGGGCACTACTGGTGCATGGTGGGATAACAGTGTTTACAGGTCTAAGGAGCAGAAAATTATGTCATCTGAGCTTTGGGCACTGCAAAGCCAGCCCTGATGAACCCAGAATCATCGCGTGGTTTGGTTTGGCACTATCTGAGGCATTGGATTTGCTGTCAGAAGCCAGGAATTGGTGGTAGTATTTGTGTAAAATCCAGTATTTTAGACTTCACAGGTTCTTTTCTGTTTTGCGTAGAATAGGGAGACATCTGTTTTAATTAAGAGATGTGTAACGATGCTGAAATGAAAATGGTGATTCTGTTCAGATAATTTGTCTCTTTAAACACTTCACTCTTAATTGCCGCTTTGACTTCATCTCACCCTCACTCTTTAGTTGAAAGAATCAAGTCAGTCATTACCTGTTGTCATGAGCCTCTGTGGGTTGAATCTTCCAGCCCATGGAAAAGAAAGTGCTTTAACTTAGCACTTGCATTGTATTTTTGGCACTTCCCAGCAAATGAGTGCTGTGTAGGAGCACACCAAGCTCATGCCCTCTGGTGTGCCCAGAACCCCAAGCACTACTATAAAGTCATTCCTGTGGCTGGTGGAGTGCCTGCCAGGACTGCCTTCCTCGTGTTGGAGCATGATCCCGACAGCACGGGCCCAACAGCCTCTTGAGAGACCTTTGCTTATGGTGGAAGCCACTGGGACAGTTAGGCTCTGGCTACAGATACAGCTGCCCTTGCAGCAGCAGTGCTGTTCCCAAGCACCTGTTCAGCTGCTTGGAGCCTGCTGCCCTCTCAGGTCTGCTGGGTGGGCTTCATGCATCAGAAGGTCAAGTGAAGATAAATGGTTTAGACAGCTGTCTGCTAACATGGACTTCAGCCCAGGGACACCATCTGCCCTGCTGTGGTGGGGAGCTGCCCTACAAACGTGGTGGTGGCTGCACCTGGGGGCACTGCCATTTGCACAGTTTTTTTTCCCAGCTCAAGTCTGTCCACACTGCAGCTCTCCAAAGTTATGTCACACCTTCCCCAGATCAAGAAATTAGGATACTCTAGGGCTGTGGTAGGCTTTGGCTTTGTATCAAGAACAGGTCCATTAGAGGTACACTGTGTGTGCTGCCTCTGTTGACTCCTACCTAATGCTCTGTTCCCCGTTCAATCAGCCAGCTTGAGGAAATGCTGTTACTGCCCTTGGCAGCAACATGTGTTGTTTTAAGGAGCACATCAGATTTTATGTTTTCTTCATGTTTCTTCTACTCCGTGACAAGGTTCTTGCTTCTGCCACTTGTTTACTGAGTGATGAAATGCTGTAAAAAAGCACATTTAACTTTATTTCCAATTCCTAGATATATGCATCCATGCTTTTCACTGAGTAGTGCTGTACTTGTGACACCAAGGCAAGGCTTTTATACCTTTTATTAGGCAAACTGATACTGAAAGCCACAAACTCCCAAACTCCCAGTGTGCTTCTCCATGCTGAAAAGCAGCAATTACATGAGGCAGACTGATAGCAGGTAATATCTCCCCAACAACCTAACCTTGTTTATGCACATTTCTTGAGGTATTGTTGCCATAAAGGTGAGATGGAAGAGGCAATTTTGGAGGCAGGTTTTTATTTACAGCTCCTAGTAGTGCTAAAGAGACCAGGAGTGGATTGTATCAGCTGTGTTATCCCCTCTGCGGGGCTCCTGAGGAGCCTGTGAAGAAGGGCTGTAACATACCATGAGATTTGAAGCCTTTATGTTTTTGGGTTTGTAGCAGTCCCCTAGAGGTCAGCAGAGGCTACGTTTTGAAACAGCTCTAGCTGGTGGTAGCTTTGCAGGAATGATAAAAGCAAGTTTGCTGCTGGCCTGTGAGACCCTGCTCTCTGGCGATTTCGGCTGTTGTTGGAGAAGGGGTCAGGCTGGGGAAGAAAAGAATCAGCTCAGCTCATGGGGCAGGAAGTCCTGCTTCGGAGACAGGCTTTTCCTTTGTAGACAGACAGGTTAAGATCCTGAAGCAGGGGGGAGAAGCAGCTGGAAGATGGGTGCCAGCATTGTCAAAGCTGCACGAGGTGCCTATTCTCTTGGCTCCAATGGTACCCATTCCCTCTGGAGTCACAGCTGGACTGTACAGCATCAGAATTAATGTCCCAGCAGAGCAAGCTCTGCCCCAGCCGTATTTTGTGTGTGTGCACTCCAGCACTCCAGTGCTGCAGTGGTGTGGCTGCTGGTCACACTGCTCTGCTCTCAGCATTCACCTGTGTACACTGTGCCACGCTGGCCTCAGCCACACTGCTGCTGCTGATGTTACCTCTGCTTGCCCAGATCCTTGCAAACCCAACCTACTTCATGCAGGCATTCATTTTACCTGCCACCCCGGCCCAGGTCTGGAGATGGAGCTGAGTTTTCTCTGGAGTTTTTCAGCTTCTGAGGTTGGAACAGCAGTGTAAAGGGAGCCTATCTCTGTCACATTGAAATGATTTGAGGCTGACAGCCAGGTCACAGACAGTCATTCCATGTCCAGTCAGCACGGACATTGTCCATGCATTCCATGTCTTTTCCTTGCAGCAAGTAGCCCTGTCAGGAGGGAGACCTGAAACCAATGCCTGCAGGACACTGCTGACATGTGCATCGCACTTCTCAGTAATAAAAAAAGGAGTTACCTTGAGTGGACATGAGCTTGCATTCGCCCTACACACTGCTCACCCTCTCCCCAGCTACAGCTGCAGGCTAAATAACTGGGAGTGCAGTTGGCAAAATATGCCTCCTTCTTCCCAGCTTTTCTCCTGGTCAGCATACTCAGGTCTGTGACTGTCCCTTTCCCTATTGATTAGCTGGAAACCATCTGAGCACAGCTCTCCATATTCCTCTGCATCCTTAAGGATCATATGCTCGGCTCTAGCAAAGAGCAGAGACTTGCAGTCTTGGTTCAGGAGGACACATGGTGCTAGAAATGCAGCAATTCACAAGAACAGTGTCAGTTTTTGTGCCTTCACACTACCTGGTTTGGTTATTAAAAGTTTGGAATTTTTTATTTTGGCTCTTCTTAAAGGTTTTTCTTTTTCATTATTCTATTACTCCATGTTTACTGTATTTCTTTTTGTTTCTGCAAACCCTTTATCAGGGAAGGTTTTGAGCTGCCTGTGAGTCATGTAGCAGCGATGGGGAGTGGCAGCTCTGGGAGCTGAGCATGTGAGTTTGTGCCCAGCTCACATCATCTCATGAAAAAGGCTGCTGATGTGTCACCCAGCTGTCAGTGACCCTCTTGGCTGCCTAGGGTGGTCACCCAGGTGCTGGTCACATACCTGCTCCTCCGTGTGCCTCAGGCTATGGAAAGTGAGTACCTTAAACTTGATGAATTCAGCTCTGGTTTTTGTACCTTCTAAAGTCAGTGTAGCAGGATGAAATAAAATTATTTATGCAAAACCTAAATTACAGAGCACAGACCGTGGACCCTTCCTTGCCATTGCAAAATATCTGAGCCTGTGGGCATGACAGTTTTATGGATGCAGCAATCCATGAGCTGCAGATATCAAGTGAGATAATGAAATGTTTGCTGAGACCTTTCCAACTGTGCATCAGGACCAGTGCATGAGTGTGTTTTTCCAGCTCTTCAGAATAGCGGGAGGCACCTTTCTGGGAATCACCAGAGTAAGGCTCTTGCTAAATTCCTTTAGGTTTTGTCAATGTACAGTTTTTTTGTTGTGTCATCCAAAGAAAGAGAGGGCATTGCCTGCAGAACCGGTAATGTGATCACTAACCAGGGTTCCTCAGCACTCCCTGAACCCTCCCAGGCAGAGGTGAGCAATCAAGTGGGTAACTGGCCCCGTGCAGCATCCCTGCTAAAAGGTAGATTACATTGCAGCAGCAGGTCAGCAGAGACTCCAGGAACGTGCTTTCATCCACCAGCACATAAAAGAGCTCAAGAGGGAAACGGGGGATAGACTTGCCATCTCTGGGTTAGAACCATTAAGGTTCAAAAAGGCCTCTAGTTAATCATTGAGTTCAGCCTTTTAACACTGCCAGATTCAGCACTAAATTTTACAAATTACATGTTTCTTCAGAAACATGTAAGGAGTGGTGGAGATAACATCTCAAAACTGGAGTGTTTCTGGAGAGAAGTCCGTGTGGAACCCAAGCAATGAACGGCAGCCACTGCCTCTCTAGCCCCTTCCCCTGTCACTCAGCTTCTTCAACCTTTGCAAAAATAGCATTGGCAGGACCCCAAATCCTTAAGAGTATGTGCTGTTCTGCTGCCACAGTGCTCCCCACCCAGCCAGCCACCACACTGAATAGAGAGGGCTATTTGCTGCTCTGTGAGGGAGGCACTCCTGCAGCTCTGAGGCTAAAGTCCTCTGCACCCTTGGCATAGGGTCTTGTCACCACATCTGTTTGTATGAACATGTACATGTTACCACACATTAGAGCTTTCACTACCAACTGTTCTTTCAGAACAATAAAAATCATGTTTTCCTTCCTAATGACTTCCTTGACCTCCTGAAAGTCTCCTTCCTCCCACTGGCCCTGCAACAGGGCTGTTTGTACACTGTATGGCAAGCCTTTACCCATGGAGAAGGGACCTGCCCAGGCCTACAGGTTGCTTAATGGGATGATGATGCTGAGAGTTACTACAATCAAGGCAAAGTGACCAAGGTTAGCCATTCAGTCATCTGCAGTGGCCTGACACTTGCTGCTGTGTATCAGACATTTAGACATGCAAGCATGAAGATGTGAAGAGCATGCTTCTGATACTGCCACTGAAGCTAGCATGTCTGATGGGCAGCTCATGGTCCTTGAACCTCTGCTCTCCTTTGCCTTTGCAGCTGTTGTTTGGCAGAGTAAGCCTTCCAATCAGTGCCTGTCACCTACCTGTCATTTCTCAGAATGCACGTGCTCTTGTCTGGCAGTGGTACTTAAATAGTCTCCATCTGCATTCCCAATATCCCAATATCCCATAAAAATGATTCATTAGCTGTGATAGCAGAGGAGTAGAGCTCCCAAGAAGAAGACGACTGATGAAATAACCAATGTTCATATTAGCTATCCTGGCAATGGAGATGGTGGGCATGGGGTGCTGAATGGACAACCATGCTCAGAGTTACATCTTACTGACACCTCCAGTGTCGCCGCCAAAACAGGTCACAGTTCACAGCCTTTCTGATGAACAGCACAGCCCCTCCTACCTAGGGCGGGCATTTCTTTTAAGTATCCTTTGAAAGGTCCTTTGTCCTCTTCCCTGCTCCTGTCTGCTGTTGCTGATACTACTACAGCAAATGGTATCCAAAGCAGGGAGTGTGGGAGCAGGGACATGGCTCACCAAACCACAGCCAGCCAGAAGAGCAGGTCAAACACACGGGCAGGAGCCACTGCCAGCAGCCAGTGAGCAGCAGCCTTGCACGTAGAGCTGTCTTGACTACAACAACACATCAGGACTTTTCCAAGTCCCTGTCAGCCTTGGAGAGCAAGAGAAGGTAGGGTAGCAGACAGGGCTTGCAGAGGCTGACCTGCCAGACCTGCAGTGTGGGCCCTCCTGGTTATTTTCTCTTTCATATCCTGTTGGTACCGTATGAGAGACTCCATGTGAATCCGGACTGACTCATCCATGGAAGAAAACCCTGTGTGGGGAGGAAACAACTTGATCTGATGACCTGCTCTATGTTTGAAGTAGCAAAAGTCTGGTTTAATTCCCTTCCTCTGCTGCGATTGTCTGCATTCCTTCAACTGCATGTGATATAATCTTGCATTAACGGCATGAGGGTTACCTCAGAAAACACAGGATCATAGCATTATAGAATCACTAAAGTTGGAAAAGAACTCTAAGATGCTCAACTCCAAAGGCAAGAATCTTCTTTATTTCTTAAAGAAATACATGTTTTGTGACAAATGCAGGGAATGAAAACATCCCAAGTCTGCAGGTAGGCTGTTTACTGGGGACACACACTGGATTTTCATCTTACGGGAATAGACTGGGCAGGACCAGCTTAGTCCCTCTGCAGTGGCTCTGACCTCCTGGCAAGTTAGCACTCAAGATGTTAAGTAATGCCACTGGGTTTGTTTATTGATAAACTTGCTAAGTTGTGAAATCTGTGTGAAAATACACAGTTAAAGCTGATTTTACTGACATAGCTCAGTGGTTGCAAGAGCCTCCTAAAAGAGTAAAATCCCAGTTTCCTCTTCAGCTTAATCAGTAAATCTTAGAGCTGGTTTTCATCCAGCTCCTGCTCCTTTTGTCCATCTAAACAATTCCTTTATGGCTACATAGAGAACTCCAAAGGATGTTTCAGTGTTGCCTTTTCTATTAATCTTCAGAATTTTCTGGGTCATAGAATCCCCTGTCATGCTGCCCTGGCATGTGTCCATGATTTCTAGAGGTATGTCAGAGGGCAGACAACAGGGATGGACCTTGAATAACCTGGCTGTGATCCAGGAGAACTGGACAGTCCACCTCCAAGCCTGGCCAAAGGCACAGGTGAGAAGCCATGCGCTGAGCAAACCCTGCTGGAATCAGCTGGGTGTGCCACAGCTCTGTGAGCTGGTGTTCCTGTGCAGAGGTGGCACAGCCATGCTCTGTGTGCCAAGGCAGGCACCCTGGTATAACTCCACATCCTTCAGCTCGCTTGCTCCCTCCTACACCAGCATAGGAAGTTTTCTCCCCAGCCCTTCCCCAATTGCTTATCCTGGACTCTGTCCACTGTTTTCTGCTGGTACAACTGTCTGCAGAACTGTGAAATGAGCTGGGTTAAAGACTAACAAGGGCAACTGAGTTTCTAGTTTCTTCTGAAGGGATGATTTAAACCTCAGTCCTATTAGCAGCTCATTTTTACAGTTGCTTCAACTCAGGGAGCAGGGGATGACAGCACAAGGGGACAGGGATGGGGACAGGATGGATGGGAACATCTTCAGTTGGCTTTGCTGCCAAAGCTGGCAAAGCAATATCCCTACATTTCAGCTCTGATAGAAGCTCTCTCTACCCTTCACAAGCTTCCATTGCTTTGCTGGCAGATCCTACATTGTTTGAAGGATTTACTCCTTTTTCCTTTAGGGATTAAATGGTTCACATAGTTTGACATTTATTCTGTCATGGCATATGTGGGACTATCATTAATATTCAAAGGAGCGCCACATCATCCAGCAGCAAATAATCTGCTTAATGGCTAAATAGGAAAGCTGTGTACATTAAATTGCAGTCAGCTTCATAATGTAGTTTTCCCTGTGATAAAATTGAGACTCATTTCAAAACAGGAAATTAGTTTTCCCTCTTTTTATTAATTGTGTGCCATAAAGACAAACTTGTCCCTTGACAACCTATAGAAATCTCCACTATGATATATTTATAGGACCAGATGTGCCAGGGATGCCTTAATGTAAAGTCAGTTTCTAGTTTTTTTGGACTGATGGCTTTTGAAATGACAGATAGCCTGGGAAAACATTTGTCTCAGCTCACACTCCATGCCAGCTCATGAACAATTTTTACAGGCTGAACTCAAGTGTTTGAAGTTTTCTCTTCTGGAAAGCAGGAGACAAAGTGATTTGAAAGAAGGCTGAAAAATTTAGGTGGACAATAAGTACTTGATTTGTAGTGGTTTAAGTTACCACCATGTATTTAGTTGTTCTCAAGAGGGAGTAAAATCTGGATTGATTTCATCAGAAAATTCAGACCAATTGTACTTAAGCCCATGCTATTCTTTCAGTAACTAAAGCTCCAGCTACAAATTTGCATAAACAAGGGTAGAAATTCTTTGTTACGTTTTTAATGTATGAAATGGAAGTAGAGCTAGGAAAAAACAGAAGCTAGGGAAGAGTCACTGAGGAACCAACCGCAGCAAGACTTGGGACTACCACTTAACTACAGCCTTCTCTGTTACACATTCATCTCTTCAGCAGATGTAAAGCAGTTGCTGATACTCATATTTAGAGTGCATTTACCACTGTGCTGCCCACTCAGGTTCTGAAGAGTGTGAGCAGTAGGCAGCCCAGCAGCACAGCAGCAGCAGCATGAGCAGGAGATAGCATCTGGATAGCATGCACACTTCTGGAAGAGGTCTAGCTCAAGTGAGACTTCATTCTGCATTTGCCCACCCATTTCTTCCCAGCCCTGCTCTCTTGGTTGTGTCAGTGAGACTGTTTGCCAGGACATACAATAAAGAGACTGAAGACCTGATTTGTGTTGAAAAGAACCTCTGTGCAGAGGAAGTTATTTCCAACCCTGGTTGTTTCACCTTTTGGCTCCAAATCTGGAGACAATGGGGTAACAAGGGGGGACTCTTAAGGGGTGGGGAATAGCAAGAAAAGAAGCTACAGCTGAAAGCAGTGTGAGTCAAATGACTGCCTGAGATGGTGGTGTGTCACTTCTTGTGTAGGTGCTTCACAGCAGTTTGGCTATGGATCACGATGTTCATCCCAATCCTTAAGTGCTGGTTGAAGTTACACCTAAACCAAGAATGTTCAAGCATTTGAATGCACAACTGTGTTAATTAACAACTATTAAAACATCATCAAAAGTGGAAGAACAGAACTGAATGTCCCTTCACTCGTCTCAAGGTTATAAAAGTACCTGGAGAAATCAGGGCAAAGTGTGTTTCCTTCTCTACAAATTCCCACATCACCCTCCGCATCATTCCCACTGGATAAGCACTTCCCCTACTGCTGTACTCTGAGCAACTCTCTGCTGCTAAAAACCAATTCAATCAGGCCAGATGTGTGGGATCTACATCTGGGGTAGAATGACCCCTCAGCCCCATCATCTTCCCTGAAGACAGGGGAAAGGCCTGAAGTGGAATGGAACAAAACTGAGCTTCCCTGATCCCTCTCACAGCCCATCTGCAAACCTGGGAGATGGCTCAGGCTTCTTCCCAGCTAAGTTCTAGTTAATTGGAAATGTACCAGGCTTGTACTAAAGTACCAAGCAACATGCTCCATATAGGCAAACCAGAAGCCAAAGGAATATCGTCATTGGTATTTTCTTTAAACCACAGTTTCCAGCATAAACCATGTGTGCTACAGTTGTATGTGCTACAGTCTGGTAATCAACAGCTTGTTGTTTATGTCTGGGGTGAATAATAAATACATTGTGTTCTGTCTTCTCCTCTTCCTCTCCCCATCCCAAATAAGTAGGTTCTGTGAGTGTTTCAGGGCTGCCATTGGCTCTGAACATGAGCTATCTCAGCAGAAGGTACATTGAAAGGGGATAAGCAACCACCACAAGCGAGTACCTTAGTCTCCTCTCTGGCCACTTGCCTCTGTCTTTGCAGGCTCTGACACTCCATGGGGAAAAAAGCTGCAGCATAATTTCCTCTCTCCTTCCCCCTGTCCTCACTGCTCCTGGGAGAGCAAGGAGAGAAGCTGGAGCCAGGGTGGTCCCATCCAGCCTCAGGGCAATTGCAGCAGCTGCAGCCCTTCACCCTACAGGGGCAAAGCTGCTGGATGCTGCAGTGTGAAACCAGGGGAATGGGGAAATTTATGCCTTGCAACATTTTGTATCAATATACAAGCTGTGTGTTAGTTGTTTCCCTGCAAATATAATCTCAGAAGCTACCTCTGTCATCATCGCTTTAGAAAGAAAAGATACTTTTCCGTCTGGTGTCAGGATGAGAAAGCTCAGCCACAAAGCAAATGCTCCTTAGAGCTTTAGACTTTGATTGTTCTTAACACAAGCAACAGGCAGCATTCATTAAAAACTTTAGCACTAGAACAGGGTCAAGCTGAGAAACTTAATATTCTGCTCCTTTACATGTACTAAACTGGCACAAATTCATCCTGGCTTCTGCAGCTGCCCAATATGATTTGAAGAGATAAAGAGTGAAAATCTAATGAAGAAGGAATGGAATTTGGGCTAGTAGATGCACTGGATACAGAGGAGCTTCACAGATACTGTTTCTTGTTCCCAGAGGAGAAGGAGCCCAGATAGCTTTGGGCAGTTTGCAATTGCAAGGGATCATATTTTATTTTTCACTTGTGGCAAAGTCAGCTGCTCTATTAAAAAATGACCATGGTCAAAATCAGTGCTGGACACGGCTATGATATGGGAGTAAAAACCATGCTGTAGTACATCTGCTCCCCTGGCACACAGCCCAGCATGTTAACCAGAAGTGCTGGGGAAGAGGAGGAGAGAGAAAGAGCTACGGCCTCCAGAGGCCTCCATGTTCTGGCAGCGAGTGTCTCTGGGGAAAAATGTTCCCATTTTGGGTGTGTTTGTGCATCCCTGTGCAGGACACTCTTAGACATATGATTAGACATTTTCCTGAATAGGAGCAATCTCAAGTGCAGATTCACAAGCTTTTGTCCCGATCTCTGGGTCCCATGAAAGGACAGGCCATAAGATGCTTGAGGGAGCATGTGGGGGGATGTAATTACCAGGCTTGCCAGCTTGGGCAGGCGTACAGGGAGGCAGCCAGGTGGGATTGGGAGGTCAGTCTGGGAGCTTCCCTGATGATGCCCTGGGGTTGGCAGCCAGAGCAGCAGGGCCCTATTATTCTTCTGAGTAAGAGCTTGTGTTTGCTGCAGGGAAGCAGATCCCTCTGTGCTGCCTCATCCTGCTCACCCTACCCAGCTGCTGCAGATTGCTGCAAAGGGAGTCTCAAAGGCAATGATTTGGGGTCAGAAACCTCCTGACCCACATCTGCCTCTTGCTAGAGCTCTGCAAGCTCTCACACATGCTGCCAGTCCCCAGGGGATGATAATTGTAGGATGGGGTCTTGCAGTTTAAGTGCTTGGGGAACTATTTCTTTGTCTTGATTTCTCTGCAGCCACCACAGAGGGGGTACTGATCTCTGCCTGGGAGCCCTGTGTGCAGTCACTGTGTCAATATTTAATCATGGTAATTAGTAACAGGCTGGGTGGCTCAGGAATTCACAGATCAGCATTTGCCTCATTCACCTCACCCATCTTTTGGGCATGTAAAGGATGTGTCTATGGCAGAGAGAAGCAGAGGCTTTTGGAAGTGCAGCTGCCCTTTTTTTTTTTAATAAACATTTTATTTATAGGCTTTTACAAATCCTTTTGCTCTGGTGGCACATGATGCTGTGAAACTAGGAAGAGAGGAACTTCATTCTAGGTCAAAAGGAGTTCTTTTTGTTTCTAATCTATGGACAGCTGCCTTTTGCTACCAGTGTTTTAAGGTTTTAAAAACCACAGACTGGTAGCAGAGCAGCAAGCTGCCTCTTTCCTCTGAAAACTGGGTTAAAACAAGACTCTGCATGCCTCACCAAGCTCTATCCTTTCACTATAGCAGAGCAGAACATATATCCAGTTACACCAATCAATGCTCTGCACCTCTCCCAAAAGTATCAGCTACCAGGAGTGGGTCCTCTCTGTTTCAAGGCATGAGGTTCAGCCAGCAGAGTGGGGCTAACTGCTTCTGAAATCCTTAGGAATTTCTGTTCAAGAGTTACAAATTAAGCTCTCCTTGGAGACATAAATCAGATCCAAGGCTGCCTGCTTTGAAGAGCCCTTCCAACACAGCAGAAGGACTCTCACTTGTGATGTGCGTGAGCCGTGGCTCCAGGATATACCCATTCTTCATCTGTGAAAGCTGTAAGAAAATGAATTCATAGGTGTAATAAAATCAAAACCAAATGTAAAGAGTCGCAAGGGAAACAGGCAATGAAATGGCAGATTAAACTTAACATTGATAAATGTTTCTGGGACTCTTTTTCTTGTAAAAGAGAAAATGCAGAGGGAAGATGCTAAAGATCTGTGAAGTCATAAGTGATGTGACCATAGACAACAGGAAAAAGGTTTTAACTTTCTCCTCCAATACAGGAGGAGGAGAAAACTCAATAAAACTAGCAGAAGTCAGGATGAATTAAGTTCTTCACCAAAATGTACTCAAGTGCTGGAATATGTTATTTAACACAGGATATGGATGCTCAAAATTTCACTCAACTAGTATTTGTGGAAGAACAGGTATCTGGAGGGGACCAGAAATGGCTGTAGTGACCTTCTTCTCCTTTTCTTTTTAGCCTAATTTCTTTTTAGTAGCAGAGGAAAAGTGGCATGTAGCCATCAGAATGGGAGCTGCATTGAGTCCTGAACAGGAGAGACCTGTCAGAAAGGGAACAAAATTCACAATTCATATGAGAAAATATACATCTCCATCACATATTGAAACTTCTGATGTTAGCACTTGCTGCACAACAGAAGACAAGTCACTGGGTCAGTGTGTCCTCCTCATCCATCCTTATCCTCTCATATCCTCATCAGGGCACTGATCACACCACATCAGGTGTCTAGGTTACATGACTGATAGGAGATGTAGTTTTGAGGTGGCCACACCACTCATCAGTCTCAGCACTCTGCAGAAATATGGATCAGTGGCCAAGTACTGGTAGCAGTGTTCCAAGACACTGGGTAAGCTGTGCTTCTGCTTTTTTTAGAGTGCAAATACTACAAAATATTGTAAATACAAAGTGATAGGCCTCCCTCCTGCTGCTGGCCTGTGGGACCACAAACTGGGAGAAGATCTGTGACACTGTGGTGTTGCAAAGGGGACAGTAAGGCAGGGACTATCCATCACGGGCCAGTGTGAAGGGACCCAGCTACTTGGCTCTCTCTCCTTACTCAGCTGTACTGAGCTGTCATCTCTGTGATGGATGCCTGGTGAGATCCACCTACCACCCTGCCAGCTGCCCACTGCCTCACACAATGCAGGAGATCTCAAGATGTCATTATCACCTTTCTCTGATGGCTGTGTGCACACGCCAGTGTGAATGCATTAACTACAGTCATGTGAACACCTATCACCTATACATACATTTTTACAGAGATATAAACAGGGATTTTGGGTCTGCTGCTTTCCAAGCAGGTGAGGATTTGGAACTCTTTCTTTCCCAGAGGAGGCAATTAGGTAGTCTATTTTAATAAGGGTGATATCCTGTTCTGCCAGTGATCAGTGAGGATGACTGCCACAACAGCCAAGTGGTGCAGCCAGCGAGCATTTGGCTTAATCACTTCTTGACAGGACCTGGTCTCTGTGGAACATTCATAAATAATTATGCTGGGGGCATGGGAGCTTGCTCATTGCTGTGGACCCACAAGAAGACAGACAACAAAACCCCAACCAAATCCCGAATCTTTTCTAATTATGGCTGTGAGGCTTTCCACTAAACCGAGTTCAGAACAGAGCTTCTTGTTCATGCTGCAGGGGAGAGGGATGGCACTAGCATCCCTGGGGGGTCATGAGTGACAAGTAGAGGGAGTGAAGAATATCTGGATGGCAGGAGGTGAGTGAATAGGGAGCTGCACTCGGAGGGTGACAGCTGCACAGCTCCATGTCCCCTCTGCTCCTGACAGCAGTGCCTCCTGGAGCTTTTGTTTCTCTGCAGCCAGGATGACAGCTTTGTACCACTCTTCACTGGAATACGCCTTCCTTCCAGGCATGGGTGCTGTGCACATGGCATCGAGCATTGTCAGTGCCTGACAAATAACAGGGCATCAAGGAAAAACAAAAAGGTGGCTTTCTTCTAACACAGACTTACTCATTTCCAAGCAGCATAGCTTTCAGTGAGAGCATCTTACCTGGCTGGACCACTCCAAGTAGTCAGGAAATATGCTCTGTGCTGGCGATGATTAGGGAAAAAAGCTGCCTTCTCAAAGCGAATGAAAATTGGTAACAAGAGAGCCTAATATGCTCAGAGCTTTCCAGGTTCTGTTTTCTCATTCTTCACCCTGCCACCTTGCCTGCATCAGTTATCCTTGCTGTGCTCTGACCCTGCTTTGATGCTGTCACCACACTGTGCTGTGACCTCTCTGAATGCAGCACTGTACCCCCCTGCCCCGTGGCTGTGTCAGTGACAGAGGGAGGGGGCTGTGCTCAGCTCAGACGTGCCACAGCGCTGTGGAGACTGGGTGAGCCTGACACACCCTTACAGCACCGTTTGCTCTGCTGGCTGGTTTCACTTCTGAACTGCGCTCTGGCACGGCAGAATAACACTCAAGGAGGGCTCCAGGTGTGTATCTGACTTTGATATTGTATGGCCTTCACCACCTCGTGAACCTCTTTAAGGCTGTGAGCGCTAGATTAACTGCTTTGGCTTGTCTGGAGCAAACAGAGAAAACCCCAGTATGGGCCGGAATGCAGGAGAGTGATTTGGAAACCAGCTGCAACACTAATGAGGACTTCCCTGTGAACCCTTGACTCTGCATTCCCACATTCTGTTCTTTCCCTGCTTTTCATGCAGTTCACTAAAACAAACCTCCTCTTTCCTGTTCCCAATCCTGCCTCTGATCTGGAGGGGACTGCTTGAGCCATTTTACTTCTGTAGCTCTTGGTGTTCCTAGCCACCAGAAGCTCTGCAGAAAGACCTAAGGGTGACAGTTTCCAATTTAACATGCATGGATGATAACACACTGTGGTGAAAATGTGTGGGAGACACTCGATTCACTTGGGTAGGTGTTATCCATAAGACACTGGGAGCACCACAGCTCTGCTGGAGACCTGTATTTGGCATCTACCAGCACACCAAAACAAAAGCACTTGATATATTTGAGTATTCGAAGGAAAGCAATGACCCAGGGGAGTAGGAGTGTCTAAATAACACTACCAATAAGAAAAGACTGTACAAATGGCAGTGCTTATTAAGACCAGAAAGGAAAACACAAGATTTAGAATGAGGACTGCAGCCCTCAAACATACTGCTGCTGATGGGCAGAGAATAGTCTTTCCACTACAGGCAGGACAAGGAAAAGTGAACTTGTCTTCAACAAGTTCTTAAACTTAAACTTCAGCAAGGGAGACTTAGATTAGAAAATTAAGTTTTCTAACTCCAGGCATTGTGAGACACTGGGGGAGATTGCCTAGGTGTTTATTGAGTCTCTGTAGCTAAAGGTTTGTAAGGCAGACTAGAAAAACTCTTGTCAAAAATCTAGTTGTTTCTTCTATTTGATTCTATCATGGAGCAGAATGGTAGACTAGGTGGATACTAAAGGCCTGAGGCAGTCCTATTTCCTGAGGCACTTTTAGCTATGCTAATGATCTAAAGAGTTCCTGAAAGCTAAGTATTTGTTTTTAGTACCAAGCATAGCTGGTATATTTGCATGGTCTTAATCATGGTCTGACTAAAAAGAGAAGCTTCCCTTTCAGCCAACTAGCAATGTTCCGAGCAAATTATCTGTATTAAAAATTATATTCATGACACATATTTTAAAAGCATCATATTCTTCAGTTAGCCAGCCAGCCACCTTCTGAACATAGAGCAAATTAAATCCTTGGGTCACACATTTATGAAACCTGTGTCCCCGTGGGCTCCTTAAGTTACAAGGGTCTGTGATTTATGACAAGAAGCAGCTTTGAGTGGCTTTGAGCAGGGTTAGAAGTGCTTACACATGCAAGTAAGGTGTCAAATCAGAGGGGCTGAGAATCCCCATCACAGGCTGGAACATGCACCAGGGACACTCCACTCCAGAGACTTCCAGTTACTGTCCAGTACAGTACAGAACTTTCCAGAAGAGCATGAGCTAGCCTGGCTTGGCTTACTGTACTCACCAAAATCACACAAGTTCAGATGAGGCAACATGCCAAAATCCACTGCTAAACTGACACCCATGGAAAAACTGAGAACAAAAAGACAGAAAAACAAAGAGAAATAAGTACACATGGGGCACTGCAAAGCCAGCCACCTGCTTGTACTGCCAGCTCTCCCCCTTTATGTGTGGATCCTGCAGGAATGACAGGTAGAGAAGTGTGCACAACCGTAGGGGAAATTATCTCCCATGCTAGTGATGCAGAATGAAGAAAACCCTATCTCCAAACTCACATGCAGAGTAGGATGGTGCTAAGTTCTGTCTTAAGTCTTCTTTTGTTGAGAAAGTCCTGGCAGGATGGATCAGAAATTCTGTGGCAACATGATTTAAATATGAAAACATACAGAGTACATATGAAAATAATGCACAATTCAGAGCTCTCTGTGCTGGGCTAGGGCTTGCATCTGACAAGCTTATACTAAGAAGCAATTAACTTCAAAAATGAGCCGACTGGACTAAAAAAGTGAGGCAAAAATTTTCAGTCTGAGAGCCATTTCAGGACAATTTCTGTTCTTTGACACTGTTTCAACAAATTCCATTTTTTTGTCTGCTATTACTGTGGTTTTCCCCAAAACAGTGCACAACCTTAAATTCTCCAGGCCTTGGGGATTTTGAAAGAATATGGATAAACTCATTAACAGGAGCAAAATTATCACTGAATGAATTAATTTGCATAGATATTTAAATGGCTGCTTGCAGACATTTCTTTCACTAAAAGGAATAGAACAGTTTCCTTTCGAAGGTACTGCCTGTAACTGTCTTGAGCTTTGGAGAACAATTTGCTGACAGTTCACACTGAGTTTTCTTCATGTGATGATTGTTAGTTTGAAAATAACTGAAGTAAAACGTCACCAAATGCCCTGTTCCCAGTTACGCTAGCTCCTGAGCTTGTCGCTTGCTGAAAGCTTTTGCTTCTTGGTCTCAGTTTTGCCATCCCAGTTTTTCAGCAAGGTCTGGAGACTTTGGCAGTAGTCGAGCACAGAAGTCAAGAGAAGGAGGCAGATGCATTAGCTACCTGCCAGAACGGAAATTTACCAGGGGTGTGTCTGTCTCACCCAGCTCAGCACCAGGGCTGTTTTGTGCCACAGACATGCAATGTCTGCCTTGGCACTCAAGGCTGGCCCACAGTGAGTTATTGTGCAAAGGATGGAAATAATAGAAAAGGTGACAGCAGTTTTAGACCTCCATGTCTTCTGGGAGCCCTGGCTGCTACAGCAGATAAGCCCTTCTGACTTGATGACAGCACGCTGGGATGCGCCCTGTGAGCAGCTCCAGGTTCACTGGTGCTCCTGCAGGGTGGTAACCACTCTGCAGATTCACCAGTCACTGACAGCAATCTGGTCCAGCATGTGGACTGAGCTTTGAGGAGTCCCTTGGACAACATGCTCTAGTGCCCTTATTAATAAAATTATAGTTCCCGAATAGGTGCATGTGATATTTCCAGTGCATAAGATATAAACTCATCACCATTGAACACACAAACATTGATTAATAATGCCCTGCTAGGTAAGCATTGTGGTTATCCTGTCGATGAGATGCACCACAGTTAAGCAGCAAAGGCACAGCATCCTTGACACTGAGACATGGATGGACACCTGGATGGACAGTCGTGGGCTGGGGAGCAGTCACAGGCTGCTCAGCACACATGGGAAAGCAGCAAACGTGCAGATTACACTTTGTACAATAACCATAATCCTCATACCATTCCGAGTCCCACACAAGACACTCAGAAACAGTTAAGCAAGCAGTTGTTTCTCCATATGAAAATAAAGTCGAGGAAAAATAAAAATAAAACAACAGCATTCATAAAGCTCCACGCGCTCAAGGGCACTGGGATCAGGCAGCTCTGCTGAAGTGAACGGCCTTTCATGCCACTTCATGTGTGCGTGCAAACTGCACCCTGGTGAATTCTAACTTGTCCTTTAGAAGCGAGTTAGATAAATGAGATTCCAATATCAGAGCTAATGCTCCTTTGAAGTGTTGCTTTGCCTTTGTGCACTTCTGTCTCTGCATTATCAAAATGTCTTCCACAAAGCTTTATTATCACTGATAATGTAGAACTAAGAGGCAAAATTTTCTATTCAAGGATTGAGTAGTTAAAAAAAACAATACTTCCCTGGATACTGGAAAATCAAATAGAAGACTCCAGGGCAGAAGGGCTAATTAAAAAAAAAAAAAAAGAAGCCTGCTTTACTATGAAAACCCTTGAGGGGAGATAAAAGCTGAAGGGAGGTGCATGCTTGAAAAATAAAGCCTTAATGAGTTTGGCTTCGTGTCTAATAATATAAAGCATTGATTTTGGCTGCTTGATGAAGTTAGCTATTTGATTAGAAAAATTTAATTTAAATGGACACTGCCCACTAAGATCACTCTACTGGAGAAGTCTCTATTGCTGTTATAAGTAACTACTTTAAAAAAAAAAAAAGAAAAGAAAAAGGAAAAAGAAAAGAACCATGAGAGAAAAAATGCTTTGGGCAATCACTTTTTTTCATGCAGCTGGCAGAATTAGTTGTATGTCTTAGTTTCTCTCTCTGCAGTGTCCACTTTTTGTGTGTTTTGTTTGGTACCTCAGTAGCAGCTCATTGGGAGTAGAAGGTAGCTGGAGAAATATAATTTAAAAGATAACAGGAAGATGTGACTATAAAACATCAACAAAATATAGGATGCTATCAGCTGGCTTTATAGAAGCCAGGGACAGGAGATATTTCCATGATATTTACACTTTACTTGAAACTGGGCTATTTCCAGTTTGAGAGTGCCCACTTAACTAGGCGTGAATTTGACGCATTCTCAGGGCAAATGCTTTGTTTTATTTAGAAAGGACAGGCCAGGAGTTCGACTGGGCCACTGACACACCTCAAGATATTAAGAATAAAGCTTGGCTAGTCTTAATGTGTTGAGGTGTTATCTGAGCTTGGGGTTTGAGCTTCCTTTGTAGTAAATGGGAAGAGCGTGAGTCATCTCACCCCAATGCAGACATTTCAAAGGGGCCAGATGACTCATGCCTGTAAGTGCCTACTGATGATAAAGGCCAGCTCAGATGCAGACATCTGATGTCAGATGAGATGACTCCCACCTTGACTAGGGACATTACTGATGCAAAATCTGAAGTTAGACTAAGAACAAGAGACACAGACTGCTCAGCACCTGTATGGTGTATTACCCTAACTGGGACTTGATGAGAAATCTTGTATGTGATTGCTTTCTCACCTCAGTGTACACCACATAGAGAAGAAAGCACCATCCACTCAGATCTCTCCTACTATGCTTCTACCCTACAGGAATGACTGCCTGGATCAGTTTGGCAGGGGCAAGGTTGTGGGTTAAACCCTGTGGCTCAGATTATGCAGTCATTCAGCTGCCTAACAATCAGTAGCTGTGGTGGTTAATTTTAGTCTGAGTATCTCTGAGAACCATGCCAGCAGACACACTAGTACATGGTGTAGGAACACGAATGGCAGCAAGGCACCAGGTTTTCAGAATTAAGACAGGACCAAGTAGTTGTTCCATTTTTCAATCCCCCTGTCTTCAGTCATTAGGCCTTGCCCACCTCAGACTGTGACAAATGGTGACAATGGTCACTGGTTCGTCCACAGCAACTGAGATCCTACTGCAAGGGTCACTGAAGAGATCATCCAGAAACTCCTGTTTGGTGCTGATTGTAACACTATCACATGCTTAGGAAGCAACCTCTGTAGCATCACCCATGAGCTCACCCTAATCCCAAACAAAATCCATCTTCCCCCAGGGTCACAATCTCCCTGAGGGGACAGCTAAATAGGGATTGTCAAGTTTATCAGTTGTGGCACCATCCCTTCAAATCAGCAGTAAATGCTGCATTCCAAAGCAAACCTGTCATTTAGTCATCTACAAAGTTGTCTTTGGAATGGATGAAGGATTCAGGCTCAGCCAAAATGACTGAATGTTTGATGCATGTTATTTCTGCTCTCCTCCCTGATGGTTATTTTGGGCTCCATAGAGTTGCCCAACTCAGCTTCCCCAAATACTGCCCATACAGGGCTCTCGGTGTGCTGCATGGATATGCTATTGACACTGAGACTCTGTCTCAGGCATCTAAAATTCATGTGCCTATCTTGTAGCTCTGCACATTCCTTTGAGATTGGTATGTTTTCACAACCAAGGACTTTGTGACTGCACAAAGTGTTGATGCATGTTGGCTAAAATTATCTACAACACATCTAGGAATTGGGCAGTATGACAACATCAGTTAATCATAATAATACTTGTAATACTTCCTCTAGTTTCTGAAACAAAACCTGTTGAACCATTCAAACGTCATAGGGAACTTCTGCAGTTAGGGCTCACCAGCATTACAAAGCAGACCCTGGTGCTGAAGTTGGTTGTAAGTGTTGTCTCATGAAAACATGTTGCTCTGTCAGAAGCAGAACAAATAGATATTGAATTCCTACAGATTTTTGTCCTATTTCCCCTCATGTGCCTCCAGCTATGCCCTCCACAACACAGCTTCTGCCCAGGTCATCTGATAAAGTAACAAGGTCTATGATGGTGTCCCTTCTGAGTCCATGCACTGAAGGAAACTAGGATTACAGAGAGCTGATCTCTAAATTGCTGTTTATCCATATAGTTTACAATTTCACCACTTGTGGAAGAAGGGCAAGACAAAAGCTATTGTCAACACATGCAATTTTGCACTACTGCAGAATCTGATATGGTAAAAAACAACACTGCAGACAGAAAGGCTTTGCCTCAGAGACCAGAGGAGCAAAGGACTTGTGTGCCAAATTGTCCTTTTTGATATCAATGACAGGAGTTTTGAAATCCTCTAATTTAAAACTACTTTGGCATATTTTTTTCTCACTCTCAGGCTTGATGATGTTCAGTGTTGAAACCAATTCTCAGTTTGCTCCATCTCTGGCAACTACTGAATTCCACCTGCATGCCAGCAATCGCACTTGCTATGGGCAAAAGGGTTTAGAGATTCACCTTGCCAAGCCCTACACTGTTCAGGGACTATCTATTTTTAGGAGCACCCACAGATTATTTAGATTGTTTTTCTTGACTATACAAGTTCCCAAATAGAAATATTATTACCTATATCCATCAAGTCTCTCATTAATTCAAATTCTGCCCTCTGACAAAAAAAACAAAAAAAACACATAAAATGACTCCTAAGGTCCTAAGGGAGGAGGTTGCTTCTGAGTCACTGACAGAACAGCTTGTTCCCTGTTCTCATGGGCTTCCCAGGATATGTGGCCTTTATTACCTCCTCTTTCTGGTTTTATGAGTCCTTGCTTGGATTACAATCAGCTGCCAGAGTCCTGCAAGGTGGCAAGAAATGAACAGGAACATCTGGGTATTTCCCTTAGAGCTGCCAATCACTGTCACTGCTGAGTAAATGATCTGAATGGTGCTCATTCACACTGCTGAGTAGCATTGAACATGAGTTTGGGGCATCTTTCAGCAAAGAAATGTTAAATGATGGATCTGTCCTTGTTTTTGTATTTTGGAGGCTATTGGTCTGAAGTGATTAGGCATTGGAGTGTGCATGTTATAACACAGCTAGCCATTCAGTGACCTAGCTAATGAGGAAAGATGATCTCAGTCTGTTTATGAGAAGCAAAATGCTTCCTGCAGTGTCCAGATGGCAAAACAACTTGGTGTGTGTAGCATTTCACTTCCACATGGCTGGGTGAAATCCTGTGTGAGAAACAGCCATGTTGAGCCTTAATCCTGGAAATCCTCACACATGCTACGCTCTCACCACACAGGCAATGCCTTTTGAATCAAGAACAGAACTTTGGCCTCACCTTTAAATGCAGTAGCCAGGCTTGTGATTGCCTACAAAGGCAAGTTACGTCCAAGCTCCTTGCTGCTGGAATATGAGGACCATGGTGGGCCACTGCTGCTGTGGTGTGACTTGCCATTCTCTCGTGACAGTGATGAGTGTTTCTAATGAACATGAGAGTTGCTCCCCATCTTAGATGAAGGCAAGAGCAGGCCTGACTAGACATGTTAGCATCACTGCTCACTTTCTGGCGAGCAGGACATTAACTGATCATGACGTGGGGAACAGTGAGATTGGGCTTGTAGTTTCTGCTTGTTTGTTTTATTGTTTAAGTTAAGAGAACTGTAATGAGATAAAGTACCCTCTAGAAAAAGCTAATTGGATTTGAATAGCTTAATTAATGGAGACAGTCACCTACATAACCCCCTTTTTCCCCCTCCAGGTTATGGGAATCTGTAGTCTGCAAGGAGTAAAAATCAGCACAATTTATGATACAGTACTTGGGTATTAGTTAACAACAATACTATTAATTGTTGATGAGGAACTGGAAATAGTTTTTCTGTTCAGGTAGGATATAGGTACATTCCAATGTCATGAGCCATATAGCAAAATATCCACCACCAAGAACAGGAGAACTTTGTATTCTGGGGGTTTTTTTTATCCTTCCAAAAAAAATCCAACCCAGTTATAAGTGAGAATTAAAATACAACAAAATGATGAGCAACCAGCAGACCTCTACTTCATGGTTGAAGTGCCGGTTGAAGGTCTTCATCTGAAAACAAAACATTTCCTATTTAACCTGAAGAAATTTTCTTATGATTACTGTTAATATTGATGAAGCTGATGAACTTGCAGTTGTAGCATTCTTCGCCACAATTTAACAACAGTGAATGAAGAACATTTGTGTTACATTCCTGCTGCCTGTTGGAGTAGGAAAAAGATATAATCCAGGTATGGTAGTAGAGCTGTTCTCTAAACTGTCGCCTCCCATAGTCTTCAGGGATCACCTGAACCAGGAACTACTTAGCTGATGATAAATTTGATAATGTCTTTCTCAGAGAAAGGGGGATTTACAGAGAAGGAGCAGAATTTCCCTTCCCTCAGCCTCCACAGGAAAGAGGTACCAGAAAAGAAAGGGCATTGCTTTAGGCAGTTGGGAGGGAGGGGAGAACGATGAAGGGATGGGACACACAAAAGACCACTGGCTTGGGAGTGACTTCAGAGATGCTGGGAGAAACAGTTTAGGATACACATTATTGGAAGCTACAGTCCGTTTGAAATTTCCTTTCAGCCTGCCTAAAGTATGCCCTGCCAGACTGGTACTGTGAGGGACAGAGTTAAGGTTGTAACACTGACAATTTCAGTGTTCAGTCGTGGTGCTCCATACCATTTTCTCAGTGCTAGGTGGGATGTTTCTACGAAACACAGCTCTTCTGTGAGGTTTCCATAGAGTTGTCCTTTAAAGTAGAACCACACTCTTAGCAGAAGTTCAACGTACGCAGGACTTTATCTTCTGAAGTCCCTGCAGGAACTTGAAGGAAGCTTCAAGCTGTTGAGTCAACTGGAATTTTCCTGCCTCCTGAGGTATCTCTGACTGTGTCCACGATGAGGGATGGCTTCCCGGAGACTCTTGTTTTGGCACTTACATACTGCTGATCGTAGAGCTGACAGATTGGCTCTATCCCTGTGTGATGAAATGAGGCGCCTTGTCTTGCGGGATTTAGAGTTTTTGAGTGCTCAGTGCTTATACCCTCTGTGGAGGTCTCTGGAGATCAGGTTTGCTCTGAAGATGAGTATCAGGTTTCCTTTCATGTGCAAAGTACAAAAAATTAGCTACTGTGCAGCAGTGTAACAGGACATCTCTTCCCATTGTTTTGACTTTGATTAAGAGACAAAGGAATCCGTGGCTGAACTTCTGTCATTTGCCAAATGTCCTTTTGGCTACCCTGCTAAACTGCAAAGAAACACGGGGTTCAATTTGCTTCCTCTTTTTTTTACTTTTTTTTTTTTTTTTCCAGTCATAGGGGCCTAATAGTGAGAGGAAATATTTGAACCCTGTTGTTCAGCAGATTTCTGGACATTCTAACAAATGCTTTGTGAAAAGTCATATTGATATGGTGAGGTGTAATCTAATGATCTTAATGTCACTCTAATATTTCAGATTTCTGCAAGTCTGTTGAAAGTGTATCCTTCTGCAAACAACCTCAGAATGCCTTTAACCATTGCTACAGCTTTTTGAGCACAGCTCCTAACATACATGAAATCTAAGCTTGGCTCCTACTTCTTTTCTTTCCTTTATTTCAAATCTCCTTATTTGTTTTCACCACCACATTTAATGCAAAGGTCCTGAATATCCTTAACAGAGTAAATATGTTAAAGGTCTTATGCTCTTGAAGCTTCATGTCACAAAGAGGTTTGCCTTGGAATATAACTGACACCCTCAAATTTGTCTTCTTTAAATCAATAAATATTCTAATGAGATCATTTGTGCCAAGAGCATTTTCTGTCCTCCAGTGTTAATCCCCTTGCAGGTCTCCTCAGGCCTTGGGAGTAATCAGGCCCATCATTGTTGATAATCAGTCACATATTCCCTGAACAAACATGTGCCCTGCTGGTACTCAGTCCACAAACCAATGCCAGGCTAATGAGGCAGCATGAGCAGGGCTTTTTTCTTTGATTGAACTTTGGGAATGCAAATTTCCTTCTCACCCTCCTTGAGCAATTTGGATTTTGATAGATAAGGCAGAGCAACTCTGGAGAGATACACCTCTCCTTGAAACAGTAATTCTACTTTATTGTGAACGTTTGCCTACAAGAATGCCCAGGTTTTGTGCTGCTAAGTGTAGTCATAAAAATGAACAGTCCATGCTGGGACAAGAAACTAAATTGCTCTGTACACAGAAAAGGGATTTAGGACATAAGTGGAGCATGAAGGGGCCAAACATCTGACCAGGATTTATACAGACAGTTCCCAGCAGATGTCCATTTCCCAGAGTTAACAGAAAACCTTGGGAAGCAGAAGATAATGTAGTTAGGCCTTGATGCCCTGTTGTCTTAGATGGCTGAAAAAATTAAAAATAGAGCTTTTTCCACAGCTTCATTCCAGGCACTTAACTCAGTAGGAATAGAACCCAGTTTTTTTCTTAACATAGGGCCTTATGATATGTCTGGTAAACAAATTTATACATCTTATTTTGCAAACCTACAGTCACAGAAATTAACAAAGCCCAGAGGTGACAAAAAAATATAAATTAAAATCTTCCTCAGCAGATACTGACTCTAGTGCTTTTCAAATGAAAAGCAAAAAAGTATATGCTTGACTATATTTATGTACAAGAAGAAGTGCTATGTTTGCAAAATGTCCATTAACATAACATCCAACTCTTTTTCTGAGAACTTATGTGAGAAAACTATTAAAATAAAACACAAAGTAAATTAATGATTCAGAGATCTCATTTGTATGAATCCACTTCATAAAATATTTGTATGTGTGAAATGGAAGTCAACTGACCATAAAACAAAGCAAAAAGACATGAGCTCACTGTGGAAGGAAAGCTATTTTTAGTCAAATTTTATAGAAATGTATTTTATTCAAGGCTTCATATCATGCTCTATTAAATTTTAAGAGTGAAAACAGGTTCTGATTTAAGAAGAGATAGCACAGCAAGATGCAACATGTCAGAAATATAATTGTGTACAGTGTGCTGATGTTCTGCTTGTATTCAATTTGTTGGAGATCACCAAACAGGGGAGATGATCATAGCCAGGAGAATCTTAACCCTCAAGGGTCCAATCCCACAGCTCTTACATGCAGCACCAATATTTCCCTCTTGTGTAATCAATAGAGCATTTATTTAAGAATTCACAGGAAGTAAATCCCCTAAAGTACAATTTTAGTCACTGAGGCTGGAGGAGACAGCTATCTTTGAAAATTAGGCTATAAAGATTAAACTCACAAATAATATGGGCATGGATAGGGTCTCTCTCAGTGGCAAATGAAGCCTGGGTGTCATGCAACTAAATATATATCACAAATCTGGCTCTGAGTGCTGGTAACACCCATCCCTGTCTTACTGTGCTCCGGCAGAATTGATGAACCCAGTTACCTCCAAGGAGCTTGACTTGTCCCCGAGACACTCATGACTCCTCCTGTGGCACAGCAGGCACAGCAACCTCTTCTAGTCCCAGTCTCACACAGCTCTTTTCATGTCATGGTTGCCAGAATCTGACTTACAGGCAGCTTGAGCAGAGGCAAAGAAATGTATGAAAACTATTTGGGGGTTAAAACGCTATCTCCAGCACAAGGTTTGACAGCCCTGGTCATCTGAAGGAGAGAAAGGAAAGACAGGTTTTGACTTCTGTAATGCAAAATGGCCAACCTTAGGCTTCTTGCAACATCACTGAAGAAAGGCGATGCCTTTGGAGGGGTTACAGTGACCAAGCTGGGTGCAATCCGTGGTGATCAAGTCCAAAGTACTAACAAAATTTTATTGTGTAGGAGAACATTCATTTTACCCAAATTTAGTCTTCTAGATATCAAGCATCTACACAGACCTTGACACAGGTTAATTTCCACTACTGGGAGCAATTATCACATCCTGAAAAAGGCATGTAAGCTTGAAAGGCTGAAAGGCTTTTGGAAGATACCAATCATTGACCATTGACTACGTGAAGGATGCCAGCCTTTCCCTCCTTAGTCTCAGGACTGATTTTCCTTCAGAAGACTGCCTTTCTGACTAAGATTTATAATTCCAATCTGTACCACAAGATAAAGAGAAAAGAGAGTACACTGCAAAAGAGGCTTCCTTGCCCAGAGCTTTTCAAAATTACTTGAACCAGTTTCTTCCTAAAGTTCCCAGTTTTAATGAGGTTCCCAGGTATCTTTGCTGTGAGGAAGGAGAGCTGAGCAGCCTGCTCAAGTCTATTCTTCTCTACAGGCTCTGAAAAAGGACTTCCACAGTGACAGAGGAGTGACTTAATGAAATCCAGATACCTTCTGTCCTTCTCTTGAGGTTCTTCTGGTGCAGCAGGCACAGGCAGGTGGAGAGGTTCAGGCTACAACTTGCTGTCAGATGCTCTTCTTCTGTATTCTCTCTGAGGTTAATATGAGGTTAATAACTCCTCCTGCCCACAGGCTGTATTGCTTTAGACATTCCAGCACAAACACAAATGAGCATAGCTGACCTTAAGAGAACATTTAAGACATACATCTATACTGCCCCAAAAATCACGGAAAAAATACCTAAAATTGCTGTGGAAGTTATTCCTGTGTCTTTTCACTGCCAAGTCAGAGAAACAATGCAGTGGTTCCCTACTGACAGCAATAAGTGACTTTTCACTGGAAAATAGATGCTCCTGGTGACTTCTGAGAGTGTTGCAGAAAAATGTTGGAATACTAACAGGTCCTTAAGATTTGTATTCTTATGGTTATAATCATAGTGATGAAGACCACAGAGAGGCCCTCACTATGCCAAAAGAACTCAGCATCCATTCATAAATTAGGACATCTTGTATCTAGAGAGGAGTTGAATAATGGACTCACTAAACTTCAATTCATAATGCTTTGCTTCTGCACCGCAGTGCTCAGGAATGGAATAGTCCTGGAACAGTCAGCCAGAAGAGCCAGCACGTGGTTCCAAAGTACTCCTGTTTACCAAGACAACGATTCTGGATAGGTAGCAAATCCAAAGGCAACAGGAAAAATGGGAAAAGAAAGAAGGGAACTGAGCATTTAACTTGATAAACATCTCAGAAGGCTTGCCTGAGATTAGTTGATGAACACATGGGCTGCTTGGCAGTGTACTTACATCAACCCTTGCTTTTCTTCTAGGAACTTCCTCTTAACCCATAATATGACAGGGTCATATTTATTTGGTGTTGCCCACACAGCTAAAGGTCATTTGATGATGGGTAAAAAACAGAGAGAAAATCTCAATAAATGTAATTTACAATCTGAGGAATAACAGGAGTGACTCATTTTGAGAACAGTGAGCTTTCTGAGTTAAGGTATCCATTTACCTGGAGGTCTGATGTAGCTGATCTTTGCTCCAGAATTTTGTCCGTGGTGGGTTCTGACTTGCATAGATCTGGGAAAATAAGTTTGAGAGAAAAAAAAATCCGGTGGTTTTCCTCTCTTGTATCCATATGGCCGTAAGGAAAATATAAGTGAAACCTGCAAAAACCCTCAGGTGACCTGTTTCCCTTCAAATTGCTCTGTGCTTAGCACTGGTGATTTTCTGCAAGTTGTCTGTTGCATATGACTAGGTCATTTCATCACAAACATGTGTTTTTACATGCCATAAATTTTTAGCTCCCTCAAAGTTCTTTCTAGTCAAAAGCTTTGCATTTCTTTTAAAACTGCTCACATGCTTTGAATGCAGAGTGCCCTGTCTGACTTCACTATTCCATTAGACATAGATCAAGGGACATAATGGGGCAACAGATTGGCCAGCGTGTGTACAGATTTGTAATTGCCTGTTCCTGGTTCCTCTGGAAACAATGGAGGAGCAGAAGCAGCTGCTCTGCAGAGGAGATGAGGCGCAGCATCTCCCTGGGAGTGCCGCCTGCCCAAGCACCCCTGGCCCGCCACTCCTGGGCTGTCCTGCCAGTCCTGGCAGGGGCAGGCCAGCTCAGAGGGCTGCTCTGGGGCTCGAGGCTGTTCCTGTCTGGCTGCCATTTGTTACCATTGCCCAGCAGGGCAGCTTGCACTGCTGCACTTCTCCATGTGCTGGTTCTGACAGGAGCAGCAATGACGCTGATAGGGTTGGGCGCTGGACAACCTTGGAAAATTAATTTGGCCTTTAGTGTGTTACAAGAGGAAAACAAACAGCATAGTAAGCACCAAAGTGTGACTTAAACAAAAAGACTTGCTAAAGGCACATCTTTCTCCGTGTCCCCAGCTGGACTTGCTGAGTTCATTGATTTTAATGAGTTATTCCAGCCTACCTAGCTGAGATTACGGCCCATTAGATGATGTATTGCCATGTAAAATTCTGGTGAGTGTACAGTTTATTTTCTCATTTGTTGATTCTGCCATCTGGCACAACTTTCTTATATCCTTCTCCATTCACTATCCGCTGAAAATTCATTTTCTGTTCTCTATAGACTGTCACTTTTCCCTTGCCAAATATTAGCTTCATGACTGAACACTTCTGATTCCTTTTGAAATCATAACATCACTTTTTTCCCCTGGCAATACCCTCAGGTGACTATTATGAGATGTTGGATTGTGTTGCCAGGTGCACTATGAGTTAAAAGAATACAGCTCCAGTTCGGCAAACATTTGTGCAGCTTCACAGCTTTAATGGGTCCTTGTGACTATAAATAATAAAGGGGAACTAAATAATACACTACTCCATTTTGGAATTCACTTCCTGAGAGGAATTTGCCTCCTTTTTAGGACAGACAGGTATCTTCCTGTGATGGCACAGGATCATACTGCAGTAAATGAAAAGTCATGGATGTCACATGCACCAGAATGACACATTTAATCTGTACACTCTTTGTGACCGATACAAAACATGTTCTCCCAAAAAGGCTTGTGCTCACCTACTGAAGGGTGGGATTTGGAATATTCCTGCAATATTCCCACATTTCATTTCCTTTGACTGGATAGCTACGAGGGGTTGTTCTAAGTATGAAAAAGTGCTGCTGAGCTCTTCTCTCTTTGAGACACACCTGAAGAAATGCAACCACACCTACTGGTTGATGCCTGTCAGCTGGTGCTTAGCAAACAGGAAAGGTGGGAAGCAGAAGCATCAGGGTGAAGCCTTGCGGTCCTGTTCTGCCAGAGGATTTAGGGTGCAGCACAGGGTGTCACTTTGAGCCTTCAGTTCTCATGGAAGTGGGAAGTGCTCAGCAATTCTTGGGTGGTCCTCAGAGTGTTTCAAGACCAAGTCTTTTTTTAAAGACATTATGTATGGGTTGAACCACTTAGAATGGATAAACAGCAATTTCAAAATAAATTGTGAATATAATATTCCAGGTAGGTGACTTCTAAGAGCAAATAAAGCAGAGATTTTTCTGCTCAGGAGGTTATCCTTTGGTTGAGTCTGTGTTTGTAAAATGATTAGAGAAAATGAGGTATATTTAAAAAGACTGGGATCAGCAAGAACTAAATACAAGAGAAAACATTTAAACACAAAGGCAGGGTGGCAGAAGGGCCATACACAGAGGGAGAGCTCTTCTGCATTTCACTGCTGCTTCTTTCACACTTGCAAATACACCACTGAGAGATTAACTGAATGAAGTAAAAGCAAGGGTGGAATGCAAAAAAGAGAAACTGTGATTCCCAAATAAGTGACTGGCAAGCTGGTGTAGTGGATCAGTGAATGTTATGAATCATTTGCAGACCAAGATCAGAGAGTTAAGGGGACACAGTTCACCTAGCTGGGCATTTGTGCAGGGCTTTGACTAATTGAGGCACTCAGAAAACCATTGTTTTTCCTCTTCTCACTTATAACCTCTTTTCACCTCTGTTCCTTCCAGATTCAGCCATGTACTTGTTAGTCTATCTTGCCTAGTTCTTACTTTGTTTCATGATGTTAATGGAGAAGCTGAATTTTGATTGTTTCCATTGTTTTTTACCACGAGGAAATCACACCTAAGGATTTCTATCACATTTTGTTCCATTTCTTTCAAGTGCTGAACATTTTATTGGGTGAAATAGAAAAAAAAATCACATTTTGGGAAAAAGAAGTATTGACTGGTGCTGTGCCTGATCCTATTTCATATTTTGCCTCCATCTGATTGCAGCATTTTATAATTGGAAGACCCATGGAACTTGCAATCAAATTATTCTTGTGTATATGGAGTTCATATCCAAACAGTCAGATACGGACATCCCATAAACATAAATCAAATAAATCTGTAGAGCAGGAGAAACTTGTCTTACCCAGATATCCAGAGCTGTCTGAGACCTCTCCTGAAATCAAAGTGTGATGCATAGCAAACAGATTGGAGGAAGAGTAGCAATCAATACATCAGACACAAGAAATGGAAAACAGGGCTGTAAACTGAAGCATCCCTAACACCACAATGCTTCTGAGGCAAGTTTGACACTCCTCTTGTGCTTTTATGGATACAGCAGTCATGCTTGAGATTTTCAAAATCCCCGCTTAAACCTGCAGTTCTGTCTAAGCTGACCAAGGTTGCTGTTATCTCTTTACCTGCCCCTCTGCCCCATGACATTGCTGACTGGATTTTTCACATCTCCCTCACACTGGCAAAAACTGTACCTAATCCTGCAGTGATTTGGAGAGCTAAACTGGAAGAAAATGCATCTTTCCCCCTCTGCACACCTCAAGAAATGATTTGCTTGTTTCTCCCACTTAACTGGCTCTCTGTATGATCACACAGAGAAGAATGGAGAAAGCATGTAAGGGAAGGTGGAGGGCAGCCCTACTTAAGATCACACACTAAACTGCTGTGGAATTTCAGCTTTTAGAACACAACCCCAGTCCCAGTCATGCATATGTGTGTATGTGGATGTTCCAAAAGGACTGCACATTCACTTCACTGCAGTGGTATGTGTTTACTTTGATACAGGATTCTTGAAACGCTGGGTCACCTTGATTCAGGAGTTAACCACAGGAAACCACCATGTTCTTTGGCATTTATACTTCCATTAAAGTACAAAAATTGCTCTTATCTATCATGGTTGTTCAGGAAATCTTCCTAGTAGGTCCAAACTGTGCAGTGTTTAATTTCTTCAGTCCAAAAATAGTCTGAAATTATACTGATGAGATATAAATGCTGCCCAATTTGCTTGTTTCTATTCAGGCTTTGACTCAAAACCTTATTGACAACATTATAAATGTCAACATTTGATACATAATACATGAATACATTTTAGCAGATGGAGAGGAATAGAAATGAAGCCAAGATGCAGTTGAGGCTGGGTTTGGAATTGCTGGAAGGAGAAGGATGAAGAAAGGAGAGTTGCCAAGAAGGAAGTAGAGCAGAAAGAGAGAAAGGAAGATGGGAAGGAAGGGAAATCACTCCTACTGAGTTTTGCTGAATCAAACAGTAAAAGAGTGAAGGTATAATAAACAATCCATCACCTTCTGCAGCAGAAAGTGAGGCTTTGCCTTTGTTCATTCTATGAAGCTCTCTTTGAGACAAACAGGAGCTGTGCAATGGACAGAAGGCAATACACTTGTCCATACTCGTACCGTGGCCCAGCGATGGAGTTTGTTCTCTTCCACAGCGTGAACAGGATACCCCCTTGTTCAGAGACAGCTCAACTGGAAGAGCCTGTTAACCACCAATTGTAGATTAGCAAGAGTAACCCACTGCCTAGAACAAATAGCTTATACAAGTAGTACAAACTGCACTAAGCTTCTGGAAGAGTGTTGCCATAACTAAAAATTATGATCATTTTTAGATGAAACAGATATGGGGTGCTACCATTCATCCCTCTGTAAAAAAAATCAAACTATTTTAACAGGCTAATTGCTGTGCAGCAGAAACACATGGCATAGGGATGAACTGCCTGCAAAACAGTAGTTGAAATCTGGAGACCAGGTTACCAAGAAGTATTATCACTACCTGTGCATCAAACAGACACAGAATGTGATTTTCAGAAAGCCCTTTACATTTTCTAAAAAGGAGCTCCTATGAACCTTCTCTTTTCTTCTTTTCCCTGTGTTATTTCTGTACTGAACATTCACGTTTATTTTCTTAGAAAGACAGCTGATTTTTCCCAAAGCGTCTGCATTTAAAATGTAAGTATATTACTTCTGATATTCACTATTCCCATGCATTTCTTTCTAAAAATATAGAGGAACAGCAACAATGCAATACTAAGAGGAAATTTCCCTTGGAAAACAAGGAATCTTTTCTACTTTACATCCTTGGTAGCTCCATTTTCATAGAGCAAATCAGTTTGTCTGCTTTCAGTCTCAGAATTGCTTTTCTAGCCTTCAGCAAGTGCAGTGCACAAGTATAGGTCTGAAAAACTTGATTTATGTCAAGAAATAATTTTTATGTTGTCATAGAAACCACTGCAAGATGATCCAGGCATGAGTAAAAACCAACAATGAAAAACGGGTTGTTGGTTTCGCCAATGAAATTCCCTTCGTTGTTGATGTCCCATCAGTAATTTCCTTGCCCTCAAATGCAAAAAGGGCAAAAAGATGGTATCTGGAAGGTTGGCTGACAGGAAAAATTTGCCTTGAGGAGGCTTCACTGTCATGAGACAGGCACGTCTCAGCACAGAAGAGGATGTGCAGCCAGCCCAACTTCTGCAAGGCTGCAGCAGGAGAATGTTCTTTCCAGTAGGGAGCAAAGCCAGACTAGAAATCCCTCAAGCCTGTTATAGAGATGTCTCTGCCATGGTGGAAAGAAGCAGAATAATTTCCTTCTCTTATGCCATGGGTTTGCTTCCATCAGCAGGAATGAATCATATCCACATTTTAAACTTTGCACGGCTCTTGGCACTGTGCTGTGCATAAACAATTTCTGCTTCAGTAAGAGGAAGCATTCACCTGGACAGCAACAAATACAAGGGAGTAAAAGGATCAATGAATGCTGAGCAGCGTGACGTGTTCCTGTAGAAGCCTGTGTACCCACCCCACAGTGCCTGCCCACGAGCTCTGTGACACAGCACAGCAATTACACCCTGCCCAGTATAAACGATCATTCACTGCCATTTTTGCACAAAGAGAGCGCAGTGATGTACACTGTGTACTACAACACCCACCCTCCACTCAGTCTCCACCATCAGTCATTGACATGTTAGGGGTGTTTATCCCCAAGATTTACAAGGGCAATGAACATTGCTAGTACTTGCCACCACAGCTGTCAGACTGACTTGACATTATTTCCCAAGGGAAATCTGTTTCTGCATCTGCTACTTTTGGTTCAGTTTACAACAGGCTTTCAGCTAAAGGGCTGTTGCTGGGGATCCCTGGCCTCACAAAAAGGCAGAAGGACAAAAGTATTACTGCAAAAAAACCCCCACAAATCCTGCAACATTTTGTGCAGCCTTTGAGTTCCTTTAATTAGAAAAGACAGAGGATTTCAGTCCAGAATTCTCCTCTGCTGAAATTTGTACCGGGAACAGTCCAAAAAGAGGAGGACATGGATAGATTATAACTGTTTTTGCCTCTGATGCTGACTAGTTGCAGGATGTCAACAATTAGAAAGACTTCTGTGAACCAATATTGCCTCTTTTTCAGCTGGTACACTGTCCAGAGAGTATTGTTTCCCCCCTAGTATTTGTAATTTGAAAATATCTGCCACACAATCTCTCAAAGTCCTTTATGAGATGAAGCTTACTGGTATTAATTTTGCAAGTGTAAGAAACAGAGGCAGGTCTGGCATTGGTTCTGATTCCTGATAAAGTGGGAGCAGCTTTTAGCACTGGGTGTGCCATAGATGATGAAAAAGGAATTCTGAATTGATATTTTCCAATATTCTCTGTAAAATGCATTCTTGTAGGCTTTCCATGCAGCATTCTCTTTTTTAATAAAGAAAAAATACAGACTACAAGAGGCAGGAAGACAGATGAAATAAACTTGCCTGATCATATAAGTGGATATTAGTGGACATTTTTGACAGGGCTCACTGAACTCTAGTTACAAGAATCTGAGTAGAAAGCCTGATTTGCTCTTGGTCATTTGCTCATTGCAAATGACCATTTGCAATTTGGTCATTTGCTTCTTTTCTTGAGAGACACAAAAGTGCAAGGAGGATGGAAAATTAAAATAGAGCTCAGTTCTTGTCATGATTATTGTTGCTAGATTATAAGAAAATGCCTCCCTGCCACTTCTGTATGTGCACATGTACATGTCTTTTTATGTTCACTGCCTGTCCACAGCTTGTCTCATACATTCATCTCGTTATGTCTCATTATCACATTTCATCCCCATGCTCTTTACAGTGCAAAACAAGGTGTGTATTTAGTTATGAAAATGCTGGAGGGGGTTGAGGGCCGTTTTGCATGGGAGATGCTGTATTACCATGTCAATCACTGCTCCTTCTCTTTCTTAGTCTTTGCAGATGAATCCTGGATAAGCCTCAGCCGGGGTGCTTCTGGCACTGGAGAAGCTGCGATTTAGGTAGCAGGTTCTCAGCCCAGGTGCCCTGGCATGTGATTCACACACTTATCCAACTTGCACTGGGGGGCCGGAAGGTTTCCTCCCACCATGCTGAACTTAGAGCTCAGCATAATTTATAGATTGCTGGGGGAAGCCCCC
>VXBR01005646.1:149382-164275 GCA_013400215.1 Cisticola juncidis | reverse complement strand
GAGGAGAGGAGAGGAGAGGAGAGGAGAGGAGAGGAGAGGAGAGGAGAGGAGAGGATGCCCCGTTATTTGTCTGCTGCCCTGGTTCAGGATAGATGTTGAAAGATGAGACATCTGTGTATGTGTGGCTCAAAGGCCAGTCATCCAACATAAATGGCATTTGGAGGTTTGCGTCTCAAAATTTGCTTTGGGTAGGAGGAAAAAATGCTGGGTAACTCGTGTGTTCATGAACTGAAAACCAAACCTGGTTTGAAAGTGCCTTTGGTGAAATATAATCTGACCTTGTGCTTAGTGAAAAAAGTATATAAGAAACACTGTGAAAAGTCCATTTTATATGAATATATTAATTCTGCAGCTTTATTGGTGTGTGAATAGTAACAGCATATTAAAAAATATTGACTGGTGAGAACATGCTCCTGGATGAACTAGAGATGGGATGTCAGACATGCAAGACAAGGAATTGTAAGGAAGAGACTGATTTCCTCAGGCTGTTTGGGGATTTGGGATATGTTCCCTCTGCTGGAAGTTACACAGTTCTCCATCAAGACTGCTAATCTCTAAATTTCCTGAAGTTACTTAAACTTATAGCTCTGAAGTTGTAAGTATCAGGGTCATGTTTGGGAGGAAATAAAAAATGAAAACAGATGTGACAGCAAAGAGAGGTCAGGGCACAAAAGGCGTTAATTAAAGAGCCATCCATACTCCAGAAACTGGGGAGCTCCTTACCTGGGCTGTTTAAATCCAGCATTTCTAGACAGGGGCTTTCAGGAGGAAGAAGATATTGAGGCAGAGGCTGTGACCCCTCCAACTGGCCTTACAGGCTTGCAGAAAACAGATCAGAGTGGGAAGAGCCACACGTTGTTTTGGGGTCAAACCACTCACACAGCTAAAGGACCATCACAGCCAGATGTTGATAAGTTAGTGATGCCAGGAGAAATGGTGTCAGTCTCTCTGTGGACATCTCGTCAGTACTGAGGGCCCAACCACTCCAGAGGGTGTTTGGACACTGGAACAGACTCCCCAGGGCAGTGGTCATGTCCCCAAGCCTGCCAGAGGTCAAGGGGTGTTTGGACAACACTCTCAGGGACGTGGTGGGATTGTTAGGATGTCCTGTCTGGGGACAGTAGTTGGTCTTGATGATGCTTGTGTGTCCCTTCCAAGTGAGCATATTCTGTGATTCTGTGATCTCTGAGGATTCTCTCAGGGTCCTAGCTGGATGCTATGCCCACATGTGACAACAAATACAGACCAGCTGATCCAAGTGTTTCCTCTGCACTGCACTAGGCTGGGCTATAACCCTAAATCCCTCTGTTGTCAGCAGTCACAGTAGCAACATGGGGAGCGCCATTTTGCAAGAAAACCATTTAAAATGAGGGTTTTCCAGCTATAGCCTGAGACTCATTGGAAATAAATGACAGAACAGCTTGGGTTAGTATAAGGCTGAGAGCTGTGATATACCCACAGCAGCTCTGACACTAAACACAAATGATAACCAAGTGCTTGTGCAGTTTTTCCACCTCTGTTTTCCTGCCCTCCTGTCTCACAGGAAGGTGCACTAGGATGGATATGGATGATGGAACTTGAATGCAGCCCTGCAGCATGGCTGCACAGGCTCTGGCTGGGTCTGCTGCTCACTTAGACCTGAGGGGCTAGAGCTGAACAATCTGGCCTGGGAAAACCTGGTTCATCAATTCTAACTCCTTTATTCCCACTATCAAAACATTTTCTGGAAGCATTTTATAATGTCTACCTATACCAATAGCCACACAGCATGCTGGATTTGTAATCATATAATTACACCTTCCAAAATAATATATTCTTGCCCTCTAAAGACCCGAACAGGTAGGTAATAAACACTTCTTTGGCAATTACTCTGGAAGGCCTTCAAAAGCACAGTCTGGTGTGGAGAAGAAGAGGAACGAATCACCCTTTCTGTAACTTCTTTGATTTATGGAGGGGAAAAAAAACCCTTAAAAAGCACCATGTTTCTTTGAAAACCAGCATAAGGCAATACTGTGCACAGAGATCTGCTTCATGTCCTCTCAGGTTCTCACTTTTGAGGCATATTTGCTGGTATGTGAAACACATGTAAGCCTCTCAGTAACAGCTATGCTTTCAGATCTTTATTAATCAGTAGAACTGTGAGACTGGCATGTCCCCAGTCTGGAAGAGGAGGATAGGGAAAAGATCTTCTGAGCTCCATGAAAAACAAAATTTGGAATATAATTCACCATTTTTGCAAATGTTGATAAATCAACCCGCACCTTGGATATGAGCCAGGCTGTAGTCTCATTAAGAGAGTCCAGGTTAATCATATGCCTCTCAAAGAGGCATCTTAATGAGATTTTTCTGCAGAGATTATTGATGTAATTCCAGTTATGTTTAATTCTGGTAAACATAAGGGCAGGTTTTTTAGCATGTGTGTTACAGAAAGAGGTGAAGAAGTATGTCAGGCTAGTTTAACCACAATTTCAGCACCAGTCTGGTTAAATCTGTTTCTAAATCAGTCTAGCTCTGCTGCCTCTGACCAAACCACACACAGAAAGGCCTTAAAAGCTGAAGTGATAAACCACCAAGGAGCAGCAGTTTATAATGAAAACAACAGGGATGATAATTAAACTTCCACCAGTGGTCTGAATTGGCAGTTAGCAAACTAATAAAGACACAGACGAAATTCTTTACTGCCTGTCTGTGGGACATATCAGCTTTGCAATGTTTCACCCTACCTCTCTTAAAATGGGGTGAGGCTGTTCAGGCAATGGACAAAGCTGTTTCCATTTGGCATCCTCCTCCTAAATAGAGTTTTCAACTACTATTTATGAAGGAGCTGTTCTACATGGACCTTCCCACCCCATTGCCTCTGGACTCCCAGCTAATTCTTGTCTCATTACTTCTATTTTGATGCCCACAAGACTTTTTAGTAAGAATTAATTTCTTACCTTAGAAAGCCCTAATATGTTCCATACAGCAATATTAGCAAAACCCAATAGATTCTGTAACATCTGATTTCTGGAATTTTGTGATAAATCTGCAACATTGACAGTAAATTCATTTGGTTTATGTCAGCTGCTGATCAGAAAAAATATTTTTCTCTTTTCCTCTAGTACAGGTCATATCTGTAAACCACCAGGTGAATTCAAAAGTGGCTTCTCAGGCTGCTTCAGTCTCTACCTGACAATGTATTGCTAATTTTTTCTGAGATATCCTGCTGTATATGAACTTACAAGGTATTTTTTGCAGAAACATTTATTGCATGTTCTGTGCTTTATGGCTCTGCTTAGCGGGTGAGGATTAGTGACATGGGTTTTTTTGTGACTGGCATTTGCATAACTTGGATACCATGAGTTCCCTAAAAGTTCTGTTTCCAAAGCTCTTCTTATCATAAGGATATAGTACAAAATGTATTGACCTTCTGTGCTTATTAACATCTTTTACTTACTGTTTGAGCTTCTTGCAATTTGTAATGTGTTTTATCCTGACAAAATGATAAAGAGGTAGGGAGTAGAAAGGGAGGAACAGAATCAGCTAGAGACTAGACTGATTTATAAGTTGCCCAAATAATTAAGCCTGATAGCTGAAAAACAAGGACACGTTTTCTTCTGACCTATGCTGCTGCTCTTCAAGCATTGTACCTTCTTTCCTTTTGTTCCTTTTCTTCTGGGAAAATATACTGTCTTTCCTGTTTTCTTCCACTGGGAAGATATCCTTCATGTAAATAATTTTTGATTTAAAAACACATTTTTAATAAATTTTCACATCTTTATTCAGTTTGACTTTTTCTCTTCCTGTTGCAATATGCCCTTCATAATGATGGAATCGCATTAACATTTCTCCTTCAGCCCCCACAGCAAACAGGGAGCTGAACTGAATCCCTGGTTTGAACACTATTAGTGGAGGCACATCAGTTCAGGTGGGTTACAGCTGTCGAAACCTGCACTGTAATACTGTCAGACAGAGCAAACTATCAGATCATCAAAGATCATTTTAAATGAAGTCTGAAGTCTGAAAGGATTCTGGAAAAAAACATTTTCAGATAAAGGCAAGGAGAATTACTTCAAATATAATGAAGGAGCCAAAAAATGCTCCTCAGCCTGCTCAATTCTAGGGGTTTTACTATGTATTTCTGAATTTTCTAAAGCATTCTTTTCCTCTGTTGTCACTGTCTAACACACCACACTGCATAACTGTCACTGTGCATTTACATTTTTCTTTGTTGCTGAGGACAGCCAGCTTGAATTAGAAGCTGTTCATAGCCAAATTCTGAAGTATCAGGATATTAACTTGGATGTGGCAATGGATTAAAGCAGGGCTGTCTCACCCCTTCTCCCAGCCTTGCAGGGGAGGGTGTTGATGGGTCACACAGCTGCTCCTGAACTGCCACTGTTCCTGACTGACATATTTTTTGCTTTACTTTAACATGTCAAGCTGTCTATATCCTTCTGTCAGCTCCAGGCAAGGATGGCAGCCCCTAAGATAAGGGCAGAATGGTGAGGCAAGGTTGGTACTTGTGTCAGCCACCCCAGCTTGATCTGCTGCTGTACAGGCCTGCACACTGCCAAAACTCTGTCATTCCTGTCTTCTGGGCAGCTACTGTTTGTAAAACCAAGCTACTACTTCACAGAAGTTATTCTTGCACCCCAGGTTGGGGATTTGGCGCAGTTCTGAGTCACTGGGAGGCCCCATGGAGGCTCTCTGACCTGGGTTGTGGGTGTAGCCCCAGCTCAGGCTGTTTGTATGAGCAGGAGTTTTCCCTTTACTGAACCCCACTCCTAAGCAGAAGGCAGAGGATCAAGTGGGAGATTTACTGTTAGGCACAGAATACTAAATTATTACCATTCAGCCTAACTCACTGACTTCCTCCCAAATGTTTGAAGTCCAAACAGATTGTGCTCTGCACAAAGCAAGCCAGTGCTCTTAGCTGGGAATGTATCTGTTATTGCCTAGCACCACACGGAAAAAACATTGATTTCTACACACTCTGAATGTTCCTAAAGGCTTAGGAACTAATGTCAGCTGATTACGTTTGTACTGGATGCTCAATCACTGCACCAAATGCGGTCTGCAAACGAGTCACCTCTAAAATGATAGTGGCACCTTCTGGAATAAATCCCTGCCACCAGATTTCATGGGTTTCCTTTGGGTTTTCTTGGGAGCAGAAAGGGAGAGGATGAATATGAACATGATATGATGACAGTAATGTTGAAATTATTTAATTCAGTGTTATTAATATACCTTTGGATTTTTTCCCATGTTTTTAAATTTCCTCACGGAAATTTGCTGCATTCTTTTCTTGGCATTTCTTTCCATCTTTCATTCTCTTTCCCTTTTTCTTTCTTCTTTCCATTGTGCCTTTTCCTTTTCTTTTTCCTTTTCCTTTTCCTTTTCCTTTTCCTTTTCCTTTTCCTTTTCCTTTTCCTTTTCCTTTTCCTTTTCCTTTTCCTTTTCCTTTTCCTTTTCCTTTTCCTTTTCCTTTTCCTTTTCCTTTTCCTTTTCCTTTTCCTTTTCCTTTTCCTTTTCCTTTTCCTTTTCCTTTTCCTTTTCCTTTTCCTTTTCCTTTTCCTTTTCCTTTTCCTTTTCCTTTTCCTTTTCCTTTTCCTTTTCCTTTTCCTTTTCCTTTTCCTTTTCCTTTTCCTTTTCCTTTTCCTTTTCCTTTTCCTTTTCCTTTTCCTTTTCCTTTTCCTTTTCCTTTTCCTTTTCCTTTTCCTTTTCCTTTTCCTTTTCCTTTTCCTTTTCCTTTTCCTTTTCCTTTTCCTTTTCCTTTTCCTTTTCCTTTTCCTTTTCCTTTTCCTTTTCCTTTTCCTTTTCCTTTTCCTTTTCCTTTTCCTTTTCCTTTTCCTTTTCCTTTTCCTTTTCCTTTTCCTTTTCCTTTTCCTTTTCCTTTTCCTTTTCCTTTTCCTTTTCCTTTTCCTTTTCCTTTTCCTTTTCCTTTTCCTTTTCCTTTTCCTTTTCCTTTTCCTTTTCCTTTTCCTTTTCCTTTTCCTTTTCCTTTTCCTTTTCCTTTTCCTTTTCCTTTTCCTTTTCCTTTTCCTTTTCCTTTTCCTTTTCCTTTTCCTTTTCCTTTTCCTTTTCCTTTTCCTTTTCCTTTTCCTTTTCCTTTTCCTTTTCCTTTTCCTTTTCCTTTTCCTTTTCCTTTTCCTTTTCCTTTTCNCAAAAAAAAAAGCAGCCTAGCTGTGACAACATGCTTACTTCTGTATCATTGTTTCCCAGAAAAAAAAATTGCAAAAACTGACAGAAGAAATTATGCCTGAGCATAATCACCTGGGCTGATTGTGATTCTAAGAGGAGGAAGGGTACTGTGTACAGGACAAAAGGCACAGTTTCTTCTGAGGCTTTCACACTCACAAGGCAGTAAGGGCTAAATCCTGCCCTCACTGTGGCTTGCTGTGCTGTGAGGGAGGAGGAGGAGGAAGGAGCTGCTCCCCAGGCAGTGCCAGGAAATGCAGCTCACTGGTGTGCCTCAGTGTGTGTCTGAAGGAAGAGGATGCTCTCACACACAGCAGCCCCTGGTAGGGTAGGCCCTGCTTTGCCTCCACGCAGAGAAACAAGAACTCCCCTGTGCTGGATCCCACTGTGAAATCCTGCTCATNCCTTTTCCTTTTCCTTTTCCTTTTCCTTTTCCTTTTCCTTTTCCTTCTCCTTCTCCTTCTCCTTCTCCTTCTCCTTCTCCTTCCCCTGTTCTTTTTCTTTTCTACTTTAGTCTATTATACGTTCTTGGCTTTACTATTCTATTATTGCTTTTTATTTCAAAAAAATTCTAGACCTGTGATACAGTTTTGCATGCTTTTGCTCCTAATAATATTTAAGGGTCAATTTTTGCACCCTCTAAATTTGGAAGAATAAATTTGGTGCAATTTTACTGATATTACTGGAATTTTAACTGACATTGGACTCTAACCTGACATTTTAATGATTGATTTGCATGGTCTCAGCTGCAAGACAATTTGTCTTAAGCCCCCATTAAATCAGAAAATGACTGTTTCTGACTGAATATGCCAATCATTCTAGCTTATCTAGTGAGAGATGCCACATGCTTTCTCTTGCTTTAACCTTATTTTTGACAGCTATTTACGCTATTTATTGTCTAATTTGGTCTGCCAGTCCTCCACACATATCCCAATCTGTCCAGCCCAGACACAGAAGTCTGAAAACATTTCTAAAATCTGCATATTGTTGNGGGAGGAGGAGGAGGAAGGAGCTGCTCCCCAGGCAGTGCCAGGAAATGCAGCTCACTGGTGTGCCTCAGTGTGTGTCTGAAGGAAGAGGATGCTCTCACACACAGCAGCCCCTGGTAGGGTAGGCCCTGCTTTGCCTCCACGCAGAGAAACAAGAACTCCCCTGTGCTGGATCCCACTGTGAAATCCTGCTCATCGACACCAGGATTCTCTCCATGAGGGATACATCTGCCAACCACACAGCTGTGGCTTGCCAAACAGCACACCAGCATTTGGACTACAGTTTCTCAGTGGGGTTGGCAGAGCTCTGACATCCGCTGGGACCCGATCCAAAGCTCATGGGATTTAATGGGGAAAAAAAAGTCCATTGATCTTGGTGGCTTTGGATCTGTCCTCTTGCTCGTCTCCTTTGATGATTTATACAACACTGACATGCATATTTCACTTCTGAAGCACACAGAGCACATGGTTTTAATCTCACCACTTCCCTGGTGACAGAGAAGGAACTGTGTTGGCAGCCAAGACACTGAAAACATTCATTATTCTGTATATTATTATTACTTTTTACTTCCCTGCAGAAGGTAGAAATTACAATAAAAAATCACAAATATTTTGCTTTACAATCTTTGCCTGCTCTTAAAGGCAAAGGTGCAGTCAAATAATGTAAAGTGCAATTTTTTGTGTATGTATAAAAATGATGGCAATGTTTTGCCATTTGAAATGGGGGGTAAGAGAACATCAAGAACTAAAAGCCACTGGGAAAAAAAAAAGCCCCTCTTCCCTAGAAATAGCTCAGAGAGGGAATCTTTCCAAAGTACTCTTCTCAGATAGGAAGGTGAAACCATTTTAATCTTGTGAAGTATTTGTTTATAACATCAAGATTACTAGGCCATTGGCAGCAGTTCTCTATTAGTTATGCTGATCTAGACCAAGTCCTACAGTAGCAGTGGCTACAAAACAAACTTAAAGTAAGTCACAACTCAAGATTCCTCAGGACCTTCAGAGCAGTTTTCAGGAGCAGCCAGGGCTTGCTATGTTGTCTGTCAGACTCAGTATCCTGAGTATTTCTCCAAGGGATGCCCCCTCAGCACCCAAGTTTGTGGAGACAGAGCACCTCCTGCCCACAGGACAGACCCACAAACTGCCAGGCATTTTCATAAAGCAGGAGGGATGCTTAGCTATATTTTTAGATTTTTCATTCCTAATCCAACACCTTTTTCCTTCTTTGTTTCCTCACTGGCTAGTGCAATTTTTTCAGCACTAGATGTCAGTGTGGACTTGCAATACCAGAATGCTCTGTGTGTTTTATTTAACAACAGAGGAAGAATTGCTCTCCAGAATTAATCCAAGCCTCTCCAGCCTCATTATATGCTTTCTACAAAACAGGTCTTTTTTTCTGTTTAATCTCCACGTGGAAAGAGTAGAACTGCTTTCTGTCCCTGATTGAAATTAATAAGGCTCTAAAAGGACCCTGTCTAAGTTGTGATCGTATCATGACTGAGTTAAAGAGGAGCTACCATGAGTCCAGAAGAAAAGCTTTGTATGGAAAATAACAAAGAAAAAAGAAATGGTTCTGAATTATCTTGATAATTTGTGACCCTGCTAAGAAAGCATTGCGCAGGTGGCCCACGGGGATGGTTAATCCTGCAACTAAGACTACTCATCTCAACAGGAACCTACTGACAAGACTGGGTCTTTGAATTCCTACTGCCTAGAAAGTTCTGCATCATCTTGAAGGACTGTTCTAACTTGCACTTGATTTACTATTTGCCTGACATTTTCTGAATATTGAACTGAAACCAGCTTGGGGCAGAGCAACCATCCAGGAAGTGTATGTTGTCTTTCTGAAGTGATGAAATGACTAGTTTCTACCACTCTTCACAAAACATTTTGCTTCTTTAAGAAATTTAGGTGCCTCATTTCCTATGTTGTTATGGGAAGGCTGAGGAAGATGGATGAACCCTCACTCCCCTCATTTTGCAAGCAGCAATCTAGAACAAGACACAGCTCCTCTTGCTCCTGGAGAAGTACAAACTGGGGAAAGGCAAAGCAGAGAAAGGAGGAAGTGGGCTCACAGTTCTGATTTCTCATCTCTTACGTTCATGGGTTTTGGCTTCTGTCGAGTGGATCTGAGCCAACACGACAGATGGAGCCTTTTACACCACCCTCGTGCTTGGTTTACACCAGGCGTGATGCACAGAAGCCGAGGCAGAAACGTTTCTGGCAGAGAGTGTGGAGCTCTCTGACATCCTCCCGACTCAGTGGTGTTGTAGCTGTGATCTAGGCCTTCAGAAAAATCCAGTTATACACCTTTGCATTCTTCACTATGCATTAACTAATGAAGTATTATCCGGATACATACATTAGCGTGCCTCGCTTTTATTATACATTGTGGTTGTTACTGTCCCCATGACTCCTGCTGCACAAAGTCACTGTGACACGTGACTGTACAAGCAGCTGTGCTTAACATTCCTACTTGGTTTGGCTTCTCACTGTTAGGCTTATCAGTAGCAGACTGCAAGTAGGGGGCTGTAGAATATTAATTAATAATTCATGTAAAATATTAGCAAATATTGTGCAAAAATAAGGACAAAGGCTTTTATTCTTCTGGGCTCTGAGAAGTTCAGGTAATACTGGGTGGATAATAGAGAACCTGAGAGAATACAGATTGTACTTGGCAAATCTAATGTCACATGGCTCTACCACCTGCTCCCATTCCTACATTTTTTGCTGTTATTTTTCTTTAATACTGTTTTCCATTTAGTTATCTCTTTTCATAGATGTCTGGCATTCAAAGAATTAGTATCAATAATGAAAGATGTATCCTGTAAAAGAGCTTTGCCTGCCACCAACTTCTGAAAACTGATTTACCTGTGCAATTCTCCATGTGTCAGGACTTGAAGTGTCTTCCTTATTATTAACTATCATGAACTGCTCTAGATAAATCTCTGTCAAGCCTCTTTAGGTGCAGAAGGGTTTTGTGATCCCACTCTGCATTGAAAAACAAATTAGTGTAATTCAGAGATATACTTCAAAAGACTACCATTACTTCCTCCTCCCCAAGTACAGGGAGTTTAAGGTGATCAATTGTCCTCCCCCAGTTCCCAAATCCACACTCAGCTGGCATTACTGGGTACTGACACACGAGAGCTGAACACAAGAGAGAGTAAATGTGCTTCCCATCTGTGAGTTTGTCCTCCACCCCCTCTTGGAAGTCATAGAAATAGAAAAATGAGCTGGATGGTCCCTTTATATGTCAGCTTGTATGCCCCATACCCATAGATGTGTGTGTCATGCCTTGTCCAGGTAAACATGCATCAATGTCACTAATGGAATGGTGCAGATGCCTCCAGTGTAGAAATGGCCATAGCCTGAGCAGCTATTTGTCTTCTGTTTCTCAAGCATGTAATAAAAATGAGGGTTGGGTGGGCTATAACTGCATGAAAGATCAGGAAACTACACAGAGAGGTGATTAATGCAAAGCTGATAACAAAACCAAAACAAAACAAAAAAGCCCAGCAAGTAAAATATACAGTTTATGGGAGAACCAGTAACACTACTGGCCTGATCATGTACCAAAAAGGCAAATTCATATGAATAGCATTTGGTATTGCCTCTGATTACCTACATAGGTACTCAGTGGCTATGATAATACAACTGTGAGTGCAGGACAGCATAGAAATTATTAGAGTGAATACCTTCTCCTATCCTGGAAAATTCTGGACTGAAGTATATTTCTTCAAGTACTACTTTACAACATGTGGTAATGAAGTGCACAGCACAAATTGCCATTTTGTCAAGTATATTATTTCCAAGTATTTCTTCCTGTACAAAATAGTCAATCAATAAGTCCAGTCAAAATGTCGGTTTATTTTCAAGATTAAGTTATCTTCTTTGCGAACATCAGTTTTCTCTATGAGCAACTCTAGAATACAAAATACAGCATATTGTTTGCAGTGTGACAGAAACTTCAGAAAAGCATTAACTTCAAACAAAAGATAGATATAAAAGATATAAAAGAACTTTTATAAAGCAAGGGTGAACTGCCTTACCCTTGTGAGCATCACTACACATTTCCAAAACAATTTTAGAAACCAAACCTTGAGTTTCACAAGCAGCTTGGTTTTTTTATTCCATGAAGATTGATCTCAACATGTTGCAGAACTGTTTTTCATATGTCAGTGCCTAAATATTCATATGATTAACATCAATATGTACAAAGAGTTATTCAGTGCAAATAAAAATCTAAATCTGGATAATGGGGCCTCCCGCATCTATAAAAACACCAGACACCAGCTGGAGCATCACTGACACCAAAATCTATCTAAAGGCATTCCTGCAATAGGTTTATGTATTGTTTGTAGTCACACTGAGAGGGATTATATGGGACCTGTTTCCCTCAGTGTACAAATGTCAACATAAAACAGCCTTGTCTGCTGGATGGATTACTCTAGCTACAGATGTAAGGCATGTGCATTTTACACTCATTTCAGGGGGATAAAACTGTTCTGTTTTGCTTTCCCTATGAGCTTTTCCCTATGAGTTTAACACATCAGAAGTCTCTGTTTCCAGTTATCTGTGCACAAGTGGTGTGCAGAGCTATTTCTTTCAAACAGATGAAATACAGAGTAATGTAAAAAATGCACTGACCTCTTCCAACCACAATGTGCACTTCTAGCCTGGTACCTGCTCAGAAAATCTAGCTGGCTAAACCTTTTTTAGAAGGTTTTAGAAACCCACACTAGTTATTATAAAATTAAGCTGTATGCTATGAGGGTGTGCCATTACTTTCTAATTTTTCTCTTTTAGAGAGTGTCTGATTTGTTCTGAACAGAATGAAACTCAGGTTGGCTTTATCAGTTCAGCGTCAGATGCTTCTGAAACCTTGCTTAAATCCTTGTTTCAGTGTCCCTTTAAAAGCCATCAAGGAAGGGGGCAGGAGGAGAGAGGGGAAATTATCTGTTTGCATAGCTCACTGTAGAGCAAAATGCAGGCCCCTGTTCCATTTAACAAACATTTTCCAAAATGTGCAATATTATGAATTTACATCTAATTTTTGTATGCTTAGGGCACACCTGTCACCTGGTATGTTCAAGGAAGCTGGTCAAGAATCAAGTTCATTATTTTCACTTGCTGATAGACAAGGTGGTGTAACCAGAACTGAAATAGAGGTATGCAGCTTGTAACAAAGAACAGAGAGTATATTTGCCTGTCTAAACCAGTTTTTTTCCCACTATCCTGGACAAGGAACAAGTAGTGCTTATTTAAGTATGACTATGATTCCCTAGATAGGTTTCTACAGGAATAAAAGCAGCATTCACCTATATAGACCTATAGAAGTTCATTTTTATAAAACTATCTGCTTTTCCACTGAGTTCTTGAAATCTGTAGAAGTATGGTCAGCAGTAAGATATTCTGCTTTACCTCTGCAATGTTTCCTCTCCTCACTAGTGACTTTCTTTTGTAACTTACAAAGTTTTTATGCAAACATGAACAAATGGGAGGAGGTTACAGTGCCAGGTACTTGCCTCTACAAGACAAGACAGCTAATAGACATCTGTTAGAAGAAATGTTAGCTTGAAAACCTAACTGTATCATTGCTTATATAAATTTTCATATCTAGAAAAAATTCTATTCATTTTTCAGAGAGACCAGGAAGAACTGAGGGGAGAAATCTGGCTCAAAGGCATGGCACTTTTTTTTTTCTGAAGATGTAGGTGCTATTTGGGAGATGTGTTTTGTTTAGACTCACACTTGATAGTGAGAGAGCTACAAATATGTTCTAGATGCAAAACAAAACCTGAAGCCTACCAAAAACAAAGGAAAAAAGAAAATCACATTGCACTGGGAGCAGTCATGCTCTCTGAGAAGGGAATACAGGCCGTCTTGTTGTTGTGATTTCTGTAAAATATCCTATGCTGTTAAATGTAACTTTCTGACTGTAAGACTGAGTAACTCGATGTCTTTCTTGTAGGGCTTTTTTTCCACCATAGGCTTCATAATTTAATCCTAAATTGAATAAAATATCATTCACAGTCAAATCTTATCTGTATTTACTGCTGGCTCAATTCTTAAATCCACTGGAAAAAAATATAAAAAGCGCTATGATACTGTGTGGCAATGAACTATTTTCAAAATGCTGTTTATTCTAGCAGCTGAACAGCTCTACTAACACTCAGCAGTGGAAATTTTAAAAACTCTATAAAACTCTGAGCATGCTCCCTCTAACCCTGCTCCAATAGGGCTCAACATGCCTCAGGCATTCTGTGAGCAGCAGAAATTATGAGTCATGTTTGCAACATCCTTTGCCCAAGCAGATTCCTGGAATCTAGCAGGATAGGAATTCCTACTGTAGCTTTCCTTTCTGTGGGAACATTAGAATCTCTATCTTCTACATAACCTGTATATATTTTCTACACTAATAATGTCTCAGAGATTTGGCTGAAGCTGGACAAGGATTTAAAAAGTAACCAGTGGCAGAGCAGACAGAATATCCACACTGATCTTCTTTCTGCAGAGAATTGAACTAGAAAGTGCTCATGATTGATCTACTTTGGAGTATCTACCACCGCTAGCAGAGTGTGCAGCTTATAATTCACAAGTGGGGATGACATAGCCTGGGACGGCAGATTATCGACCCCAGCTGTCTGCCCAGCACCCAGCACACAAAAGACTCTTGATGAGACAGCTGTGGAATCAGTGCCTCTTGCTGAAACGGGCAAACAGTTTACACCAGCACTCTCTAAATGGGGCTCAGAGTATTCACAGAGTATCTCAGCTATCCAGAAAAGTGGTGTTGGAATGAAGAGTTACAGCTAGTAACCCCCCGTGCCACCCTCAGGCATGGTACCTCTTCTTGCAGTCCCAGCTGTGCGATGCCAGAATGTGATGCCACATGCAGTTGTAAGAGACAGGGCAAAAGGAGGGAGAGCAGGAGGCCTTTCACATCTGAGAAGGAGCATCAAAGATGCCACAAGTGTAAATGTAATGCTCCATAATACTTTGTATTTTAATTAAGATTGGATCAGTTTTATGGTATGAATTATAACATAGCTTGGATACTGTGCCACAGGCAGGAATGTAGCTGGAAGCCCTACTGAGACAGTATGATGGAGAGTCCTGAAGCACTGCTTCATGGTGACATAGTCTATTCGAGAGCAGACAATAATACATAAAAACAAGCAGTTTTCCTCAGACGACCGACTGTAGCAATCATGTTTATATTAATTCAAATTATGTGACACTCGGTATCAAACAAGGCACGAAACAGTTTTATGTCTCTGAATGTTTTATCATGAGCAAACTGAGCCTGCTAGCCACATGGGTATTATTCACTGGGATAAAATTTTCAGCCTAGTTAATCCTCGTGTAAAAAAACTCGTGACTTTGAGCGAGAGACTGAGGTGTATACAGGATGTTCCTGTATCACCTGTAAACCAAAGATGTCAGAGATTTTCATCCGCCTTGTCTTGCTTCCCGCTACGTCCACATGTCTCCTGGTACGTCCAGGTTCTCGGAGAACAGAGACTCGCAGCAAACCCTCAGGGCTCGAAGTCGCCGACCCGGCAGAGCTCCCAAGGGGGCCAGCGGCCCTTACCCCACTGCCGGCAGCCGCCGAGGCCGGGCACCCGGGCGTTCGCTGGAGCCGCAGTGGCGGAGACCCGAGCGGCGCCGCGGCAGGAGGGCACAGGAGGGCACGGCCGCTCCGCCACCCCGGCCCTGCC
>VXBR01005646.1:135532-148347 GCA_013400215.1 Cisticola juncidis | reverse complement strand
GCTGCCCGCGCACCTCTCGCCGCACCTGTTCGGAGGTAAGGGGCACCGGCGGGGCGGGAGGGTTTCGCTGCCTCTCCCGGCGCTGCGGGGCCGCGGTTGCGGGCGGAGGGATGGGGTGTGGGGGGCTCTTCCCCGAGGTGGGACGGGTGGTGAATCATCACTCCGGGGAGAGCTGCGGCTCCTCCAGGCTGGCGTCCGGGTTTGGAGACGGGGCTCTGGGGCCGGCGTCTCCTATTGTCTGTAAGGAGAGCTGTGAGAGGGAAGGTTAAAAATGAAACGAGCCCGGCGGCGGGGAGGAAGCGGAGCCTCTCCGGCCGGCGACTTTAGACTCTAATAGCTGTAATCGGTGCCTGTGTAAATACTCTTGCCTGCTACTTACATAATTAGAGTTTAATTGGATCATGTGTCTCCGCCGTTTATTCTAAAATCGGACCAAACCCCTCTTGAGGCACTGATTAATGTGTGGCTGATGCTTGTTCCTCTTTCTGAGTTCTCGGGTTCTCTGTTCAGAAAGTCCTCTTTCCTCAGGAAAACAGAAGTTAAAACAAGTTTCTTTGTTAGTGCATCCTCTGAGAGGTGAGCAGAGCCGGCTCGCTGTCCCTGCCGCGGAGTCCCGGCTTGCAGCACCCGTACCCTGTAGCCTTGAGGATGGGCACATGTGCTCTGGAGGTTGGAGAAACACTCAGCTAAACTCTGACATACCCAGGAAGCTGAGGCCCTTTGAGAAGCACATTAAACGTGGGGCACGTTGTAGGTTTTTTGTCTGTCTTGCGCTACCGAGATTAATAGGGCTGTATAGGACGAACATTTTACTGCCTGTGTTTGTTACCTTGAAGTTGAAAATCATCTTGTTAGTTGCCAGTTGCTTTCAGAGTTGCTGACTCTTTTAAGTACTGCTCATTCTAAAGGCTGTTCATATAGGTCAAAGAATGCACAAGTTTTATTTTTTAATGGATGTACTCTTCAACTGATATTTTTATACATATATATATATATATTATATATAAACATATATCCCTATACAAACTTAATACTCCAAAGTTTATTTTTTGGCGGGGGGAAGAAGAGGCTAATGTAAATTTTCTACGTTTCTGTATTCTTATTAATCCATTTGTGAATACTGTCTGTGGCAGGTTGGCTTTCTTGTTTTCTGTGGTTCCCCCAGTTTTTAGCCAAAGCAGAGCTGTGTGCAGCCTGACCCTCGCAGGGTACACGAGGTTTCTGTCACATGACTGCCGCCTCTGGCTGGTGACCTCAAGACAGCATAGCTGTTACTTCCTGCATCTACAGCTGCCTGCTCCCAGCGGTTGGACATTAACAGAAAGCTGTCAAAGCCTATTATAATAAAATAATATTTTCCTCTAAGAAAAAAAAGCATAACTATTTTCATAATACCAAGCTGCTCGACAGGAGTACTTTGTTGCAATGGATTACACCATCAAAGTATCTTGATGGGGAAGAAGGTGCATGTGTTTCTTCTAGTGATGAAAGGATGTGCTATCATGGAGTGTTGTACAGCTTGTGCTGAGAACAAGGGAATCATTAGAATGTGTATCCTATTGTTGCTCAAAGGTGAAACTTTTTTTTTTCCCTCTTTGCTTAAACACTGTACTGCAACTTGCCCTGGTGCCAGGAAGGAGTGGGTTAAATGTAAATGAAGTGATAAGGATAGTGCAGAAGTGCCAGGAGGGGTACACTGACTTCATCTGCTCACTAACAAATGGGGACTGCCAGATGTTAGGAGTAGAACTGGCAGGTTTCAAGATACAGTAAGATTTTTAGTGAAGAAGCAAATAGATTCATAACTATGTTGTGACCACATAAAGAGAGTGATCTTAGTGGGATGAATAACTGCTTATTCATAATACTGCAACACCTGTGCAGAAGGCCTCACTTGAAGTATTATTCTTTCTTCCAATTTAAATATTTTGTGATGTTAATGATACTTTACTCTACATTCCACCAGTGTTGCCATCCTTTTCTAGTTGCATGCTTTGTGTTTTCTTGGTTCCTTGTAATAACTACATGCTTGGAAAAAGTAGCCTGACTGGAGATTGTACATTAATAGCATCAGGATTCTGAAAAATAACTTGAAGCATTGTTTTTGTCCTGGTGATAACTAGCTCAAGCTTGTCTAGGTGTGGTATCTGGCATTAATCTTGTGTATCTTGAGCATGCTTGAAGTCCCCTCCCTTGTTTTGTAACTTGCAAATTAGATGAATTATTTCTTTTTATTCTGAAAACTGCCAAAATTAATTGTGAAGATTAGCATAGCAATTCTGTGAAAATTAAAATAAAAAAGAAGAACAATACCTTCTGTAAGTTGAACTGAATCTCCAGCTATTTATGTTTTTAGGCATACTGCTTGGTTCGTCAGTCAGTGACACGTGGGTGGTGCATTTGGTAAATTACTGTAATTAATTTGCCTTCAGTGAATTACAATCTATTGTCACTTTTACTGAGCTGTTTTGCATGCTGAAGTAATGTATAAATATTAACCCTCTGATGTAACATGCTTAAATATCTACTAAGCTTGTTAATACACCATTTGAATGAGAATATAAAAATTACGTTAATGTATTGGCAAGTATGTTCAGTTCCTGCCTCTGTTCCTTCAGTAGGAGCTGCAGTACTAACAGCCTTTCCTCACTGTGGAGGTCTCATGGTCCCACCTGACCTCAGGCTAAGGCACGTCTATGAACAACACATAGTGGAGTAAATACTGCTGTGTAGCTTTGTCTCATCTCAGGGGGAGTTCAGCTCACTCAATAATCAGAGACTTGGCCTCACAAAAAAAAGAAATATATATATATATATAGATGTGTGTGTTTAACTTTGTGTTGTGAGCATGCCTGAAGTAGGCTTAGGGCGTTAAGCAGAGTGAGACCCAAATTCCATCAGATCTTACGGCACTCCCAGAGAGGCCAAACCTGTGTGTGACATTCAAGGCCTTTCTTGCAACACAGTGCCAAGTTCCAGCTTCCTTTAAGGTGATAACACTTATCGGGAATTTTGACCAGTAGTTTCCCTGCTCTGTTCCTCAGTGAATGGGACTTCCCCTCTCCTCCAGCCCCAAAGTAAATATTCTTACCTTCTGTTATGTGTAGAAGAGTTGGCCCTGAGGACCGTGGGGCCAGATTCACATTAGTTTTTCCACTGTGTTTTTAGAGATTACATACTTGTCAGAACTGCAGCAAAGCTACCACTGTAGTTACAATACAGCTTGTTTTTGTCAGTGATGCAATTGGTTCAGCTAAAAATGGACTTTTAGGATGGTCTTTGCTTTGGGTAACTGCTGATGTGTTACTTCCATCACTTAAAGTGTTGACAGCTCCTCAGAACCATCTTCGTGTTTATGTTCCTGTTTCTGGGTGGTCATAACTGGAAGAATTCTTGGCAAAAACACCTAGTATAAGTGTCCTTCTGGTGTTCAAATTTGGGAATGTTGTTATAAGACAATAATGCCATTAAACTCTTGTTTGTTTTGTTTTGTCATTTTGAGTCTCTTAGGGAATCATACATTAAAATTCTGAAAGTTGCAGAAACTCAAACATGCTGAGTTTTTAAAATTTTCACATCAGTTCTTCTTTCAAGATGATTGAGCAGAGAATGTAAAGGTATTATACAAAATCTCGGTTTGTGTTGTATATGGTCATATACAATTTTATATGATGTTTTTATAGGTAGATTTTTTAAAATATATAGTGTTATCAGCTGATAGTCTTCATGTCTAGATTGGGGGTAGTGATTTGGAGAATAAGTTGCATCTGTTCAGCTTTATTAGGAGAAGGAAGTTTATTATGTTCTTCTTAAGCCAAATAATGACGAGACTTTGGTCATGAAGTACTTTACAGTGCAGGATTTATCACCAGCTACTGAATGTACATAACTCAGAATGGGTAGAACCTTGTAGGTGTATTATAGTAGCGTCTGTTCGTAATAATAGTAGAAATAAAGAATGAATTCTTCATTCTATAAAAGAAAGTTTATGAGAGCCTCAGGTTCCTGAATTCAGGAACCTGAATTCCTGGTTGGATTGCAGGAAGCAGATAACAATAGAAGAATGATGTGAGCTCTCAGAAGAGTTTTTTAGATGTCTCTCACACTGCCTAGAGGGCCACATCTTGTTTTGTTTCCCATCAGATCTGTTTAGTTATATGATATATTTGCATATATTTTTGACGTTCAACTATCTTTTGGTCACTTCCTTGCCCTTCTCTTCCAGTATGACACAAGTACTATAGCTTTGAGAAATTATGAACACTTCAGACTTAATGCTGCTCCCATTTTTGCCAGCCAAAGGGGCACTCTGAGGTCTTTGCCCCCTGTTTTGGGAGAAAGGTTGGGAAGTGTGCCTTGCAACAAGACTGTTGGGATGCTGGGGGCAAGGCATAGATATGTTCCATTAGATCAGTGAGTTTACTCCAAAGTGAGAGAGAAGAGTCACTTTTTCAGTTTCTGAGGATACAGAGGATTTTGTAAATCCATTAGCATCCCCTTCACCAAAACACAGATTGAAAAATCCATTGTGCTAGGAGAACAGTCCAAGGATAAGCCCAAGTCCTATTGATAATGAGCTTTAGAAGGTCTGTTGTGACTGATGAGTTTGAGGAATCCAGTCCCTTTGCAGAGTCTCACTGTTCCAGTGTTTAGTTGGGCTTCTCTGCTCCTGCATACATTCAGGGAGCAATATATGGTTCCTGGTTTGGCAGCAAAGGTGTAAACCCTTCTGAGTGAGGGACAAGAAAAAGTAGCAAAAAATCCCACATCTTCAGCCACTTGCTCCAGCTCAGTCAAGAGTGCTTATAGTCTCAAATGTGAAGTGTTTGGAGAAAGTGAACTGAAAGAACTGTTTGGGTCTTCTGGTGGTGCTCATGAAATCACTGGGAGTCAACGTTCATTTCCTTTAGTTGGAGAACAGTCTCTGTGACAATGAATAGCTTGGGGCAGTGAAGTAAAGACTAAGGTGAGTGATAGGGGGTCTTTGAAAGGGTTTTTTTCTTGTTTTGAAGGGCTTCTTTTTTTTTTTTTTCCTTGTTCCCCTCTTCCTGCTTGGTAAACAAAAGGGTTTAGGAGAAGATAAATAATAAAAAATGGCAGCATTGCATTTGTGGGAGAAATGTAAATAGTTAACCGTCTGAAGAAAAGGAAACAGCCTAATTGTAATGACATATATAAATATTTCTTTTGGCTATCAAGGTAGTGATAATACCTGATTGAACCTTTGCAGTGCCAGTTCAAACAAAGGCCTTCCTCTTATTTAATGTCTTCTGAATACCTATGCAACCCTGATATTCTGACAGTGTCTCTCTTCATGTTCTGTCATATAATTGCAGACTAGTCTCCAACAATCTCCCAAGTAATTTCTTTGTCTCATAAAGAAAGCCTTTTGTCACTGCTAGATATTCAAAACTATTTTAAAAACACGTTGTCTATGCATCTGTTTGGGTAAGTTCTCCTCCCCTGTTCTTTCTAGCTGCTCATGAAAACTTCATCATGCAAATGTTCTTGAATTGTTCTCTTAGCCTCACAGGAAACTTTTAATTTTGAAAAACGTTGTAAAAAATTTGGGGTAGGTTTACCTTGCTATTTGTGTGCGACCAATTTTATATTATTTTCAAGATTTTTCTGTAGTGTGTCTACTGCCCATTAATGGCTTAACTAGTTTCAGGAGAGGTGTACGGTCATTTCGACAGATTGCGTTCATTTACTGTGGTAATGGAGCATGTTCTTCCTGCAGATGTTTAACCCATGAAAAGAAAGGGAAAAATCCTTGTGCTCTGAATTTTTATTTTGTAGCACCTTTCAAGACATGCATCTTTCCAGTCAAAAGAAAACAATTCGTATAGACTCACAACTACCTGAGGAAAACCAGAACTGCATACCTTAAGCATCTAGGAGAGTGGTTTTTGTTGTTTACTATCTGGATAGATATTCCCTAACCAAGTGCCTATGTTCCCAAGACCACCTTTCCTTTGTAAATGATCATTGTGACTTCTATGAGGATATCTCAGTGTGCCTCCAAAGGTCTTTGACCTCTGTTGTTTGGTAGGCTCGAAATTCGTGGTGCTTACAAAAATGGAAGGGTAAGCCATAGAACAAATGAGGCTGGTTCTCCCTTTCACTCAGGACATGCTTCTATTTTCTGCATGGAAATTGAATAGTATTGACCTGGAGAGATCAGGAAGCACGCAGGAAAATCTCATAGGCCTCGAGGTGTCTGACTGCCTGCCAAGCAGAATACCAAGTGTTGTGTGGGATTCTACTCTATCACTCTCAGTTGTCCTCCTCAGGAACTGACATAGCTGGGTGTTTTCTTGCTCGTCTGCTCTGTCTCAAAATCAGACCACCACAGCCTGTGCACAGTCCCCAAAGGGTGGGTGTGCTGCATACCATCAGGGATATTTTTAGCAGATTCTGTTTGCTGACTGACTTAGTGTGCTATAAATACAGAGTTCTCATCTGGCATGCACTTTGCGTGTCTTCTAGTAACTTACAATAAATTCACCTAAGAATAATGGCAAGGAGAAGCAAGCTGTTACGATTTGTTTGGCTTTCCATACAAAGTGTCATTTATATAAAGCAATTATTTAGTAACATTTTAACTGTAAATGGCTTTTAAAACTAGCGGTATTCCAAAACACTTCCTAGTTGGGCTCCCATAATTAGTCCTTGTGTCAGATTGATTTATACTGCATTTTCATTATGGTTTTAAATGTTGAAGGTGGAGTTTTTACATATGAGAGGTTACTTGAGCATCTGGAATACTGTCAGTGCTAGTAAACTACAGTATTTTTATGCCAATAGCATATTCCATAAAGGTTATTCTCTGGTAAAAAATGAAACTTAGTTATGACTATCCTGGATTATTTTTTTTCCCTGAAGTATAGGTGTATATGCAATTTCTTGAGTTGAAATATAGTTAAGGCACTTAGAGGACTCAATGCAGAAAGGGAAGGATCCCATGTCTTATGAAAATACAGGTGTGTTTGTCTTTGAGTGTTGAATTTGACACAAAATTGAAGGATGGGTTCTTGCTGAATTGTACTGAGTGTAACCTAAATGCAGTTGTTCTGTACTGCTAAAATAAAAACTGTCGTAGCACACACTAACAGACGTGAAATTTTTTGTATGCAGCAAAAGAATAGATTGCGCAGAGGTGCTTTCTGAGATTGCCTGAACATGTAAGCAGTATTTTGAGAGTCTTAATTTTTTTTACAATGAAATCTGGACCAATCTGGTGATAGTCTTTCAGAAAACTACAAACTAGACTGTCATCCTGTCAAGAATCCTAGATAGTTCCCTGAAAATCATGTTACTTTGAATCCTGATTTCCTGCAACTGTCAGAAGTTGTACTTATTGTAGAATGAAGAACATCATGCTCCTTTATTCTTCATTGTGAATATGGATAAAAGTTCTAGTTTGGGGAAGAAGAATCTTGCTTCTCTTAGGAAAATGCTGTGGCCCTACCAAATAGATCAGAGCATCATCAGTCAAATGTCAGAGAGATAATGGTGGACAATCCCCAGAACATAAAGAACAGTGACAATAGTAAAATGTGGTTCTCTGTGGTCACTTAACTGCTTTGCTTTCACTATGAGTCAGTTCTCTTTCTTCTCACTGTCTTTGCTGCATCAGCAGGGAGGCTGAAGTAGCCTAACATTCCAGACTTGAGAATTTGCTGTCCATTTTCTTGTGTGTGTTATTGTCCTTTGGGAAGAATGAGTTTAAAATCACACACCTGTATTCTGAATATTGGGTGGCATAGTTTGCATTGTATGAGTGACTCAGGGCTCCTATATCATCTTACATTGGATAATCACAAAGTCTTCTAAAAGGTGTTATGGCTGAGTTCAGGTGTGAAGTGCCCAAATACAGGGTTGACTATGCAACTTTCCTTCTGATTTTTCAATACTGTATTTTTTTCAAACTCAGTTGTAAATTAGAGCTGATTTGTGTTTGAGTTTTAGGGTTTTTTTCACTCTCGTAGCCATGTGGTTATAGTTGTTGGAGGCGGTCAGGTCAGTTTGGATAGATACTTGTTTTATTTTTATATTGGGAGTATTACTCAATGAATGACAAGTAGATTGGTTGCCTGAGTACAAAGCAAAGCAGAGATGACCAGATTTTTTTGTTAAAGCTCTAGCACACTATTAACAAATTACAATTCCAAAATAATAAAACATAATTGTAAAACTACTTCTGGATTTTTAAAGTGCTGTGTAAAGAAATAAAATACTTGATCCACCCATGCAGTAGTGCCATAAAGCTGTTGCTGGCTGAAAAGATCTACTAGAACAGCACATGACTGAAAACACCATGACATTTACATATGGAAAAGGGCTGCATGCTATCAAAGAAACACCCTTTGAATATCTAATTCAGCTGTCCTAACATTTGCATACTAGATATCTAATATTAAAATAGCAGATAACAAGTGTAGAGGCATTGCCTCACTTTTTCAGGACTGAAATACAATTAAAATTAATTGAAGAGTAATGCATGTTAGCTATAGCTTGGCAGTTGGATTTGTTTATATCCCAGTGTGCCGTATCTGTGAATTTGTGTGTTTTGTAAGTGATAACATTTTCAAAGACACGATCCTGAGCTTCTTCATAACCATGGCTGTGAAAAACCGAAGTGTTGAAAATACTACTGAAATAAAATACAGTACTGAAATAGCTTCTGGATTGGAGGAAATACAGATGCCATTGCTAGAATAATAAACCGTGTACCGAAATAAACTGGTTTTCATGCACTTGATAAGATCGAGGCCCAGTGACAGCATAGAACTAGGGAGTGGAGGAAATGTTCCTTGCAAATGTGGGACTAGTTTTGCTGCAAACAAAGGGATAAGAAAGCTAATGCAAATAATGTGTTTTACAGTGTGCAAGGGGGGGAATGGATGACGTGTTCAGGCCAGGTTATTCTCTTTGTGTCTCCACTTGGCCTCTCCGGTCGTTAAGCACACAGTTGTGTTCAGCTGATGAAGGCAGAGGAAGAGATGAACCCGTTTGGAGCTGCAGGGCAAAGCTTCCTCCTGGTGGGCTGGGCTGGTGGTGTATGGGACTTCTCTAGTGGTGTGCAGGCAACCAACCTTTTACATGTACTTAATCACTGTACACTTTGCTTTAAAGCTTTGTTTAGAAGAAATCTTTAAAAGCATTGTAAGTTTGGATGATGTAATTAACTTGACAGTAAACTGTTTATTATGTTGGGGAGATCCATTAATTTGTGAAAAGTGAGCTGGATTTAAGTTCACTGAAGAGAGCTTGGACTGACAGCAGTGTTGAGATTGTTCCTATCCACACAGATTTATGTGGTCATGGAATCTGAGGTCAGGGAGTGGTTGTCAGAAGCATTCTAATTTTTAAATTCTGGCCATTGCTGATTCTCTTTTAGGGATCGGCTAGCCAGTCAGCAAGTTGCAATAAGCAAGAGAAAGGCTGCCATGTTACAAGTAAAAGGCAAGGCATACTTAACATTGATAAAACTGTTCAGAGTATAATTTTTGCCAGGAGTTGACAGAAATAGCAGAAATTAATTTTTATTATTCTAAAGGCAAGGACCACAATAAAGGTCCTTGAAATCTTTTGCTCTGATGCTTAAACAAACAACTTAAAAGGGTAAATATTTAACAAGTTTTTAAAAGGACTATTTAGCCAGTGGTCAAAACTACAGCTTGCCAATACCCCTGTATTTTCCAAAGTGCTGCAAAATACTGGTTATAAGATGCACCTCTAGGTACTCCTGGTTTTCATAGTTGTTCTGTCATGGATTTGCAATATCTCTGGGCTGTTAAATAGCTGAGTCCCATGTCAGCCTAAAACTTTGTTAGCTGTAGCATGCAAACATGCTTTGAAATATGCTTAAAAACAAATATTTGTATTCAACATGCTGCTGGCCCAGCACTATACACAAAGGTGCAGAATTAAAATGAGTGAAAAAATGTAAGCACCCTGGGAAATGTTAACATCAAAAGAAACCATCCGACAGGGATGCCGGATTGGTAAGTAAGAGAGGAAAGGTCTGTATGGAATGGTGGTGTTCATTGCACTCTTACTTAGAGGGACTTAGAGGATGCAGGGATATGAGTACTGATACAGTTGTTTTCTAATCTCTTAAACTGTGGTCCTGTGACACTAAAACTCTGTGTCTCTTACTGAGAGCCTCTCCTTTTTTCTTCCTTTTCCCTGCCCTTCTGCTGTTTTCTGTGTGGATGAGTCATCTTAGTTGGAACACCTTTATTAGTAACTGTAGTGCTTTTGAAAACAAAAATAAACATGCGGAAATACTGACTTGGCTGCATCTTAAAAATACACTTAGAAAGAAGATCAGTGTTTGAGTTTAGGATCTGTTTCTTGTTTTTTCTTAAAAGACATAATTTAGGGTATTATATTTAATTTGGATTTTAACTTTAATATCCTAGTATTATCTAGCAATATTATATCAGTAGTATTAATGGAGGAATAACACTGAAGAGAAACCTACTGAAATAGATAATTAGTTCTGTATCAAGGAAGCCATTTTGATTAATTATTTAATTTAGCATATCTATTCATAAGTGTTTTCTTGAATTCCAATTTTTCTAAATTGCATTTCCCTACACTTGAAAATTGTGATGTAATTTTTGCCTTTTTTAGCAGTGTTTTGAAGCACGTCTGAGTTAAGACTGATAAAATTTGCTCCCTCCAAATGCTAACCATGTAAAAAGGCTGTACATCTAGCACAAGGCACTATAGCCTGGAATTTAAATGTCAACATATTAAATTCTAATCCTATTGGTTTTCTGTTTATGCCCTAAGATTTGTAAATTTACAAAATTACATACTTGTAATTTGATTTCAGACATGTGAAATTTCAGATAGAAATAAGAAAGGAAGAAAAGCCTCCAGATAGGACTTCATTTTTCTTTTATTTTTCCTCCTGTAGTTTCTCTCTGACATACTAAGCCTCATGCTCCTTCAGGCAGTGGTGATGAATGTACTAGGTATAATGTTTTTAAGCTATTGGTACAGCTAAAACACTATGAGGACAGCTTTACTCCAGTCACTGAGCTTTGCTTGTGCAGAACTTTTTGTTTGCTCACAAATCTACCTTGAAGGGCATAATCCCATTTGTCAGGAATTGTCATCTGTAACTGGCAAGGATTTCCTCCTCTGCTGAAGGGGAAGGAACTCTTCCTGCAGTCTCAGTATTCATGCTCTTAAATTGTCAGGTTTGTAACCCTCTGCATAAACTCAAAAATTGTAAGGTGCTTTCCTAACCCTGCAGGTCAGTGAATACTATGGCTATTGAACCCTCTAACCCTATTTGTAATCTAAGAATTACAAATATCCGAGAGGTAAGTATAAAAGGAAAGATACTTGGCCAGAAATTTCAGTCAGCTGTTGTTGTAAGCAATACTTAAACATTGCTTTTTCCCTTCTCACAGAGTGTTTCGGAAAATAATTAATAATTTTTAAAAAATTATCATATTTAGCTTATTATGCATACAATGACTTTTCTCCAAAAACTTTATGCAAATGTCTTGTAAGGACAGATTTAATTCCAATGAGTGATTTGTAGGCAAGTCTTTCTGATGTTCATAGCATGTGAAGAGACCTTGGAGTTCCTACTGGCGTTGGATTATGGGATCAGCTGGGTTTAGCCCATTCCGAGCAGATGATGTTTATTCTTTCCTAATTTCTTAGTGGAAAACCATCTAATTTTTCTGGTATTTTATTTTGACAACTAATTTTACCACTGGAAAAATTCCTAATAAGCAATTACTCTTACTGTTTTGGAACTGATTTCCAATTTTGGATGTAGAAATTTGCAATTGATGCATTTTTTAACAGATAGTTCATTTCTCATTACAATCATGAGGGGCTCTTTTTTCCTTCCTAATTGTACTTGACTCTTGCTAGCTGTTAGCTACAATTTCAATGATGCATATAGCCTTGAAATGTAACTGAAAGGACATTTATTGCACTTAGTATCTCTTGATTTTTATAGCCTCTTACTCTGAATTAGGCTTGTAGAATGCTCTAATTTGCTAGATGTATCTGACAAAAAAGAACCAGGGTGGTAATGAAGAAGACAACATTGAACAATGAAGTTACTGTCTTTAAAAACATAGGTTGTTTGTTTCTGGCTGCCTGCCTAGTGAGATTCAGGAGGATAGATTGATAACAGAATTCATTGAAAACAGGCTTGTGTATAGAGTTATCTACTGTTACTGTTTGTGTTAGCTAGTAAACTTGAAGCTGCTGTTTCATGTATAAACAAGAAAGCCAGCAGCAATTATTCTTTAAAACTAAAGCAGCTGTTTGGGCTGTAAAAAGACGTTTCTATAACACAGACGAAAGTACCATTGTGACTGTTTATACAAATTGGCACTCATGCTGTATAAACAGAAGAGATTTTTGGGTTTTTCTTACACTTGCATATACTTCATCATCCTGATACACAAACTGAAATTTTTATCTTTAAGCCATGAGTCTTGGCCTAAGGCTGAGAGTAAAAACCTGAAGGGCCTGGCTGCAGAAGACAGACCTCACATATTAATATGTTTGTGTCATTCTTGTGGTAATCGACTAACTGCACTGAGTAACAGGAAGAACAAAAGACCGGTAATCAAGGATAGGTTGTTTGGGGTTAATACCCGCTCTGTGGAAGGCAAGGAGAGGAGAATGCAGCGCCCGGGGCGAGTCCCTGTGCGGGCAGACCCTGTTCAGCACCCGCGCCCTGGACAGCTCAGGCGGAGCCGCTCCCGGCGGGCGCTCCCCTCCGGCCGGTCCGGGCCCCGGGGCTCCCACCGCCCCGGGGAGGA
>VXBR01005646.1:120453-135237 GCA_013400215.1 Cisticola juncidis | reverse complement strand
GGGAGGAGCACGGCGCCCCCGGGAGCCGTGGGGCTCCCACCGCCCGGGGAGGAGCACGGCGCCCCCGGGAGCCGTGGGGCTTCCACCGCCCGGGGAGGAGCACGGCGCCCCCGGGAGCCGTGGGGCGCCCACAGGAGCTGTACGTGCCACTCTGCCGCCAGAGCTGTCTGCCTGGGCTCTGAATCCCATGGAAAAAGACCAAGAGTTCGCGATGGGCTCCCATTTGATCCAGTGCCCTGTGGTACAGAAGGCAGCTTTGACAGCCTTGAGGTGGACCAGGTACACTTCCCTGGAAGGGTCTTTGTTGTTCTTTCCAAGTTTGACTCACAGGCCTGCAGATATTTTCTTTTTCTTTTTTTTTTTTTTTTTTCCTAAATCAGAAGTTTATCTACTCGTTCACTTTTATGTTAGAAAATAGGTTTCTGTCATAACTTTCCAAAACATTGCTAAACCACCAGCTTCCTTGTTCTTAGTTTCATCTCTGTTGTTCATTTTTCAAGTGATTTAAAGACTTGGTGGAGTTAGTTCTCATTTTCTGCTGAAAGTTTTGGTAGGCTTGTGGTTTCAGCTGGACTTCCCTGCTTACAGTAAGTGGAAGTAGAAAAGAAAAAGCAAATTGTGCAGATCCTTGCTGTTCTCACTGTCTATTTTACCCTCTGTGACACCACTGTTTTGAAAAAGAGAGGATTAAAGTATTCTACCTTAAATGTTTAAAAAACTGGAGAAACCTATGATATGTTTTGAGTTAGTATTAGAAAGATGCCTTGAGCAGTAGGAGGCTCATTGAAAGATTAACCTTTAGAAATAACAGTAGTTTTTCTTGACAAGAGGATAAAATCTACAAGGTGGTATTCTGAAATATTTACTTTTAAGAAGGGATAGCTTTGCATCCAGTAGTACTGAGGTAACGAGACAAGATCTATCTTGTGTTTGGAGGAAAAGGAACAAAATGTGAATAATTAATTTCACTTAATGGCTTTCAAAGCCAAGATGGAAAACATGGTAATACTTCGATTCCTGTGTGAAAACAAGTTTTGTAAAGACTTTAGTGACCTTTTTTTTTTTCTTTTTATGACCCTGCTGCAGAGAGCTATGTGGTTTGAATTTTTTTTTTAATATTTTAAGTGCAGTTTACTTAAGAGAGTATGTGCTTTTTTTCCCTACTTACTGTCACATTTTTAGCAAAGTCTTGCAGGATTTACCTTAAGGGTGGGAATCCTAAGTAAATATTAATTCCTTTTTATTCTGAAGGCCTTTTGGGTATACTACTATATCATTACATCGGGTTCTATAAGAACATTGCTAGACTAAACAAATAAAAAAGGAACCCATGTGCATTTCACGTACTCCCTCCCTACTGTAAGAAATAAGGTAAATTTCAGGAAGAAAAGAAAATTAACTGTTTTTGCTATTTCAGTTGTTGGAGTGTATTTTCTAAATGAAAAATGGAAATTGATCATTAAGCAAAATTAATATTACAGTTTTCATAGTATCCTGGAAGAGACATGTTTGCAGATCACTTGTTATGGGTAACTCTGCTTTGTTTAGGTTGAACCCCTGCCATATATCTGGGAACTGTGGCAAGTAGTAGGATGACTTCCAGGGCTGCATTCTACCCTTCAGTATAATTTTTTTCCTCCCCTTAATCCTGCTTCATTTGGGAGGTTATATATAACATGATTTTATTTATAAGTTAAGGGTTTTTATTGAAGTCACATTCTAGGAGATTTTCCTTGGTAATTCTTCTAAATTCTTAGGTTTGGTATAAGAACAGTTTTCTCCCTGATTAGTTATAGAAATACACAGAGATTGGACAGTAAATTAAATAATATTTTGTGTTTGCTTGGTTTGGGGTGGAACCTACCATCTACCTTTATATGAAATAAATTTAAAACCTACTTTAAACTAGTAGTTTTATATGGGTTTTTTTGTCCTTGCTTAATTTTCAGTTTCTTTTCTGTAAAACTGTCCCTGGGGGAATAGGAGTTGATAATACAAATTTTCATAAGTGGCACTTTAGAAGGTGTTCTTGTATCTTTTGTAATTTGCTTGTGTATGAGCCATTTGTCTATGAAAAATAAGGCAGCTTTGTAGCTGTCCATATTAATACATTTGAGATCAGAATTTTTGTCTAAATTGTTTTTAAAGACTCTGACTTGTGTACATGTGTTCTTGCCAGAATACTAGTAGATTAGAATACTGTATTATTCTTTTAATATTTGGAATTGATTCCAGAAGGCTTGCTGCTTTATTTTGTGGCTAGCACTGCACTCAACTTCGTGACAAGCCAGGCCAGGCCAAGAGCAACAATAAGGTACTGCAGGAGTTATAATCCCACTTGTATTGTGGGTTAGTAACACAGTGAATTGACACACATCTGATTCTGTTTTTCTGAGCCTAGATCACCTGGTTCCCCTTGAAGCTGTCACTTTAGGACTCTGGAATAACTAGGTGACAGTGTAACAAGATCAGGCCATCTCAAGATTTAGTGCAACCCATATGAATTTTATTGCAGATGGACCCCTGGTAAATGAGTTAAGCTTTTGTTTTTCTTCTGGAAATTACTGAGTAGATGTTAAGTGCTATGAATGTTCTTCCTTAATTAAGAATTTAATTTGCAATGTTGTTTTGAATATCTCTGATGTCAATAAAAATTGTCCTATTTACACAATAGCGAAGAAAGACGATTTTCTTGTTTTTGACTTCTACCCAGAAATGTATTCTCATGTATAAAAGAATTTTATTTCCATGTATATGACATAACCATTCCAACCACATCTATTTTTTCCTCTTAAGCCAGCTTCTCGACAGTTATGATGTGGTTTTAGCTAAGCACCAGTTTTACACCAGTAGCAGAATTTCAGTCTGTGCTACCATGTTCCAGCAAAGCATCCGACAGAGTGTACCAGGCTGAAGTCTTCTGTTCACAGAACAAGTTCAGCATGCACTCATTTTGCAACCTGGAGCTGGAGGAAATCCCTGAAGGATTAGAGACATGTTAGTTTTTTATAGCATGCCCACTGCCCGGCAGAGATGCCTTCCAGAGCAGAAATTGCTGTTGTAGGTTACAGGATTAATAGAATAAATGGTACAATGTCTGCACGGTTCTGGAAAGACGAGACATAAGTTTAGTTGTTTCAGTGGCATTTGCACTGCTCAAAGTCAGGAATTGTATTGAGTATTGCTTTATTTCAAGGGGAAAAAAGCAATAAAATAGGTTTCTCTTACTGGCCCATCTCTTGGTTTATTGATCTCAGATTTGATACAACTGCTGTAAAGCACAGGTGTGGAAGAGCTCCTCTAGAGAGAAGAGTATGCTTTTGTGGTGACTGGCAGGAGTGCCAGGCTTCCCCCAGGAGCTTTTATTAAGAGTTCCCAGAAATGGTTGTTAAAGGCAAGTTTTAAAAAAAGTTACCTGATAAACCCACAAAGCCTGGAGGCAAGAGGCTGTCCTTTACATTTTTATGACTTACTTCTCAAAAGTCTTAAATACAGACAGAATTTGCTGTGGAAGAACTGGAACAAGTTTTCCTTTTCACCAGAGCTCATGACTTACATCTGGCTTAATCTCACTATTCTGTGTGTGGCTGTACTGTGAAGTTTATAACAGTTGCTCTTTCACTCATCTGTGTGCAGTGGACTTTGTTGCCTTCTGAGGGCTTCTTCCACAATGAAAGGAGTGGATTTAAACTTGTGTTCATGTGGGAAACAGCTCCTTTGACCTCCTAAAATCCAGAATAAGAAAGCGTTTTAGAAAACTGGTAACAGTTTGAGAGATTTCTACTTCAAGACTATCACGGGGATTTTAATTTCATAAGACATTGAAAGGGCATCTCCTGTCTATGAAACAGAAGTATTTTTGATGTACTAATGGTCCTCTTAGATAAAGGAGAAGATTTAATTTGAAAAAGAAAACTGCCTATAAATTATGTTAAGCATTAGAATTAACGATGTGACAATTCAGTGCCTGAACAGTTAGCAGTGTGAAATCTTTCTTGCTTGGGGAATGGTTTGCTTAAGTAAAAGTGCCTTTTGAGAACTATTGTTTCCTTCACAGACTATTTTGGAAAGTTATGAATTTCAACATAGAATGAAAGGCTACTGTGGGAAAACAGATACAAATCTGTGTCTCTAATAATTTTGACATTAGGGTAGTAGTAGTGGTAGTTGTCCAAAGTAGTCTGCCTGAGGGCTTTAGGTGTCTAATGTGTGAGGGACATTAAAAAATAACTTATGAGTGCCTCTCTGAAGAGAATTAAATCTCAGGTATTGGGTTATTTAATGTAGAAGGTGTTTTTCTATAAGTAAGTTGTTTGCTGGTAAAGTATGTATATAGTACACATTTGGGACACATCTTTCATAGCTTGTCTCTTGTTCTGCAACCCCACATGTTTTTAGTATGGGGTTTTTTTTACTGTTTGGAGTTTTTTATGTCATGGCAGGGTTTGGTTGGATGCACCTTACTGGTCTTAGCCCTCTAGCTGCTGTTTTGATCTTGTCAGTCTCCAAATTGGCTAATACAGCAGAGAAGGAAGGTGAAGGGATGAACATGTAAATAAGTTGGGAGGAGTGCAGGCTCAAACTCTGGCATTTTTTATGCTGCCATCAAGAGCTGATCTAAAGAGCTTTTTAATTATTTCAAAACATGTTTTGTTTTCATTGAGTGTTTTATTATTTATGTTGAAACTACACAGTCACTGAATTTAGGGACCTGTGGTAAAGCCTTGCTAACTCATTAGGACCTGTGCTGGTTAAGAAGGCACTACAGGTGCTACATAGAAAGGCAGAGCAAATTTATGTCACTGATTTACTTTTTCTGTGACCCTTGTCCCAGTGTCATTGTGGGCAAATGGGCATTTTTATATAAGGTGACAGCCAGAGACTTAGGAGACTTATTTGACTTTCTGTGTGAGGTAGGACTAGTTTCTTACTGCCTTTCTTGAGTATATAATGGAGACACTGCTCCCATTGTAACCACTGCTTGTTCTTGTCTATTTTGGAGTGTAAGCTCTTCGGACGAGGCATTACCACGTATCTGTGAACAAACACATTTACCACTTGGCATGCTGTGATTCTGATCTAATAAGGACACTCCTGAAACAGGATTACTAACTATGATTGCTCCTTAATCGCTTGTAAAAAAACCCAACAAAACAAGCTTTCTTATTAAAGTATAATTCATTAGCATGTTGCAGTTTCACGCTATCTCAGTTTTCAAACTGAAGACAATGTCTCCTGTTTTTAAAGAGTATTCTTATGTATATCAAAGGTCATGATTTTCTTTGAAGACAGAAGAAAAACACCATACCTCTTAAATTAGGTGGAGGTTTTCTTACCTTCGGTAGCCTTATGGATGAGTAGAGCAATGAAAGCATATAACACCCTACTTGAAAGGTGTAATTAGATAAATAAAAACATTTGAGTTACTGTGTCATTTTCTTGAAATGCTGAAAAGTCAAACTAGCATTCAATCTATTTTTTTCAACTGCACATCCCTGTTAAAATTTATTTTGAGCCTATGCTCTGTGTGTGTGTTTGCATGCATATGTGCATCTTATTAGCATGATCTAGTTAATGTAAACAATGTATTTCTTTTCTACACACAGATGTTTAAAATGAATAATCCAATTTCCCAACAGTTTGACTGATGGATCGATGCAGCACTTGTAAACAGCAAAAAACTAGGAAATAGTCACATTCCTTAGAAGGGATATCTAAAATATGAGTGATACAGAAAAGAAGAACAGTTTCAAATGGTGATGTCTTAGCAAGACATCCGTGAAAAAGCAAGAATTACATTTCTGCCTTAGTTGCTGTGGTAGCAGTAGTGTAACATATCATTTGGAAGTTTAGTTGGTTTGGGATTTATAGATGCAGAATTATGGGTGCTGTGTACTCTCTTAATTGAGGTGAAAGACTAAATATAGACAAATCTCTCATTGATAAGTTTAAAGCATGTAACTCAACAGCTTTTCTTCACTTTCTACTGACAATAGTTGGGGAAGTTTTATCTTTTTGACTTCAGTTCTTTTCCTGAACTAGTTATGCATCTTCTTTACTGTTCCTCTTATTAGGCATTTTGGATGCTTTCTTCAGAATGGTACATTCCCAAATGCTCTTAAAAGGTTGAGACATAGGAACTTTTGCAAAAAACACTACATAGATGTGTGTTATTGAAACTTCAGCAACACATTTTCTCAAAACATATTTTCCCAAAATCTGTGTGTTACTTATGTTAAACAATTCAATTATGTTAACACTGAGGAATTTAACGGTCTCATTCAAATGTACACTTTTGAAGTTAACATGTTTTGTAATCAACCCTTGGACATCTCTATATTTTGTAGTATTCTCTTTAGTTGTCTTAAATGTCTGGCTTCTTATGGTCCAACACCCTAGTTTGAGCAGTAGTCCATACATTAAGGTAAATATTCTCCAAATTGGAAGAATAAATGGGTCAATGGAGAGTGAACGTCTCTTAGCTGAATCTTCCATTTAAAAACAAAAGGCTGCTTTATGATAAGCAGAGAATGTCAGTACTTTTAATGAAAAAGTTAATCCGTAAAGAAAATCCCTTTGTTCTGACAATGAATGGTATTTCTAAGACAGATTTTTCTAATAACTCTGTTCTTATTTGTAAGCCATACTCCTACCCTTTAAAAAAATCAAACCAAACAAACAATAACCACAAAAAGCCATCCCCAAAACTCCCAGACAACGTCCCCACAACAAATTCAAATAACCAACCAACCACCCTTACTTACTCAACTCTCACCAGTTTCAAGTGAATGAAAGTAAATGAGTGCATTGATTAGCTGTTTCCCTGCTGAATTGATAAATGATGTCGTCTATGGAGGGCTGCTATTTTGGAGAGATAAAGGGGGAAAATACAGAGTAGAATAATACAGGAAAATCTGCTGTTGTGCTTAAGTAATAAAAATTATTGTGTGTGTGATGAAAAAATAGGTGAAAAGCACAAGAAAAGTATGCTTTGAAACCTTTGTTCTTGACTTTCTTGAAACTAATAGGTAAAATTTTCCTGTTATACTGAGTAGTAAATGTAATACTAAATACTTGTGGTATATAATTTAATGTTGCTGTCAAAAAATGAATCATTTTTCTGCTTAGAATGAAGATATAAACTCCTGGGAACATCCCACATAATAATTTAACATTTTACTTACATATATTCTTCCCCGATGTAATATTTTTATTTTGTACTCTGACGTTTTTGTCATTGATTGGTTTTCCCCTTTTTTTTTTTTTTGTCACTGCTACCTCTATTTCTGGCAGGAACAAGTAGGTTATTGGTAAGTATTTCCACTAAATCAGACTTTACAAAGTTTTGCCTTAGTGAGGACCTATTTTTTTTTTACCCTCACTTACTTTGGTAAAAACTTTGTAGACAGCAGACTAATTGTCTGTAAATGATGTGCTTTCTCAGGTCTCCATTATTGCCTTGTTTGTGTAGTAGAGTAATAGTTCTCAGATTTTCCAGAGAGACTTTGTCTTCTGCATGCTCTCAAGCAGCATCATTATCTGTGCTGTCTTCTAAGATGCTGCCTTCTCCTGGGGCTTGCTCCTTTGTTCCTGTCTGATGCGTTTCAAGTGCAGTGTTTACTTTGTTTCTCCCATTTCTTTTTTTGGTAAGACCTCGTATGCATTTTGGCCAGTTTGCTCAGAAGACTTCTCTGTGTCCAACAAGATGCTCTGTTTCACGTGTTCAGTTTAGTCATCCTTGTCAACCATTATTCAGCCATTTTCACATCATACCTCTTCCCTTTTAGCTATCATTAAATATATTCTCAGCATGGTGAAGCCACCCTCTCCTCTCTTGTTATCGTGCTTCATGTAATTTTGGTCAGATTTGTTGCACTGTACATTACAAGTTTTCAAGATATTTGTGCCTGTGCATTTTGAAAAAGCAGGACTTGATTCTTCTGATCTTGGAGCAGCTCTTCCTACGCTCTCTTTGCAATGATGTGATTTCTAATGGAAAATTTTCTTTAACCCTGGTATGTTTTCGAAAGTAGTGACTTTATTGACAGTGTGAAGTAGGGCAGGAAAGTGTAGACAAACTGGTTCCCTGCGCTTTAAAATTTGTAGTTGTCTTGCCAAATTACTCAGTTGCTCAAGAAGTGCCTTCTTCTGACAACAGAACACAGTTGTCCTGTCTGTCTTCCTTCACTTGTATTGCAAAATGATGAGTGAAAAGACCTTTTTCAGGTGTTTGAGTAAAATGTTGCTCCAGGCAATAAGAGAAAATTGAGGGAGTAGCAAAATTCAAGAAGAAAGAAAAAAACAAATGTATAGGTTCAGGAGAGACTGGGAATGAGACAGAATAATTCTTCTTCTTTGAAACTGTGATAGATGAGTTAAGGAGAAAAAAGCAATGGAATATGAGATATCTCTGAAGTAAGAGTTTTCAGGCATTTCATTTGTGTAAAAGTTTTCAGATTTCCAAGCTGGCCTGCAGTGAGTTGTCATGATAACTGAGCTAGTTAGACAGGTTTATCTTGCCTGCTGAAAGTAAATAAAATATGTTTGTGCCCTGAACTATTGACTGTGTTTTCTGGTTACTTGCTTTCTGAGAAAGGTAGTCATTTGGGCTCAAAAAATGTGTCCACCCTGGCTGAACTTGATATTCAGACAACAGCTCAGCTCCAGGAGGTTTCACCCGAGTGGCAATTGGCCCCACTTGTGTACAGAAGCCTCTGGAATGGTGATAGGGTTAGTTTCTTCCTATACTCCTTATGTTACCCTGCTGGTGAGGCTAGAGGGGGACCTTGCTCTTGACTCTGCTTGTCAAAGATCTGATGATGGAGAGACATGAGAGACAAGAAAACTGTCGTTCTTTTCTTGTCTTTGAGTCAGATTTTGGAAGGGAGTCATCACACCTACATGAAAAAGAGAACTGTATTTCCTTGGGTTCTCTTCCCCTATCCCCCTCCCTTGGGGAAATAAAATAGATAAGATAAGAAAGATATTCTTCCGGGTAAGGTCTCATTGTTACATGGAGTTTTTGATTACCAGTTGAAAATGTACTTCTCAAGCATTTTAAGCCAAAAGCTAAAATCTTCAGGGTTTAGGATGTGGATGGAGCCTTTTTTAAATGAAAACTGAGGCTTGCTCCCAACCAAAATTTATGTTCGTACTTGTCAGTCTTCAGCTACTACAGATCCATTGAGAAACTTGTGGCATGGATCTGTGATGGGAAGGATGTCTCATGTCTGAAGTGCAGGTAATGAAGTAGTAAGTTAAAGAGTGAATTAATGGCTTACAAGTCACTTGAAAAACTGTTCTTGTTTATCTGCTTGTCACTTTGAAAGTGCAGGTACTCTAGGACTTTGGATGACGGAGACTTGAGCAATCTATTTAGCTTGACTGCAGCTCCCTATGGATGATGGGATGGGAGGGTAACACTGACCTGCAAAACAAGTGGAGCCAAAAAGGTCTTTCCTTCTCCCTTTGTTGGGTGCTTGCATCAATCTGAAATGTCACTCTTAAAAGGCTGTTCCTCTAACAACAAAAAAAAGCTGTTCTTTTTTTTTGATTTGAAGTTAATGTCAGTATTTCCACAGGTCTTTCCTGCCTGTAGTTTGATCTTCTGGTTTGCAAGATACATTAAAATTGGGCTTTTTTTCTCTCTCTTAATGGTTGTGTTCATTCAATTTCTAAAACTGTGCAGTTGTCAATTATAATCAACATCACATGATACCTTTACATTGATATGACACCTGAAGTTGTGTAGTTGATAAAGGCTTTGTTTATGAGTCAGAAAATGTCTTGTTCAGTTTCTCTTCTTCATTCTGTACTGCATTATTTTTCAACGACTGCTACTGAAGATCTAACTTTCCCACTTACCAAGATGAAGGGAGCTAAAGAAGTTATGTAATAAGATTCTGTCTTTCATAACTTTTTGCTTAGGAGATGAAGTGTTATCCAAACATATCTTTTCTAATTATTCTGTGGACTATCAACTAAAATAGTTCAGGTTTGTTTTTATCCCCCTACTTTATATATCCCCCTTTCCCACTGAGTTCTGTGGGACATTTAAATCAGAAAATACAAGAGATCCCTTGTTTCCCTCAAGGAATTCACGGGTTTGTTTACTTCAACAAAAAATGTTACGGCACAAAAGTGGGGAAGAAAACCCTACTAGATTATGAACCTGAAATCAGTAAGTGCTTATTTGTTCTTATTGTGGCTCATTGTTCTAGAAAAGACAGAGCTTAGAATGTTTGTATTGTGTTCCCTATTTCTGTTTGATTTCATATTCTCTCCCAAAGTGAGGGGAGATTTCTTTATTTCTTTTCATCTCCAGAAGTCTTTCCGGGTGGTTCTGTGTTCTCCTGGCTTAGACAACTGTCAGCATAAGGAAGGATGAAAGGTAGAGAACTAGATGTGATTTTTCACTGAGACATTGTCTTCCTTAACCAAAACCTTATATCCATAAAATGGCAAACATTCTCTGAGTGGCCATTTGTATTGCCAGCTACAGCACCTAGAAATTTTCCTGTGGAAGGTTCCCTGGGAATTGGTAATGCTCTTTTTTCTTTTGCTTTCTAACTTAAAGACTTTTTAAAATGTTAGCTCTTTGTTTTTGAATTTAGTGTGAAATAATTTTCATATTCTCTTTGATGGTTAGGGTAAACTTGCCAGGCAAGATGTTAGCTGTGTTAAAGCAATACACTTTCATGTGCAAAGCTTCGTGGCTTTGAGCTGAGAATTACTCATTCTATTTTTTCCATTTCAGCTGTCTGAGGAGAAGAGAGAATTCTGTGACCATATAACTCTGATAGACCATGTGGTCTTTACTGGACAGCATCTTGGTTTTGTGTTTTGGGTTTTTTTTTTTTCTTTTTAAACTTCAAGTTTTACAGATTAGTTTACAAGAGGAAGGGAGTAATTATTTCCATTTATTTTTTTGCTGTTCTTAAAATTTTACTTCATAGTCTTCTACACAATTGAACAGAAAAGGAAGAAGGGGAAGAAACAAAGGCATTGTCTTTGACTTTAAAATATTTATGTTATTTTGATGTATATTCTTAGAAGCCAACTTGGAGAATTTTGTCTAGGTGAAGAAGTAGATAGATGCTGAAGTAGTTGGGGGAAAAAATCCTACAGCTGCTTTAGGAAAGTAATTCAAATCAAATATCACAGTGGTCTGTTTTCAGTCAACTTCTTTTTTGGAGGCTGGGCACTTGAAAAAATTAAATAAAATGCTAACCTATATAAGCACTATGGAGGACAAAATTGCCATTCATAATTTTTTAACAAGTTAAAAGAGTGCTAATAATGGATAAAAAAAGACAAGGGTTAATAAATGTAAGCAGACATCTAACACTAAAATTGGATTTGGCTAGCAACTGTTCTGCTGAAGATTAAGGGGTTATTGTGAGATGGGAGAGGAATGAGCCAGTCACCTATTGGTTTGTTTAAAATGTACCTATCTATATATACACCCATAAAAGACATACTGCTGTGTATAGATAGGTCTGTATCTACTAACACCTAGTGTAATGGAACAATGTAATAGGTAAGTATTAATTTCTGCTTAGGACTTGTGAAGTCTTAGCCTGAAAGCTCTGCCCAGTTCTTGGCAATGTACCATGGTAAGATTGGAGAGAGGCCAGAGGACAAGAAGAGCTATAAAAGGTCTGGGCACCAGGGCCTGTGAGGAAAGATTAGAGTAACCTGTTTTTTTCACACTGGGGGAAAAAAGTAAAAGATGCACACTTTCCACTGCCTACATGTGTTTTATACTGAGCAGAGTTACTGAATATTTTCCATGTCTACTGAACATGTAAGAAGTAACCAACTCTTTTTTCATGTTGTATTGTAGTTTCCTTTTCATCATCATTATGCAGACTTTCTTGGTGTGATAGTCATTGTGCATACCACCCTCATACCATCAGATTTACTGGATGCTGTGTTTCTAGATTGTCTGTATTTCTTTTTCTAAATACCACAGAACATGTCTGAATATGTAAGTAACATTTATCAGGCATCTTACTCTCAGATACACGTTAGAAAAAGTGTGTGGATGAAAGGATTTCTCTTATGACTTCTTTAAATGCAAAACAAGGTGGATTTATCCATCTTATTTGAAAACACAAGGATATAAAGATTTAAAATAGTAATTTGCTGCATATTTTAAAAGAGCAGCTGTTCCCATTCTACTTTTAGTTTAGCTTTGGCAGTGTTCCAGCTGATGTTTTCTGCTGAAAAGTTACTCTGATCAGGCTGATTCAGTGTTTTGTGTTGGTGCAGGTTTTATTTGTGCTTTCTTCTTGCTACAACTGTTTAATATTGACTGAAAGGATCATCCGCTCTTCTGTGCAAGTGGAATATGTTTCTGTAACACTCAGCACTGTGTTGACTGGAAGCTCTTAGCAGTTCTTGTTTTTCTGCACCACAAAGTAATATCTACTTTGTGTCAGAGTAAGAGTAAGTGCCGGCATGATTTTGTAAAAATCTTAGCAAACCGGGATCTTGTTTTCCATTGGATGTTTTATGTTTGCTCTGCTGTGCACTGAAGTGCAAGTTAAGCAGTCTGATGTTTGCAAAGCAAGGCAAACACTGTAAGGTATCACTAAAAGGTTGAAATTGGTGCCAACAGAATGAGTGGCCACCCATCAGCCTTTCCCGGTGGGTAGTTCCCAAGTCTGCCAGAGATGAAAAATGTGAGTTTGGTAGATGGATGTAAGAGAAGATAGGATTTCTTGGCTAATTGGAGGTTCATTTGCAAAAGATGCTAGAGCTTGAAGAAAGTGATACATTCAAGAGAGAATGAGAGACAGAATTCATCTCCTGATACTTAAGTAGGTTTAGTTATTTCAGATTTTCTGTGTCACCTTGGGATTTTCTAGTAGCTGTACCACAACTTTCTGTTCTGTTTCCATTTCTTGTAATCATGATTTTTTTGTTCTGTTTTAAGTAATGTGTTACTTTCACTCTTGCAGTCAGGGTTGTGAAACTAGATGATGGGGGCTAGTAAGAATTTGGCTCCCTGCCCTCCTGAGGATGCAGTTGTAAAAGTCAGCTAGAGGTGTGTGCTTGCTCAGTCCTTTAGTGCTGTACTTGGGTACATAGGGAATGGGGTGAGAGGTGGTCCTTCAGCTGATTTAGGGTGTGTCACAGGCTGAGCTCTCTACTGTGGGAGAAGGAAGGACAACTTTGCAGTGATGTGCTCACAGTGACAACGCTAGTACAAAGGTGATAGTTGTCATCTGGGCCAAAAATAAGGGATGCTGTGAAATCAACCCCTTCCCATGAGCTGGATTTTTACCTAGAACTGTATATTATCTGTTGTGCTCTCCTTGTAAAGAGAGTGAAAAAGTAGTTGATTGAGTTTCATAGGTTTTTAGAAGACACTTCACGTGATGGTACCTCATCTGATAGCTGCTTCTGCGTTTTTGTCCAAATGTCTGTGAATTAGCTACAAAACTCAGTAGAACAAGTCATGTAGAGAGCAAGTTATTTGTGACCTGTTGCTGATTGTTAAAGTCATGTGAAACTTTCTTTAAGTCATTGGAATTGTTCCTTGAGAAAATGGTAAAAACAAACATAGGCTATAAATGTTGTTAGCCTGCTGGGCAGGGGTACAATAGAGTCTTTGTTCTTACCCAGTACTAAATTGTAAACTGGGTCATGAAACTATTGCCTTCTGATTTGAGGAAAGGTAGGAAAATACGAGCTTTTTTTAAGGACCTTCAACTGGCTTGTGGACAGTGTAGATTCATTGCTTATTTACATTGTTCACATACAGTTAGAATAAAGTAAATAATTTATAGTAAAAATAACTGTTCTTTGGGATTACTGAAAGGAGTTAGAAATGGTAGTTTCCTTCACACAAAACTTAGACTATCATCTCTTAGGGAAGATGGCTAAATCCAGGAGTTGGATTGCAGCGGTACATTGTGAAGGAGTGAAATCAAATTTCACTTTTATTTAAAGAATGTTTCAGCAAGTTGTCATGGGTTAGCACTGGCCAGATGTTAATGCACCCATGAATATATGGGTTTTTTCCAACAACTGCTGTGGGATGTGATCAGGAACAGAGCAGAGCAGGCCTAAACTTTGAAAACAGAAAACAAAACTTTATTATTACATTACATAAGAACAGAGATAGAAAAGGAAACTCTAAACACACACAAAAACAGAAATAAAAACTTCCCAGAACATTTCTTCTCCTCCTCCAGTTTCTACTTTTTACACGTTACCCTCTGTGGACCAAACCCTTGGGTTTTAAATCAAACAATTACTACTCAAAAAACTAATCTTCAATTCAGCAAGGTAGAGAGGAGTCTCTCTTGTACCACAGGAAACACAGGTCCACCCTTTATGTGTTTCCATGTCACCCGTGGCACTGCCCAGAGAAGTTTGCCAGAGAACACCCTCTCTCTTGTTCATGTCCAGTGCTCTCACCACTGTCCATGGGCCAAAGCTGCATACAGGGCTCCTTTAAGGATGCTTCCATGCCGAGCTCTCCCCATCTTTCCCCTGGGGCCAAGGGTTTCTTCTCTGTGGGCAGAGGGCACCACCACACCCTCTTTCTCTCTTCTCTGTTTGCTCCACTGCAGCAAGTTGAGCCAGCTACATCCACCCCAAAATGCAGTTTATGTTCAAGAGAAACTCAAGTCCAGTCTATGGCTAACACTATGCAAGAAAAGTCCAGCCCAAAAAGCTACTCTTCTTCATCCCTGCCCATGTGAGATTCTTTTCATCTGGTTTTTTCATCTGGTTTTATCATCTCAGTCTCAAGCTGTTTCTCTCTCTCTT
>VXBR01005646.1:22493-120106 GCA_013400215.1 Cisticola juncidis | reverse complement strand
GGCTTCAGAGGCCTGCCTACACTCCTCAGTGGCCAATCCAAGTGCCAGCACAAAACCTGACCACTGACTGGCCTGCCCACAACCCCCTGGAAAAATTCATTTCCCCCCCAACCACAACACAAGTGTTGTGAGCCCAAGGCACTTTTTCTGCTATTATGCTTGTCTCTGGCATATAGCTGATTGTGGTCCCTGGAAAAACGTGTTTTCCACAAATACACCTTTTACTTCTGTCAGCTAAGTTGTTCCTTAAAGCTTTGTTAAGTGTGATGGCCTCTCTTCTTTGGGTTCTTAAGTTCTGCACACTGAGTAGAGCTACAGCAATCAGGTATCCCAGACTTGCTGTGTCAGGAGGATGTTTGTGGCTGTTTAACCATTACCTTCATATCCCCCCCGACACAGGACAAGCCACAACAAAACATATTGTTAAAATACTTACTATATTGCTGGGATGCAGATTATTTACTAGGTTTAAGGGCAGGTGCATGGTAGTAAAAGCATATTCAAATGAATACTACAGGTGGATAACCTGAAAGATTTTTCACAGCTATCTTCAAGCATGGTTTTAAGTAAAAGCAGTATTATTATTAAATTATCATTATTATTCATTCAAGCTCTCCCCAATATTTTTTTTGGTTTAAAGTATTTCCTCCAAGAATTTTTGAGATATTTACCCTCTTAACACTATTAACAGTAGTTCTAAGGACCTGTTGGTTGTTGTCCATGCCTCCTGTCACTACCAATTACATGTACTTATGACTCTAGGGAATAAGCTAGAAGAGTTCTGTCCAGAAAGCAGAGGGAACTTGTTAATGACTGCCTCAGTGCTTAACTAGCCATGAACATAAAAGTTAACTTGCTGTAATACCAACACCCCTTTCTGTCACAGCAGGACTCAGTCTGAAGCGTATAAGAAGTTAGAGGCTTCTCCACATTAAACTGTGTTGTCAGTTATGCCTTATAGAAGCATATAAATGAGAATAATGCATGGGTCTCAAGTCTAGTCAAAACCTAGTAATCAGCAACCAAAGGGTGATAAAGATTGAAAGAAAATTTATCCTGGGTCAGGTTTTGAAGAAACCATAACAGAACAGTAGTGGGTGGATTTGGGTGTTCGGAGGACTGAGATGCTAACTTGAATTTTAGTCATGTTGAGGTGTAGCCTGCATGAAGGAGGCTACACAGTGGCTGAAAGGTCACTGATGAAGTTTTCAACAAGTAAATTAATGCTTTCAACTGTTTTTTTCCAAAAGACATGGTTGGCTGTGCTATCTGTATTGATCTGTTGTTTGTAAAAATGTGGGTTGGGGGAGGAGGAATAAAATTGAGAAGAGCAATATTTAAACCGAAGTGTAAGATTGACACAAAGAAGAAATAGATATGACTAAAATTGGAAGAAGCAGAACTGTACTTCATCTCAGGAAGTGGTTTCTAGCACATGTTCAGCTGCTGCCCTGAGTTCCTCATGGTTGTTACTAGCTGTCCTCTTTGACTTGCTTCCTATCAGCTGCCTGTAAGAAATAAATCATTTTCTTGATAAAGGAAGTGCAGTACTTGTATCAAATGCTAATGCTTCAGGTTAGTTGCTTGATCTACATCTGGATAATAATTAACAGTAAAGGTGAAAATTCTCAGGCATCAGTTATTTGAAAGTGTAGCATCAAGTTGCTTGTCATCCTTGACTGACTCAGTTTATTGTGGACTCCTAAGGTTAGAAGTACAAAAGCAAGAAGCAACAAACTAAAACATGTTGGGAGCAGGCCCAGATGGGCATGCTGGTGCAAGGTGCAGTGACCTTTTTTTACAGGCCTGCATCATTACTCTTCACAGCATCAGAGAAAAAGTTGTGTCTTTGCTGCTGAGAGTGGATGCAGATTAGATATTTTTGCCAATTGTCCTATTGGACAATTTACCTGTAGGTGTACTCCCTAACAACTACGATACACTGAGATCCCTGTTGGTGGGTTTTTTTTGTCTCTCACTTGTGTGTTAATTATTCAGCAGATCAAAATTAATCAGGCTCTTCTGTGGACTGTAAAAGTTGTCCAGCTGATCTTGTCCTTTAACTGGAAGACTGCTGTCTTTGGCAATGACATAATTGAAGGTATTAAGCACTTTTGTCATAGACTGTTATGCAGTTACATCACAATCCAGACTGTCTCAATTATTCTTTACCCCACGTTGCCTGAGGCGATGACCTCAAAAGCTAAACAAGGTCGTGCTTGGCTAGGATGAGAGCAGTCAAACAAATTCAGTGCTACAGGAAGTATTAGTGATTCAGTAGGTGAGGCAACACCCCTGAGTTAATATTTTCCCAGTGCCCCAGACTGGTGAAAGATGCTGCAGCTTGTGTGATGAGATGTAAAACCAAGATATCTGGTTAAAGTTTCAGTGCAATTCCTGGTAAAAATGAGCATGTTGATTCAGGATTCCTGCCCAAGTCCAAATTTTAATGGTTGTGTCCTCTACACATTTGTAATTTCTGTTTTAGTAGAGTCATGTGATCCTCTTGCTCCTGCCCTAAACTGTTCTTAAGTTGTTGAGGAAGTTTGTGTTCCAGAGGTGCTGACAATGTTTGCAGTTGTCAACAGAATGATTTCCAGAAACAATGGTCCATTTTGAGATCTTTTGAAATCAAGGGAATCATATTTGTGTAAGAAATGTCAGGTCAAAACTGAAAAGTCTCCAGGATTTCTTTCTTCTTTCTTTTTATGTGTGCAGAATAGCTTTTTGGCTTGAATATATATATTTGGTTGAGTTTGCTGACGCTTACATATTTTTATTTTCCATAGGATTCAAGTGCCCTGTATGTTCAAAATTTGTATCTTCTGACGAAATGGATTTACATCTTGTGATGTGTTTGACAAAACCAAGGATAACCTACAATGGTAAGAAAGAAGTAAGCTGATAATTATTTATTCATTTTAAACATCAGTGTGAAAATAATACTTTACTTAATAAGATATTCTGGTAACTAGTTTGGTGGATTCAGAAATTATGGGGGTTTTTTGCTTATAGTTTATTTTTTCAAATCAATTTGTAAGAAGTTGATCTTTATACACTGCATGCCAGTATAATTTGCCCTGTGTCCTGCAAATATAAAATTATTCTTATTTGAATGTGTTTATTCCTATTTTTGACCACTGGTCAGTGTGTATTTATTGTCCAGTTGAGATCTGTGTAGCTTACACATCCTTTCATCTTATGACATCAGGTAGTGAGGTGGGTTGACCAAGTCTCCTGGGGACTTTATTAAGGACTGTCACCGGACATGCTGTGCATTTCCATATTGTTCAAGAAAATTTCACTTTCTGGAAGGAACTGAAGAACTTCTTCAATTGATTCCATATGTGATACTTCATGAAGACTGGTTATATGCATTTGTTATTTTAATCAAACTGGCCAATATCAAATGAATCACCTGTAGTAGCACCGTCTTTTTCCCCTAGTACTAAGCTCTCCTTCTAGGCCAACTTTAATGCAAGGCAGACAGGTCTTTTGCCACTGAGATCAAACCTATCTCTCACTGGGGCTTAGGCTGACACTCAGTTCTATGGCGAGCACAGGAAATGGCTTGAGGAAACCAGGAATTAGGAAATCTTAGTGAAATTTTAGTACCTGCTTTGGCAGAAAAATCTTACAGTGCATCTTCAATGGGATTATTGCCCACCAGTCATCAGATGTCAGAACAGAATGCAGTTAGAAAGAAATTGCAGAGAGGAGAGGGAGCTGAACATTTTTGGAGGTGAACAGCAAGAAGCTGAAAGTTGGTGCTCACAAGTTGCAGCAGGGAAAAATCTGATTCAGTGTTAAGCAGAAATGTCACATAATGAGGGGGGTCAAGGCACTTGAAGAGGTTGTGCAACCTCTGTCCTTGAGCAATTTAGTCTAACTTGGTCATGCTTTGAGTGTGGGGCTGGACCAGAAGATCACCAGAGGTCCTTTCCAACTTAAGTTATTTACTACATAAATAACCTGCAGTGTCATGGGCTCTTTGACACTCGAGGCACCTTGCTGTTAGGGTATCCTGCTCTGGAGCACTTTATAGAAACAAGTCTTGAAGAATGGTTGGGCCCGTCTTATTTTTTGGATATCATAATGCTATCCAATACTACTGGCCCTTTATTGCAAAAATAATTTGAAATCATATGCTTAGAGTTGTGAAATCCATTTGAAAGCATAGTTCTTAGGAAAAGTAAATATTTCCTTTTTCTTCCTTGTGTTACCACACATATATTTGAGAAGGTTGACTTCATCTAACAGAGAGGACTTCTTTTCTCTTTATTTTTCCTTTTAAAATTCAGGTCTGAGCATTTTCCAAGGTAAGTTGTGTACTGAGGGATGTTGGATGTCGGAGAGAAGAGAAGCATGCTGGTTGCCCCAGTGAGGGCAGGAAATGCTCTGGGGATCAGTTAGGGTGGAGCAGGAGGAGGCAGACTGGCAGAGAACAAGCTTTGGCACTAATCCATCTGATGGGGTGTGCACAAATTTGACTGACTGAAATCCCTTTCCTACATGTACATATGAGTGCACTCAGCTGACTAACTTTTGTTCAAAGAGATGGCAATTACATAATGTGACCTCTCAATATCATTTATGATGTTTGTTTGAATCACAGTGGTGCCATATTCAGACTCCTTTTTCCTTCTTGCATTGTTTCAACTTACACACTGCTGGTTGGAGCTCCTTTGGGCCATTTTGCTACCTTTGTACAGTTTTTTAAGTCAGAAGATGAGCAGAAGTAAAACCTGTGAGTGGCAGGATACTCTGCATAACTCAGGATAATCTGCAGCATGACAAAAGCGGTTGTGGGCAATGCAGTGAGTTAACAGCAGCATGTCATCTCGCTTTAGGAGTATGTCTGCTGCACAGTGAGCCTCAGAAACTGATTCTAGGAAATGGTTATGTAAATGTGGAATAAGGAAACTACCACATGAGGTAGGCTGGTTTGAGAGAGATACTTAGAAGTATGGTCTCATTTTCATAGACACTTCAGAGAAGTGTGCACAGATCCTTGTGGCTCCAATTGGTTAGCTCCTGGAGTCATTGACTAAATCTTAAATTATAGCCTATAGCTAGCTATTTAAATTACTACAGCATGAAGAAATTGAGGATATGGCTTCTGAGTTGTGCAGTGCTCAGTTGTTGCTTTGTGTTATAGTTGTGGTCCCTTTAATGAATGAAAATTAACTGGCAGATTGGTAACTTAATGCTGCCATTATTTCAGGCCCAGACCTGCATATGAATGTCTATATACATGCATTTTTTCTCTTGTCTGTTTTGTTGTTTGTCATCATGAGATCAGTGTTGAATCTGCCTTTTTGCCATAGGCCAAAGGTATCTCAAGTTTTGTTTGAGAGAAGAAAAGATGGTTCTGTCAACTTTTGATACCTGCTTCCAAAATGGAAGGCATCTCCGTATGCTTTACTTTCTCACTGTTATCTTGGCCTCATGCCATATATACTAGAAGAGAGCCAACCAGACATCATCTGCTTGTGTTGGTCACTGGTATTTCCCAGTCCTATTATCACTAGAAGGAAAAATACCTTTTTTCTTTTCTTCCTTTTTTTTTCCTCCTCACCTTCTTTTGTCTCTGAGTTTTGTGTTGCAAGTGGTTGAAGGGAGCCCCTTAGACCTAAAGGCCTTTAAGTCTAAAGCCTCAGACTTTGCAGGTGCAGAAATACTTAGAGATTGAGCATTGAACTGTGCTTATGTCTTGTTCGATTCTAGATGTGTTTCCTCATGGTCCTGTAAATGTAGTCGTTGTTCTTTCTAAGAAACTAGGGAACAAATTGTATGTATTTTGTCATTCTGAGAAGACAAATCTTTCTTTTTAAATATGAGTCTGAGGCATACAGTCTCCCCCAGAAAAATGTTACAAGACTGCTTAGCTGTGATTTGAAGTTTAAATAAATTAATGAGTCCTCCCAGCCAATCTCTAATTGCTTTCTGAGCTACCTTTGTGTATTGCATTTGGCATTTGAAAGGGTCAGTGAACTGCAAACTCGGGCAGCTGTCTGATTTACATGTGTTTTCTGAAAGAGTGGTCACAAAGTTGTCTCAGTTCTATGCTGGAAGTTGTGCTGATTTTCATATAAATATATCAGTACATTTTATTAGCTTTATTCTTTCAAAATCATGTGACTTGCCTGCAACAGAGATCTCATTGCTGACTCAATCAGGCATTTAAAAAGAGCTCTTTCTTTTTTTCTGTGGAACTTTGTTCCACATTTCTTAAACTTGTGGTGTTCACACATGAACCAACATCTAGGCATTTTTCTACAAAAGCTGGCAAAATGAATGGTATTGTGCAAAAAACATCATGGTGTTTGGTGACGTTGTCTTTAAAAACCTTCCCTAGTGATTAGCAACTACTGTCACTTGCTGAGTTGCTGAGGAGCCAGAGTATGTCCCATGCACTGTTAACCACAAATTGCCAAAAGCCAGTTTTTGAAGAAAGTGGGTTACTTCTAGCTGACAGGTGGGTTTTTTTAAAGACTGCTAAAATACTGTGTAGCCATACCTATTTCTTTGAACTTCTCTGGAGTGTTAAATGAGGCCCCTTGCCCATCTTGTTCATATTTGTCATGGTGACAAGCAGGGAGCCAACTTAGGGACTGCCCTGTGAAAAGTATTGCTTACACTGTAGCCCTGTTTTTTGGTCAGGTATGGGCATTTATGTGAATTTCTTCAGTGCTTTGGAAGCAACTTACCTTAAACTTCTTGCTGATGATTACAGGTGCCTGGTGAAGTTTGGATTTTGACTATAACTATTGCTTATTTTGTGTTGTTGCAATATTGAGACAGCTTTTTTTCACTGGAAGATGTTTTATAAAAGATTGAAGAGACACAGGAGAGACTTACGACTTCAGATGCTTTGCAACAAATGTAACCAGTTCCTTCTGATGAAACCCTCCAGTTGGTTCTAGAATAATTCTGGTTTTTATTTTTAAATTCTTTTGTTTGTTTCTCGGCACACAATGTAAGACTCCATTATTTTTGTTATTATTGGAGGGCCCCTCAGAGGGCAGGGATAGCAGCCTGGCACCTGGCCAGATGGGGAAGCCAGTGACCCTGGAGAGTGGGGACAGCCAGTCAGCTCACTAGACTGGTTGGCTGGCTCGGCAAGCCGGCCTGTCCTCTTTCTAAAGTTTTGATTGAATTAGCACATTCCTGGGGAATATTTCGAGTTTCATCGAGTCAGCACTTTGTGTTGGAATGGTGTTCTACTGGAAACTTTCTAAGCCGATCTCCTCAAAGCTGCTCACTCAGGGGTGGTTCTGCTTTGACATTGGGGCTGCTCTCACTCCAAGCACTCTGCATTTAATTCACATGTGGCAGTGGCTCTGACTGGTGGCCTACATATTTACTCAGGCTCATTTTAAGGGGAAAAGCTTTCACTAGTGTAATTCAGAGGGAAGAGTGTTGAGACATTCAGTGCATGAACTGCTGAAGGTTTTTTTCCCTTGCTTGAAGTGAGGACTTTGACATTTTTCTATTTAAATTACGCTAAGTGAATTTTTTAGACCTATCGTATTAAAAAACAACCGGAGATCAGACATCACAGATAGCAGGGATTACAGATATGATTTTATATTATGAGTTTATCCAGTTCCTTTGAAATGGAGAATTACTATGTGGAAAACTGTTACAGACAGAATATTAAAAATTAAGGTATGTGTACCAGGGGAAAAACAGGACTGGAACTCTGTGTGCTCCTCCTGTCTGGCAACATACTTTGTTTTCTAGAGTGTTTGGTCCATCATCAGGCACAAGTACTGGAATGTTCCTGTGCTGTCTAACCAAATTTGCAGAATCACAGGATATTCTGAGTTGGAAGGGACACACAGGGATCACTGAGTCCAGCTCCTAAGTGTATGAACCACACAGGGATTGAACCCACAACTTCGGTGTTATTAGCACCGTGCTCTAACCAACTGAGCCCATCTCCAATTGACTTGGGCCACAACAGTGCAATTGATTCAAATGAGCAAAGCAGAGGCTTGTCATGATTTAAACACACTGATTTTTGTTCTAAATTGGTTTGAGGTGTTGCATCAAGTTTTGTCTTGTGAGGAAAGCATTTCTTGCTGGGACTGCCATATGCTGAGGCCAGCATGTGAGCAAGGGTCAGAATTTTGAGCTGGAATCTGTGTAAGCAATAATCCTTCTAGAGGAGTTTACAGCATTGAAATATGATGGCCCTAACATGCATTTTGATTAAGAGCAGAGATTTAAATACTGGCATGAGTCACCTAAAGGACTAAATAAAAATATTTTGGAAACATTCTTTGTGAATGGGGATGACCTAATTTTCAATAACACAAGTTTTAACCTTTGTTGATTGCTGTCTGTTTCAGCATCTTTATGGCAAGATACTTATGCCAGGACTTGCTGAGTTCATATTGCTCAATAGAAGGAAAGCAAAACAGTGCACCTTAACCTGATATTTTAAACACCAAAATGCATGATTCTGGTAGTCCTGCCCACTGCAGTGACTTGATTTGCTTGGTCACTTCTGTGCGCCAAGGGACAGTGTTTTATTCAGCAGGACTGATGCTCTCAACTGTTTTGACTGACACACTCAAAACTATAGGAACGAAAAGAATTATTAACTTCAAGTTAATTTCTCTGCCAGGGTTCCAGAGATTGTACCCTGAAAGACCTTGCAAAAGGGCATCTTGTCAGTCTGCCTGGAAAAGCTTAAGCCTTCCTCCTTGTCCTCATCCTTTAATAGGACTAGACTTTTAGCAGAGCAGTACAAAATAATGCTAAGGCAGATCAGTTATTTCATTCCACATTATCCAAGGTGTAGAATTATCCATAGAATTTCTTGATTCTATCATTTTAAAAGTTTAACAAGATTCTTGGCTAGAAGTTGCTAGCTTCTTACAGTGCCGTAGGTGGTTCTGTGCTCTGCCCTCAGGGACGCTGGGGAGGCAGAAGAGCATACTTTAAAAGGTAGTTTAACAGAACATGTAAAAGACACTCATCCCCTGCTTGCAGTTAAAATAGTGGTATTTACTCTTTCTTTTGGTCTTGTGTACTCTCGAACATCCTCCAGAGTAGTAGGAGGTTCATTCAGTTTCCCTAATGCTTTAAAACTGTTTTCTTTAGTAGTTCTTGAAAATACAAAGAATTGTTGAACTTTGAGATTTTGTTTAATGTGGTGACAGTAGAACATTATTATAGTAAAGAAATTCATCTCAGACATTTGCACAGACATTCTTCTGTGAATTAATATAATATTGGCCCAGACTTTTCATAACTTGTCTTACAAATTACTGTTAAGTTTGAGGAAGGAACTGTCATTTTAAGAAGAGAAATTCTGTTTGAAGTAATGTTTGATTAAAATAAATTGACTGGTTTGTACTTTCTCCCTTTAAGAATTGTTGATAATGTTTGAACAAGAGCAAACTTTTACTGATGCTCACCAGTCTAGGCCAAAGATAGCTACTTGTCTGAACCAGACTGCCAAGAGGAACAGTGGCAAACTTAATCTCTTCCTCCCTTTGCTCAGTAAAGCTTTCCACCATCCCAGATCTCTCCTTCAGCAGTTTTTGGTACCTCACAGAAGAGCATCACTGCAAAAGCAGCCTATTACATTTCAAGTGTTTTGGGAAGGGAGGTTGTTCATCTTGAAGAGTAATGCTGACAAATGTCACTAAGTAAAACCACACTCTAGTGCAACTTGTGCAACCCATGCCTGCCTCCTAAAGGGAGGAGGTAGGACCTGCTTCAGTGACCCCATTCCAGCCTCAGTCACTGGATGAACTGGGTCAGTCTCTTAAAGTGTGGAGTTGCAGCACTTTTAGAAGCTGCAGTCTCTTATCTTTCCTCCACACCCACAAACTGTCAACCCTTTGCTATGGAGCCAGAAAAGTAAACTGTGTGTTTGTAATGGTGTGGCTGTGAAGAAAGCTCATCAAATGGGAACACAGTGTAACTGACAGGGAAGTACTTGGAATGTCTGGAGCAGCAATTCCCAGAACTGCTGACTGTCCCATTTATCTCTGCAAGTTATTTTTGTGGAGATGTAGTGGTGGTGGTGGTTAAAGCGTCAATATTGCTTATTATTTTATTTTTTGTGCAAGAGAAAGGTGGGATATAGATTTGTAAAGAAGCTATGACAGCCCACTTGCATGGTTCGAGTTGAAACTGCTCAATGATGCTGGATTTTCTTTCTACTGTAATAAAGTCAAGTCGACGTGTTTGGATCCTGCTGAGAAGGACACACTGCAGAGATCACACTTATTAATATCTTAAACTTTTCTCTGATTTGTTGTGCATGTGACTTACTCTTTTAACAAACCTTTGGGGAGAAGTATTTTCTGCATACTTTACCTTCATCCAGACCTAAATCTGCTACACTGAGCTTCCTGTGACATAGCCATGGCAAAATAGCTTCAATGTCACCTCATACTTAATTCAGTTCTTGAGAGCAGGACAACATTTTTTTTCTGAGTACACTGGAATTGGCTTTATTTAAATGCATACCTGTGCCATGGGAATATTTTATATGCAGCACTGAATAAATACAGTAAAGCTTTTGATAGCTATGGAACAAGCCCGCTTGTTTCTGAAAGAAATAGAGAAAATGGGATCATTCATGTGCTGAATAGCTCAAGTTATTTCTTTTGCTTATCTGCTACTCTTTAGCCTCAGATCCCCGTGTTGTCTTGCTGTGGCACTGACGGTGCTGCTGCAGTCAGATGACAATTCTTGTCCCAGAAAACGACAGCTCCACCTGAACGCCAGGACCCTGTGCAGTGACAGGAGGGGGGCGCAGCTGGGCGGGGGTCCCCGGCGCGCTGTGCGCGGCTGTGCCTCTCTTACATAAGGGCAGCGCCGCAGAGCGCCCGGCACCGCGCGTCATGTGATGGGCACACAGGAGCTACCTTCCTTCCAGGCCTTGCACTTAATCAGTCTTGAGCTCGAGAGGTCATTCAGAGGATGTCATAAATCCCGGCTGCAACTGCTGCAGTCTTGTGACTGCTGGGAACTTAGCTCCAGGGGAAATTATGTTCCTAGTTCTGCTAGTTTTGTATGGCAACTCTGCAGTCTTTAAAGCTGATACCTCCAAAACCTTAAGGTTTTACTCATTTGCTAGCAGCAATATGCCCTTTTTTTTTATTTTCTTAGTTGCCCTGTGGAGACAAAACCTCGAAAATATCTGTTTTCTAATCATAGAAAATGGATTTCATTGGCTGGATTTCGAAATAAAACTATTTGAAATCATTAGGTTTTAAAAAATGAATGCCAGACTACATCTCACTGAGGTTGAGTGATCTGTGTAGGAATTTCATGATATTTCCTTCCCTAAATTTCTCACTATTTTGCAGGAACTAATACAGATTATTTGCAAATCAGGATTTTCTTTCTCCTTTTTTTTTTCCTCCCTAAAGAAATATAAAAGAATAAGAGGTACTCCTTCTGGCTCAGAAACTGCCCCAAGGGCAGATCAATTTGAAAGTAATGCCTGAAATGTAATTTTTAATTTATTTTTTTCTTCAGATTAAAATCTTTCTTTAAAACCTGCTACGCTTTGATTAATTCAATAGTCCTGTGCTTCTGAGCTGCAGACTCAGCCCTTCAATGTACAAAAGAAGTCAGTCCAACTTTTGTAGGGGATTTCAGTGATAAAAGAAGCCAAACACTTTAGAAACAAGCTGGGTGAGAACACTGCTAGTGTGATAGAGTACTCTCACTTCTAAACTAGGGATTATTATCACTGCTTCCACAGGGGATAAGATTACCAGTTTCTAGTATTTTAAACAAAACCCAGTGATTCTAGAACACGATGTAAAACACCTACTGACATGGGTACAAAATACTAGATTTGCCTATTCTATCCTCCCTGGGGGAACCTCCTTGCTCCCCAAAGTTTGTGTAACGTTAACCTTGTTAAAATTTCCTCATAAAAACCTCAACTTCCATTTCACCTTGCACTAACAGCTATCTGTAATTTGGAGCCGCATCAGATTTTCATCATTATGACCATGTTTCTCATGCCCTTCTTCCTTGTGTGAAGTTTCATTAGGTACTATTCCTGTGTAATGTTGGGTATTTGATAGCCCCTGTGCAGCTAAGCAAGAATGTGGTATTCATTGTGATTTTTTAGCCCATAAATATGTATTTGTTTGGAACGAAGAGGTGGAGGAAGGAGTAGTTTGGTTAACACTTACCTTTTTTCTTCTCTCAGTTCCAAGGAAGTCTATTTTAATCTATGACTTTATTAGTTGAAATGATGTCATAATAGTGTTCAATAGGTTTGTTAGCTTCTAAATTGAAAAAAATGAGGAGAAAAAAAACCCTTTATAATGGCTGTAGAAATCTTCTGCCAGATTATGGGCATGTAACTTGGAACAAATACTGGAGAAGTGTCTTTGGGGACTTCTGGTTTGTTTAAGCACACCTTCCATATTGATCTTTTTGTGTTATTATTCATGAATGATCATGATGGCTGAGTACTGTTGGGATTGTGCTTGTTTTTTATTTCATTAGTTGCTGTAAAATTTAAAGGAAGGTTTATTGATTTTTTGTTTGTTTGTTTTGTTTTGTTTTTTGTTCTTGTTTGTTTGTTTGTTTGGGTGGTTTTTTGATCCTCTTGCAATTCAATACATACATAGCATCTCACTGGGATAGTAATAACCTGTAGTTACCTGTTAGCTCCAGAAATACTGTATCTCTATGCTTGCCACAATAAATTATAATGCTGGATAATGGGTTAATGTAGAGCAGAAAAACTGAGATAACTTTAAAATCTCTGAGTCAATATCTGATGTTATCAGAACCTTTGCATTCAGACATGTTTTGCATTCCATCTATATCACAAGGATAATTGCATTTAAAATAGGAATAGCTTGTAAAAAGCAGTCTATCTGCTATGAACAGAAAAGACAGACAATTAAAATTTATGCGGTGATTTATATCCTTGTCCTATGTATGCACGCTAACACCAGACATTGTCTTAATCTGGAGAAGGCTGATCTGGAGCTTGCTGGGAAAAGCAACTTCTATGCCTAGCACCTGGCACTGGGGTTAATAAGCCAGACTTTATGCACGCTGAGTTTTGGCACCAATGTTTTCATTGTTTGTTGCTTAGTAATGCAGCCTATCTTCCCTAAGAATAGTGTCTTAGTCACACACACCTGCTTTTTCTCCCCCCTCCTGTTTTACCTTAGGCTCATAGTTTCATCTTTCATGCCATCTCCCTGTGCACTCATTTTGCATCAGATCAAACCAAACTCCTCTGCTTGCAATGAGTCAGTTACTTGGCCAGTGTTAAAAGACTGGAAAAAAGACTTGGCAAAACTCATTGTGCTCTGGGCACCTGTAGGAAGCCTGGAACGGGAACCTGAAAAAGGACAAAGTGAACAAAACATGGAATCAAATCCTTCATCCAACTTCGAAACAAGTCACCATCAAAGTAACCCATATTGCCCAGACTAACAGAACAGGTAACTTCATCTGAGCTGCTCTTCTTCATTCCTTCTCTCTGCCTCTGTTGTTCAGGGACACTTACTGCCCTAGCCTTTCCTTTTGTGACGTTTTCTAATGTGCTTCTTTTATCTGCCTTCTGTCAGGTGAGAGTTCTCACACATTTCATTAGGCCAGTGTGTCCCCATTGCACTCCTGGTTCATTGCAGACCATGAAGAATGAAACATCACATTTGAAAATCTTTGCAAAGCAATTTCTCTGGCTTCTGGCTGTAGTTTCAGTGATGGTGAACAGTTGAAGACTTGTCATTAGGAAAACTGTTCTCTGCAATCTTTCAGGTCTTCTTTTGTGTTGAGGATAAAATAAATTTAGTCACTTTAAAAGCTGACAAAGCAAAAGGAATTTCCTATACTCAGTGGGGTTCTTTTTGAGCAGCCCCATCAACATCCTGCACTTGTGATATCTGATCCAACTTAGATCTTTCCTTCAGCTTGATCAGTCAGTCATCTTCTGTTGTTTCCTGTGCCACATCCATGCTCTGCCTTACCTGCCAAGTTTCTAAGAACAATGTTGGTGATAGCATCCAATCTTGATTTGGAAAAGTTGCTCATTTTAACAGACTTAGAGCATCTGAGCAAAGTCTTCCTTCTGACTGTAAAGAGAGAACTATCTCTGCACAGAATTTGGAAGGAATTCTTTACCTTTCTCCTGACCACAGTGGTAGCTTTTCTATATGAAATTGTTAACTCAGAGAGCCAAGTGATTTACTACCAGAAGAAGCTTTTATAGATACATGTTCTTGGGGTTATATGCCTGGCGGGTTTTGGTGGGGTTGGGGTTCTTTTGTTGTTTTGGTTAGTTGGTTGAGGAGTTGTTTTTTTGGTGGGTTTGGGTTTATGTTTGTTTGGTTTTGGGTTTTGGGTTTTTACCTTTGGTAAAGAAGTTACCTGCAATGCAAGACAAGCTGGAATTCAGGTCTCTCATTTATTTTGAGCGTACCCTGCTTGGTAACCCTGCCTGTTGCTTAAGTGGAAGTTGTATGTCTCACCCACCTTTGAACTGGATTTATGGATTGCAATCCCAAGTTTTCTATAGACATAAGTTGATTTTTCATCTATCATAGCAGTTTCTTAGTACTGGTTTGGATTGATGGATAGACATAAGCAGCACTTAAATATTTTGCTTTGGTTTACTTCTGAACAAGCAAGACTGAAACAAAAATGATAAAAGATCTGCATGTGTGGATGCCACACTTGTGTTCTTTCTTCCCTGCTTCTGTAAGTTTCCTTCATCCCAGCTCTATCTCCAGCTCCCTGTAAGAAACGATCCTCTCTAAACGCAGCAGACTCTGTCATTGCATTCTGGTTGCCTCTGGCCATTTAATCAACCACTCCTCCTTTTGTAGCGTGCTTGTGGTGTAGGATCCTTTTGATGGTAAACTCAGCCTTGAGAAGTTTAAATCATTCTTGCCTCATGGAGCCAAGGAGGATGTATTCCCCAAGTGATCCTTTCTTTAGGCTGTTTCCTAAGGTATCTTGTTTTGCTGCTGTTTTGTTTCTTGTGGGTTTGCCCCTTTACATGCTGCTTTTAACTCCTGACATTCAAGTTTAACACGAGATAACCTGAGAGGTCGTGTAATACTGATGAAAAACCAAGAAAACAGCCTGAAGGCAGCTTCCTTATTCCATGTGCTGTGATGAGCAGCTTTGTTTCAGGCCCCATGTGCGAGGGTACACCATTCAAGGTGGGGTTTCACATGGGGCACAAGTTTGCTATGGCTGCATTCAAGACTTTTCCACCCAGTCACCTCCTGAGAAGACAGTATTTTAGATGTATGGTCTCCTAGAAGCAATGTTTCTGACAGGAGCAGGGTAAGCCTTAGGACAAAATACAACACGCCAAGGAAGACCCTTCAAGAACAAGGTACCCCTTGGGTCATTCAGAAAACAAATATATCTCAGTTCACTTGAAGTGGGGATTTAGTACAACATGGGTAAGGCTGGCAAAAAGTCTTTTTACATCGTGTTCTGGAGGACAAGTCTGCTTATTTGTGGTTCATTTATGAACAGGTGCAGCTCTTTGGCCCATACCTAGACTAAAATTTGACAATTTAAAGAGATGGTACTTACAAATGTGGTGAATGGAACTTAAAGTCAGTGCAACAGGAGAGAGTTATTTGGCCATCTTGAAATTATTTAATGTCCAAAGGCATCTTAAACTGCAAGCAGACTGATTAAACAGATGTTTGAAAGACTTAAGCAGAAGTTTTAGAGTCAATCAGATAATTCTGTCGAAAGCAAATCTTGATTTACTGTGGAAAGGCATAGCCACTGGCAATAAATCTCAAGATGGTAGGACAAGACATTTCATGGCCAGTTGGGCTAATAGAATTTATCTAGTATGAATACCTGTTTCACCCCAACACTTTCTGCCAGAAGTGTAAATATGGACTGAGAGAACTGGTACACTGCTAACAATAGCACAGGAATGGCTGTGGATGTCGATGCTTGGAAGTGAGAAGCTTCATTTCTCTGACTACTTGACCTTTTTTTGCCAAGCCTAGCTTTTCACCGGGAGCCCTGAGGTGCAAACTTGACTTTGTCTTTCAGCAAGATACCTTAACTGGACATTGCATCAAACTTGTATTATTTGTACTTGGAATTTATTTATTTTTTTCAGAACCATAAGTTGTATTGGCACCCTGCACATCCAGCTAGGTTTTCTTTGTGGTTGCTGAAGCTCTCTACAAAAGAACTCAGTTTTCCTCAGTGTGAAAATGCTTCTGACTTCTATATTAATTAGCTATCCGGATACAATTCTATTTAGGTACACTATAACTACACAACACAGCCTTTGTTACTCCTACTCCCTAAAATGTATTTCTATCACTATTTCAGTTTTTATCTTTAGCTAACCAGAAGTATCTTCTCTCTACCATAGACCTGATTATTATCTGTCTGAACAGGAAGCATCTAGCTATTTCTCAGAATTTACCAAGCTCAGAATGTCCCACAAACATTTAAATCAAGTTCTTCAAATGTGGTTTAGCTAAGAAACAATGAAACTTCTGCAGCCATCTCTTCCATCTCAGCCTGGTATTGCTACGCAAGTATTGCCACTTCAGCCTAATTCTGCAAATACTTTTTTCGTGTGATTTTCCCTTTGTTCTGTGTGCTCTCTCCCCTTTACTTTTGTGTTTTAAGAAGAGGGAGCACCAAAGACTGTAGACAATGTGTGTGCAGGAATTCTTTCACGATGGATATCTGTTTGTAGATAGTTATCTCAGTCCTGGATCAATCCTGAGCAACGTTAGAGGGATGGGGAAAACAAGGATAACGCTTGGACTTAGAGTAGGAAATTGTAATGGGCTGCCATGTTGGAAGGGATGGATAGTGAGATGCCAAACAACATCACCACACCCCCAGCCCAGCAATTCATCAAGCACTTTGTCAGTATTTGATGAAGTGTCACATTTGTTGTAGCTTGTTAGCTTGCTTTGGAGAGGTTTGGTTTTTGTATATTGTGGCTGGGAAGGTATGTGTGGATTGCTTAAGTTCTAGGTATTACCACACGAGTCGTGCAGTGGTGTTTGGGGTTGTTGTGTGCACAAAAAGTTACTGCCTGTGCTTGTTTGATTGGCACAAGGGTATTGGGTTTTTTCAATAGCATAAAAGGGAACCTAGATTTAAATTATTCAGGGGAGCTGATTACTGATTTCCCACCTGCTCAGCTTTGCGGTGTTGTGAATCCTGAAAACTGCTTTGCTGTGATACAAGTTAAAACATTGGATGTTAAATATCTTCTCTTTTACATTTGATCCAGAGGAGATGGCTTATATTAGAGCAAAAAGAAATGTTTCTAGTTAGAAACCTACTGCTTCTTCAGAAGGTATGTTCCCTGCTGAGGGTAGTGAAGTTCCACTTCTGGCTCTGAAGGCACAATCTTCCTGGGTGAACTAAGCTAATGGCTTCAGCTCTGCCTCGCTCAATCTGCTAACCCTCTGAAAGCTGAGTGGCAAAATTAGGATCTGCAGGGACAACTGAATGATGTTCCTCCTTCTGTTGGGGGTTCTCTCCTTCAGAGTCTTTCTGCCTCAACTTCTGAGCAGCAGTGGATGGCTGACCTGATCATCCAAGAATAATCCCTACAGAATCAAGAGTATTCCTCTTGTGGCAGCTAGGATACTGAAAACCAGCTGTAATGTCAAAGAAACTTTAAACTGGTAAAGCATGTGCAAAATTGCCAGAATGCTTAGTTTTTAATCCTCTATGACCTAGTTTGCTGTAAATGCAGAAATGGAGTAGAATTTATTTTCCAGTAAAGATGAAAGCAGAAGTTTAGGACGAAAAAGTTACTGACAACTCAAAGTTAAAACAGTAGTTACCAGGGATAGAGGAGAAGAGGAAGAAGTACTTGAGCAGACTCAGGAGGGAAATACTGTGGTCTTTTTCAAGATTTCATCTTTGGCTAGTGAGTACTTGTTCAAGTAGCTGGGAGAGTGGAGGAGTGTTTACCTCCTATCGGGTGCAATGCACATGGATGTGGGGGATGTGGTATTTGTCTATGTACCCACATGTGGGTGAAATGGAAAAATGTGACTTATTTCCTCTTTCCACTTCCATTTAGGTAATACACTGATATTAATGTTTTAATCATAACATTGATGAAGTTTTAAGCTGCTTTACTCTTTCTTCTGCTGTGTGTATGTTTTGTTATTTGGATGGGGTTTTTTTTAAGGGAAAAATTATAAAATAAAATGTATCTGCTGAATCACTGCTGCAGGAAAAGATGAAAACAAAAAACCTCTTCAGACTGCAGTGGTTCTATGCAAAATGATATACAGATTTTTCTGGTACAGATATGTTTAAAAGTCATTGCTAAATGGCCCTTAAACTGACTTGCATCTGATACAAGCCAGTGTTGGTGTAGGAGAGTGCTGTATAAAACAAGTACAGAACAAAATCTGACCAGATTCAGGTCTAACAGGATTGTTATTCCTTTCTCTTTGTCTCAGATTGATGATCTGAATCACCTAAAATGGTCAGTCAGGAAGTCAGATCCAAGGTGTTATAAGTCCGTGAAGGATTAGTTTTGCTGCCATCACTTAATGTGTGTAATTAATTATGAATTTAATTATATGGGTTTGGGGTATGTTAATGTGCATAAGTTACACATGGGCATTTACAGCAGTTGTTTTGTACTCATACCTTCAGTATTTATGCACAAGAGCCTTCGGTAGGGTTCACGAGGTTTACACAGGCAGGGAATACTGATTGCTCATTATTCCAGAGGAAGAGGAGCATTGAGTCCTGTTAACATAACCTCTTCTGCAGGGTGGCAGAACTGCCCCGTGTTTCTGAGGTCTGCTCTGTGCCAGCTGTCATTTGCACCAGCTCCCTCTGGCATGACTGGGCAAAGCCCCGTGTGTGCCTGGTGGCTCATCCCAGTTGGGAAGCCTGGAGTGAAGCCAGGGACTTGTGCAGTAGGGCCAGTGCTGGCACGAGGGAGAGTACAGGAACACCGGAGGGAAAATAAAGGAGCGTCGGACACTTAACGCCAAGGCTGGTGGGAGATACAAATTGTTGAAATTGGCATGGTGCCCTAATGTTAGCCAAAAGGTGCAGAACCTTGCTAAATTGCTCAGTGGGAGTTCAGGCCCAAGCATTGTGCAGTCTGGGGAGTGCAGGATGAGCCAGACATGTACAATAGAGAACAATGGGAAAGCTGTTCACAGGAATGCTTCTTTTATAAACTGTATTTTTATCAGACCGCTTTTTAATTTCTGTTATCAAAGCTTGACTAAATGCTCCCCTCTCAAGAGTGCTTGAGGGAGTGAGAGTGGGATTTAATTCACTGGAGATATCTTAGTCCCATTTTGGTTTGGATAGCAGCTGCTGATCTGATAAAGAGACTCTATGGAAAAAGTTACTTTTATTAAGTATGCTCTTTGTGTATGATACATGCTTGAATTATTAATGGTGCTGCTTCCTACAACCTAACTGTGAGAACTGCTCACAGGAGTTCTTGTAAAGTTGTGCAAAGAGTTGGTCTAGGAGGATGAAGTCTGACAACGTCAGACAAAGATTGATATTTCTGTAGCTGGACAGTGTCTGGAGAGTTTGCCTTTTGCTGTCAGATATTAGAATGCCTTTGTATTAAAAAACCCCAAACAACCAAATACCAAAATCCAACCTCAAGGAAGTATTTATCCTTAGCACCCTGTTCTGGGCAAGTTGACAGGTAAGAGTTCTTAAAATCTTTTGTATTGTTTTAAATTACCTTGTCTCCTCAGTATCTCTAATGTTCTGTGAAGCTTACAGCTTCTGATTGAAGTTTGCTGAGTTAATAAACTCTGATTGGAGTTTACTGTGTGTGAAATACATTTTAAAATTTTCTTTGTTGTGGTGGATGTATATTGTTTATTTTGTTTTGAATATTTATCTTTATAATAGTTCACTTCATGCTAGATATTTTTCACATCTCCATGAAGGTGCTACACCCATGGCATTATACCATATATATTAGCATAACCAATGAATATTGTGGAGTCTGAAATAAGCACTGCTTTAGAAGCCCAAGCACCTGCAAGACAGCTAGCTGTCATTTCATGGAAACGATGTACACCTAATTTCCTTTTACTTTCTTGCTGCTGTGGTAGCTTTCTAGTTGTCTGTCGTTCTCTGTGTTTGAAATGCCATGGCGATAGAGCCACAGGAGAGAACAGCATAGAGCTGCTGGTTTCTCAGTCATAGCTGCAAAAGGTACACTCCATAAGCAACCACTTGAGGTGCCTTTTGGCAAAGAAGGGGAAGCTTTTCCCATGAAACCATGGAAACTTGAACATGTGGACTTTATTTAGCCAAGTGTGCGCCTTTCTGATCTGCCGGTATGGTTGTTAGGATTGCTCTGTGGATTGTGTGAGGTTGTGCCTAACTGGGACTTCTAATCTGCACCTGGCAAACAGGGCCTTATGTGAGCTCTTGTTTTGCTTTGTGCTAAGACTGAATCCTGCATCCCACATTCTGGCTAAGAGAAGTGTCCAAGGGAGAAGGTTTTTATTAAAAAATATGTTTTCCCAGAAACTTCTTAGTGAAAGCCAACTCTTTTGCATTCCTAGTAATTTACTTTTCCCTCCTTTGTTCTGGGACTTGGCAAAAAGTTCAGTGTCTCTAGGAGTCATTGAGCCATACAGCAATGATCTTTCCTTCATGGAAATCTCACAATCCTACAGTTAACAGCTTCATACTTCACACCAAGAAAAAGGTGGATGTGATGTAGAACATGCAAGCATGGTGAGAAGAGATTGAAGGTGTGAAATGTAAGCTACCAGCAAGGCTGGTCAAAGAAAGCCAGATGTACAGAAGAGAGATGAGTAGGAGAGTAGAAAAATTAAATGGCCAGCTAAGTATTTAGAAGCTAGGAAGAACTTTATCTTGTTATTTACCTACAGTGCCTTGTCAGAGAAATGTTACATTCAGGCTTGAACTTAACCTTCGTGTTGGAGATGAGTTCTCATCACGAATCTTCAGTCAGTTGGTGTGTCACTGATCCTTACCTTCCTGCAGGACAAAAAATACCTTCTTCTGTGGCTGTCCTTGATGTTCTGAACAAAGAACATTTTGCTTGTAGCAGTCTGATTCTTAACCATTTCACTTTGTGCTCTCTCCTCAGAGGATGTGCTGAGTAAAGATGCTGGGGAGTGTGCAATATGCCTGGAAGAGCTGCAGCAAGGAGATACTATAGCACGGCTGCCTTGCCTCTGCATATATCATAAAGGGCAAGTATTCCTTAGCATGGATATAAAATTTCAGGAGGTTGCCTTTATGGAGTAACTTTTCTTAAGGGGTGCTTCAAGAAGTGCTTAAGCTTCGTTGCTTTTTGCACTGAAAAACAACAAAGAAACACCGTTAACAACCTTAAAGATGTTTTTTTAAATTACATCTTTCTGCATCTGTACCAAATGTATTTGAAGTTAATTTTCCCTGCTACAAGCTCTTCAGTTTTGGAAAATCACCTGGATGGGTAAGGAATGTGTATCATGGCTGAGGAGGTTAGGTCCTGTGGACTTAAGTTTTGTCAAATGCTAATAGAGTTGGGCAGGGAGAGGAGAGAATGTTTTTTTAACCTGTTTCATTTTTTTTCTCTAAGTGTCTCTACTTTACAGAAAGTAAAATGTCAGTGAATGATATAAGCAAGATGATAATATTAATTGTGAATTAACCTGTGTATAAAATCTGTAATTTGTAAAATGCTTCCTTAGAAAATTTTAACACTTAAGAAATTTAGGTTTTCAACAGTGTTTAATACCCAAACATTACTGTGGTTTGGGGTTAATAATTCCCAGTGATGTGTGTACATGCATTTAATTCTTCGTATAATATAAAATTTTACTAGTCATTGAAATTGAGAAACCAATTTATATTCATATCCTACTGCAAAATGTTACTGGTATTCATGTCAATTGTTTTCATTTTTTGTCTTGTATCCAACAGCTGCATAGATGAATGGTTTGAAGTAAATAGATCTTGCCCTGAGCATCCATCAGATTAAGACAAGATTCATATTTTTAGGTAATGTTCATTTATGTTCCAACAGTAAATATTTTGATTATCTGAAATAACAGTACTATTTCTTTTTAATTGTGAATTTACTACTGTGTCTCAAAACTACAATATTATTCAGTAAGGACTGATGTATGTTGCAGTATAGGCTAAAGGTTTCTACATCCTTGGCATGGTCTATACCATAGCATGGTCTTTCCAGTTTTAGAACTGGAAACTGGCAAGTCAATATCAAGAAACACTAACTAGCATTAACTTTCTAAGAGTGTTTTTCCATAGAAATGAAACAAAATTAAAATAATTACACAAAAAAATGTGTCATTTTGGATTGTTCCGTGAGTACTGGCATGTATTTCTGACAGAAGGCTTTTGGAATCATATGAAAAGGTTGAAGCTTTTCAAAACTACTTGTTAATGCATTCCAGGATGTTTAAAGCATAGAAATAAAATAAAAAATGTTGATGTGTTTCTATCCATTCCGTCTCACAGAAGTTCACGTTTTTTCCAGCTTATGTTTTGTGTTAATGATTGCAGATCTGCAATCTGTGTTAAAAGTTTACAGGATAGTTTTATTCTTTAGCTGACTGACTCAGAAATCTTATCTAACATTAAACAATTGCCCCTAAGCCTTGCAAAGCAACAATCGTCATAATTCTTAGAGAAATAGAGATATCTGAAATTCTGTCTGGTAACTGAGACTTTGGTTTTGTTGTTCTGAGGGAAATCTAAAAAAAAATCTAGCATTTATCTGTGCATTTGCTTCATGTTGCTTTGTGTGTCTGTGTTAGTGGGGTATCAAAGAAAACCTCAAGGAATATATCCTGCTACGGAGATAATTGTTTCAACCTCAGGGCAGTGTTAGGCAAAATTAATAAACGAACACATTTCCTATATTGCCCCCAGTCTCTGGTTGTGGCAGAAGGCTGCATGCTGTTCCTGAACACCTCTGTCTCTGTACATGCTCGTGGCTGTCCAGCCTCATGTTAAATTCTATTTGCTTTTTCCGCAGCAGGGATGGTGATGACTGGGGCCTTAGGAAAAAGGGGAAGGGGAAGGAAAACTCACTGGTTGTGCTTATGCTTTTTGAGTGGTTTCTGTACTGAAATGATGGTATTTTATCTTCTGCTTTTCCAACAGCTGCTTCCACTGATCAGAAAACATAGGAGATGTGAGGTTCCCTTGCTGAACACAGCGTGCCTGGCTTGAGACTTAGTTCTTTGTGGCTGAAAAAGGCAAAGATGGACAGCGACAAGGAGAAAGCACTGCAGACACCGTTACTTGCCAGCAGTGCTCAGTATACCAAACACTCACGCAAAGGACACACAGGGATTTTGAAAATGCTGCACATCCTGTAACAATCGACTCCCCAGAGACATTACTGACACTATTTTGTATCGAAGGCCAAAGTTCCTAATTTCAGCCTAACTTCTGGTTCTGTGAAGAAGCGAGTTATTGGACATGTTTCTACTGCCTCCAGTGGAAGCAGAGACGTTCGATACCTGCTGTCTGAGACCCTCGCAGGGGGAAAGCCCCGGATTTGAGTGGGAACGTTTTCACCTTCTCGTTGGCTGAAGAACAGTAAATGGCAAACTAAATAAAATCTAACAGTGTGACCTTAATTTACTGAATTCACACCCTGTTTTACGTTCTTCACTTTTTTCAAGAACAGAAAACATAAACCGCTCCGCGTAGGAATACTGTATTTCAGAGTTTTGTAACTAAACCTTTGTCACAGTGCAGTCCAAAGAGTAAAACCGAGACAGGTAACTAATTTATATTGATCAAGCTATGGAGATTGTTGAAATCTGCACACTGTATTGCTGTTTAAGTAACTAAAACATCTCTTTTACTGCTTGTGAGTCAAAACGACAGAAAGAAATGCAGCAAAGCAAAATCTTACAGCTATGCAACTTTTTTTAAAATAGGAAAAAGAAAAGAATTACCAATTTTAAGTGCTGCCAGTTAAGGTAATTTGTTTAACGGGTATTTTTTTAAAGATGTTTCAGGTAATTATTTTGTTGTACTACTCTCATCTCCAGGCTGCCTCCTGAGGAGTAAATGAGTAACTGCAAATGTGGGCACAGTGAGAGGTTTTTATAGGCATGGGCAAGATAACATCGAGGTGGGATTTGTGTTTATTTTTCAAACATGCGCAAGTTCCTGTTTCCTTGTTTGAATGTCTTTTTTTTTGGTGGCAGGATCTGTAGTACTTTGCATCTAAACCCTTGGTGTCTTCATGTGGAGACCAGCATTTGACAGTGTAGGTTTTTGTTTAGTTTGGGTTTTGTTTCATTTTTAATGCATCTGCATTTGTTTAATTTGTAATTATTTTACTGTAATATATTGGTATACTAGAGCTCCACAAAACACAGGATGTCTCTGGATGGGTACACCAAGTAAAACTGTGGATATATATTAGTTCCCACAAAATATCACAGTAATTTTTTTTTTAAAGACAATAAACTGGAACAGATATCAGGGTTAAGAAGCATAATTTTTATATCAAGAATTAATTGTAGTAGTTTCTGAATTTCACAACACAGGGAAGAGTTTATGAATATTTATTAGCAACAGTATTCTTGGTGAGTTTCAGTAGTTAAAAGAAGTTGCACAACACTTCAAATGTTTTTCTTGTACATAAATAATTCTGGTTGTTTTTTTCTTTGGGTTTTTTTGGGGTTTTCTTTTTTGGTTGTGGGTTTTTTTTGTTTTTGTTTAAGTACACATTTCTCTCTGTTGCTGCTGTTATTTATATCAAAAAGGGCAAAGAACAGGAGCAACTGCTGCTATCTGGAGAACAAATGCAGTGCATGTTCCTAAACTCTCCCATCTTGCTTGAAGAGCAGTTCTTCCCTGGATAACATTTTTCTTCTGAATGTTGCTCTGCAAAATGCCTTTGTACGCTGCAAATCTAAAGTCCAAACTAGATAATTGTTGCAATTGCCAGTGCAGTTTCTACACTTTGGGCTTGCATCACTGGTTTCAGCTGAACCTGTAAGCTATGGGGCCCTGTTGAGTTCTCTTTTTCAGTGGGAGCAAAATAATTTTGTCACACTTTTGATTCTGTAGTCACATCAAATGTACAGTCATTCCCTGTACAGAGTCCTTTTTCAATGAGAATATTTGTGTTGCCTTGTATTATCTTGGGGGAGGGAGGGAGGGGATGAAGAATTACAGCACCTGTAATATTCAAGTAGTGGTGTTGCCTGCAGGCCTGTTTTCCCAATGTTTTAAACTCCTGATATCTTCTGAAAGTGAAACTTTTCCATTTGCATTGATTTAATGTTTGCTGTTTGCTTCATGCCTACAGAAACTCACTTGTAGTCATGTAAAGGGGGTAGGTCAGTGTTTTGATGTCCTGTGCTCTGAGGTCATAGATAGTCTTTGGCTTGAGGGTTAAGTAGGTAAATACAACAAACATAAATCTGTTTACAGCTTGAGCCCAGTTTTGGTAGTTCATACTTCTCGTTCACTTGATTAAGTGTTCTGTATTCAGATGGAAGTAGCTGATTTAAAGACCCAGCAGTTAGGACTATTGTTAGGACTATTTAGGAAAAGTGTTGGAAAAGCAGGTCACTAGTCATCGCACTGGTGATGCTTTTGCAGACAAGGGTCCATTGCTGCTTCCATCAGCATAGCAGAGCAGCAATTCCTTGGATTATTTGAGGAACTGATACAAGGTCAGTCTTAGTTTGATGTTCTCGATCCATAAATCTCTTCTGAAAGACTATGGGAGGTTTTCTTACATACTTGTAACACAGACCAAGCGTGGAATGACCCTGGAAACACAGGAGTGATACTTGGGTTTGAAAACACCTGTGGAAACTCACCTAGGTAAGCTTTCTGTCACCATCACTAGTGATGACCATGCTGTAGGCAGAGTGTAGTCACAGACAACACCTTCATTTTGAAAACATCCTCACAGGGGTGTCGACTCATTGTGCTTCAGAAGGGAAAAATAAACACCAAACAAGTCCTGTGTCTCAAACAAAGAACATCACACTTGTCCACAAGAAGCAATAACTTCAGTTTTGGTGCGATATGCTTCTTTGCCTGCACATATCTTGAGATTGCCAATTCTGTGCTGTTTCAGAGTATTTTCTGTCATTTGCTTTATCTCTTCCCTAAGTATGTAAGGGTGTGAAACAATTCCCATACTCAGGTCTGCCATAAACATGCTGCTTGCCAGCAGGGGAAGAGTAGATTTGACACTGTCTTAAAATGTGCGATTTTTCTGAACTTGTAGCATACCCATGTCTCTTGAGTAGCAACTCGTGTTTTGAAGTTCATAGTGGAGGTGGCTGTGAGTTGGATTGTATATAACCATACCTGTACAATAGCAAGGGAGTCAAGACTGCTGTCAGCACAGGGCACCCTTTGTCCTGGGTCTTAGAAGTCAGTATATCCATAATAATGCTTTGCATTGGAAGGAGGTAGCTCATTTTCTTTCAGTGTGTACATTCAGCAATGAGTTGAGTGGGATGCAAAAGCAAAAATATGAAGCACAACACAAATTATTGGTATTTTATTTTTGGGAGGGATAAAACCAAAACCAGATGGTCTTATTTGTAGTCAAGTTAGCTGTCATAATCAAGAGTAAGTGTACTGGGGTATTTTGGAATGGAAAATATGTAGGCAATGTATAGAAGTGTGGGTGGATACTTGTGACCTTGGTTTTTTCCCTGCTTCCCCCCTTATGATGTAAAGGGGGTTTATGACTGAATCTCAATATTATCTTATCCTACTTCTCTAATTTTAGGAGCACTGGGTTTTTAATTAAGCCTTGCTGAAAGGCTGGAGAGCTAGTAAAACAGACTCCCAGGAGACTGAAATCTCAGCAAATAGGGGAAAGATCATTTTTATTCAGCAATGTGGATCTTTGATGTTTCTGGAGGGTATGTCTAATATGTGAGATATGCTTAAGAACACTTCTAGTGCGCTGCCTTTTCTACGTGAGGGCTTTAGAAACTCACTCCATTTCTTCTATGTTCCATCAAAAGCAAGGAACTTGGCTCCTGAATGTTACTCTTCTCTCTTTGTAAATGGTGACAAAACATGGTTTTGATACAGGCAGTGATCTGAGTTTCTGTGGCTTTTAGCCACTTTCCTGTATTGAAACAGTATTTGTGTGCAAATTTGGTACTAATTCTGCTTTGCTGAGAGACTTACATGCACGTGAGAGTGCAGAAGTGCTACTATGGGATCTTCCAGCTCACCTTTGCCAGTGGAGGATTATCACTTTTCTTGATGAGTGCTATATTTCATGATTCACGTTCTGCCCTTCCAAGCTTTAAAGTAACTTTAGTATCAATTTCTTCTCGCCTAGCTGAAGATGAGATATATGTTAGGCCATATTCCCATATGAATAGGCTTTCCATTGGCATCAGCAAAAGTGATGTAAGAGGTTGTAACTGTAAGAGAAGGCTTGTTGTGGGTTTCCTACAATCCAGCCAAATGTGTGTTTTTTTTCATGCAGCTCCTACCATTTAACTTCTTGTCGTTCAAAAGACTCTGCATGAGAAATTCACAACAGGACTATGTCCAGGATTTGTTTCCTGAATGGAAAACGTGTGATGTTTCTGTTTCTCTACAGAAGTTAACCTGCTTCTAAAATCAAGCTGGAGATGTTTTAGCCTTTTGGGGGTTAAAAAAATCAACCCGGTCCATACTCTCAAATTACATTTGGTTATTTTACTCCACAACTGTAGGCTGGCTTCCCAAGCTACTTGTGTTCTGTAAAGTCATGTCTCAATTAGTACATCAGAGCTGATGATGGATAAGCTGTAAAATGACCTCACTGGGGGGCATATAAGTTGTTGAAGACTTGCTCAGGTAAACCACCATAGGAATATCCTGCACCTGAAAAAGGCTGGACTTGGTTCTGTCTTGGATCTAATAAGTTGCCAGTGTATAAGAAGTAGAAGGCAGCCAGCCCACTCACTGATCTTTCTGGCAGCTTTTAATCTATGTGTGTTTGTTTGAGAGACTTTTGCCCTTGGGTGTGCTTTGGCAAAGATTTTGCAACGATAAATAGGATTTGCTAGATTCTGGCAGAGTTTCAAGTGTAAGTAACCCGACGTTGCAAGAACGTAATCTGTTGCTGAATCCTGTTCTTCTTGTTTTCCCTTAAATCTGTCCCTTTTAATGCTGATATATTTCATAGTAAACACTTATCAACATGACTGGTCACAAGCTCTCAAGGTGTGAAATTCTAAGAGGAAGAAACATCAAAGCTCGATTCTGTGCTCTTGTATATATTGAGATGAAGCTGGAGTATTTGTTACCATACAGTGAAGAACTCTCCCCTAGCTGATATTGCCAAAGCACTATAAATTTCAAGGAAAGAAGGGACGTGGCGTAGCTGTAGAGGGGATGCTTTAATTAACTACGTGAAAATTACTTGTAACAAATTTTAAGAGCTTCAGTGTGGCACTGAATGAGTGGTGATCCAGCGTTAACCTTTATCCCTTGATTACGAATCTCATTCTGGCTCTTCCTACCCTTTGGCAGATACCTGCTGGTAGGGAGCAGAGTGTGTACTCCGTTTTTTTATATGCCTCTTCCTACAGAGCTAACCTTGCCCACAGTGAGTTAGAGGGAAGTCCATCCTAGCTTCTGGAATGCCACCTGTACGTGCAGTGGTAATGGACAAGATACCTTCTTTCGTTACCCGGAGCAGAAATCGGAATGTAATTTGCAATGTCTAATGTAAATGTAAAACATATTTGTTTGTTTTGTTGGATTTTTTTTTCCTTTTTTTTTTTTTTTTAATTGAGCAGTATGATTGCAAGTTGACTTAAGTTGTTCTAAGGTACTCTTTTCAGTGGTTTGCCAGTACATAATCACGAATGAAAATATTTTTTTATTGATTTTTAGGTTGTATGTTTTAACATTCCATTCATGTAAAATATGTACAAATATATGTAATAAATCTTTTGAAGCACAGTTTTCTTCACACTTCCAGGTGATTTTTTTGAAAGTATTGCTCAAAGAGGCATTGCTGTGAGACAACTTCTGTATGTGCTGCAGTCTGAGCTGAAGCAGAGGAAGGAAAAGGAGTGCATGGTTTAGAATCACAGCCAGAAAAGCAGCTTGGCACCTCACCTGTCTGCAGTCCTGCAGGTGGGAGTGCAGCCCCCTGGGCCAGCCTCTGGCCCTCTGAGCCTCTCTCACTCTTCACCTGTCCCACAAGCAGTGATGTGACAGGCTTGCATCTGTCTGGCCAGGGAAGGTCTCAGCAGACGAGAGCTGATGTAGCTGCTGTTTTGTGGGGGAGGCTGGAGGTGAGATCTCTCTGGTTAATGCATCCTCTGCAGGTCTTCAGCAGACATGATGGCCCTCGAGGTTAGCATAAGATGGAGCTGCCAGGTCAGGAGGTAGGGAAACTCACGGGTGGTTTCAAAAGAACAAAAAAGGGATTGTAGGGTGAAGATGGTGGCAAACAGTCCTTTCTCATCACCTGCAGTCTGGGAACCTCCATCAGAGGATCAAAAGTAACTTAATAGCTGCTCTTTCCTTCAGTTTCCTCAAACCCAAGTATCACTTCAGCTTCCTCCCAAAACACTTCATGGCTGCCTCTAAAACTGATTCCCTGACAGCAAACCTGTGGCTGGGCAGTGCATGGATTTCTTTGTCCCCAGTGGTTACCAGCACTCATGTCTGTCCCTACATAGCTGGAAGGAGGGTACTATAACAGGCTCCTGCAGAGATGTGCTGCTGGATGAGGGAAGTTCTACCCAGAGCCGCTGAGGGTATTGTGCATGAGAGACCTGTCTGTGTTACCACTCCAAACCTTCCTGCCTGGCCTGGTAGCAGCTGGGGAGCCGCAGCCCTTGTGCTGAACATGAAGTGAGATGAGGACAGGAGCACAGATGAGCTGTGTGGTTTTGGGCGGTGTACAGGGTAAGTCTGCTGCGGGGAAGGCGTGATTTTACACCTCTCCCCCTACACCAGCTGGGAGTGGAACTGTGGGTGCTCTGAGTAAAACCAAGTGCATTTCACCAAGGTTATGTGGAGGATGTGGGGGAAAATGAAAGGAGTTCACTCTCCAGGCAGGAGATGCTTCTCAGGTGCTGCTCCTAGCCAGGGGCACTTTTGCAGGCTGGTAATACCTGCTGATAGGATGTTATGCACGGATTTATGGCACAGGTTCCCCCACAGCTAAGTGTCCATCCTTGCTTGCTACGCTTTTGAGATAAGCCTTTTGGTGTGGCTGGGAGTAGCCAAACCCATTGCTAAAGCACAGTGACAATTGGACCTTCACAATTCTCTCTGTGGGAGATGATAATTCTAATGCATGAGTTATTCAAGTCTGCACCCAGAAACAGTTGGATGTAATAAAAGAGGAACATGTTCCTATCATTTGTCAGAGTAACTTTTTTTCCACTACCCCTCCCCACTTCCCCAGGCCCTGCTCCCAGTCACCTTCTGGAATTCCTTAACTGCCAGTTATTTCTGTGTTTTCCTCCTCAGTCTTGAGCTGTGTTATGGAAGCAATCAATAACTAGTTAGAGCAGATTTTGGCTTTGCATCAGAAAAATCTGCTGGAAATTATTGCCGTTCGGTAGGTACAGGATTTCATGTGTGAAATTTAAATTAGTGGCATCTGTTTAGTGGTATCACATCCTACCTTCCTCCCTGTGGCTGGGACATGGGACATGCCACCTCTGCCCTAAGTTGCTTATCCTTTAGCGTGAACTGGGATGCTGTGCTGGCCCCAGGATGTTCCTGGGAACTGCCAGCAATGGATGGTGGTGTTGTACACGTGTGTGTTTGTGTCTGGCCCTACCACACGCTGTTGTTTGGTACTGCCGGTGGTCCATGTCCACTTCTGGATGCTGTGCAGAAAGAGAGAAACAAAACACAGCCTGCAGCAAAGAGAGCAAGAAGGTGGGAAGAGTCCCCTGCAGCAGCAGGAGCTAAACAGGGAATTTCCTCCCCTGGCTTTTGAGTGCCCTGTTCTATGAGGTTCTCCTTCTGAGGCTACGACACCTGAGCAATGTCTGTGCCTGGGGCGGTGCAGGCTGGAGCCTGCTGCTGACTGCAAACATCCCCCAGCATGTTTGCTCAGTAGAGGAGGTTCCCAGCTCCATCCTGCCCTGCAGGGAGAGCGCTGCTGCTGTCCCAAAAGCAAAACAAGGCCCCAGAGCACACTGCCTGTGAGGTGCTGTGCAGCTCGTTCCTGCTCTCTCCTTGCCAGCCAGCCACTGGGAAACAAGGAGCCTCAGCAAAAGCCAAGTGAGGTGGAGTTTTCCAGCCCTCATCTAATACAGCATCTGTTTTCTGAGGGGAATGAGATCAGGGATGCATGGTGGCAGGGAGGAGGGTTTGACATAAATAAATAATAATGCATAAAGCCCATCCTCAGCTGACGCAAGATGACTCACTCCTCGTAAGGGCGAGAGCGTAGAGGAGGCAGATCTGAGGCGCAGGGCCGCGGCCTCAGCCGGGCCCGCTGCAAACTGCAGGTGCTTTGTGGCTCCCTCTTTGGCCCGTTATCTTTGGCGTCGTGTTTTGTGGCGAGCTTCTGCCCTACTTTCGTTCCTTCCTGTTTACAGATTGCTTTGTTTGAACACGCGTTTACATTTTAACAAAACCTCCCCCCTCCCTTCCCTCCCGCATGTTTCCTTACGGTGGCTTCCAGCGGAAGGCAGCGGCGGCTGCCAGGCCTCTCCCCGAGCCCACCGCGGACAGTGCCCACCGTGGGGCGCCTCCACCCCGCCCGGCCCTGGGGCTTCTCACCCGCTCCCTCCCCCTGCGGAGCCGCGGGACTGCTCAAGGGAGCAGCTTCCCTTCTCACAAGTCACCCGGGCAGGATTAGCATCTGCTGAACTCAGGATTAAAGTCTGGCAGGTAATGGGAGCATGAAAGCTTGACGGCTTCCCTTGCTCTCCAGTCTGTGAGGTCCAAGTCTCCCGGCTGCAGCTAATTAAGTTGCTGCCTTCAGTGTATGAGGGGAATCCCCAGACAGGAGAGGCCTGGCGTAATTTCCTTGTTTGCAAGGGGTTTGCTGGAGCTGCAGCTCTGGCTGCCTGCCCCAGGGGACCAAGAGGGACACCTCTGTGCCGGGGCTGCTTTGCTGTGGGGCACAGCCGCTCACGCAGTGCTGGAAGTGTCCCCTCTGCCGTGTCACCTGCAGCCACCTCCTGAGCCCGCTGCCTGCGTGGGGCTGGGATGGGCAAGCGTGGCTCCATTCTCAGACCAGCACCATGCCCTGGTGCCAGCAGCACCTGCAGGCCCTGTGTGTGGTGAGTTTATGTATCGCCACCCTAAAGGGGTGCTTGAGCCCTGCAGGTGCTGACCTCGAGCGGGTGAGGTGGCACCAGCACTGCTCAAAACCTGCTGTTTTCCAGTGCATCACCCAGACTCCCTGTCTGCAAAAGGCACTGGACATTTCCTGCTTTCCCAGTATAAAGCAATGACTGTAGTTTTTGCCCCTGGCTGAGTAAGACTAGTTTTTATTTCTTAACCCACCTGCTGTGACCTCTCATGCCTTGATGCTCCTGAAGCTGAAGCTGCTGTTTTCTCTGAAACATCATCCCTGTTTTCACATCTCCCTACATACCTGAGGGCAGCTATTTCAAATGTCTGCAGCTCATGCCATCAGCTCTCATTTACCTCTGGGAGTGGAGAATGAATACTGGCTGACCTCAGCCCTGTTGAGATTCATAGGAGATTCGATCAGCAATTTCCCAGGATGAAAGAGGGGCCCCCCTAGCACCTGTGGCACTCCCTGCATCCTCTCACCTTCTGTTCCCACTCCAGCAAGCAAGGAAGGACTTGCCCCAGTTGCTCTGCTGTGTTTTCAGAAGGCTGACCTCTCCCACAGAGCAACTGAGAGCCTTCAGCAAGCGAGGAGAAACCTCCTCCTGTGAGTAAATTTGGAGTCCCTGAGTGCAGCTGCCAACTCCCAGCCTGGCCTCCATTTTCATCTAGCACAATCCTGCTGTTTTGTTTCTACCTACTAAAGCAGCAGTTAAGGCCTTGGCATACAGCTGCAGCGTTTTTGTGCTGAGATTACTCGTTGCATCAGTTGAAATGTGAGGTTTTTGCAGTGACCTCTCCTTCCTCATGGCAAATCCATCCCTCAGTGTTGTTCACCTGACTCTGATGCAGCCCAACTGCAGCCATTTGCACAGCTTTGCAGCAGGCTCCATTTTTGTCTGCTGCAGCAAGGTAAGGGAGCAGAATGAAGGCACAGGAAAGCAGGCATGGATGTCTTGCTGTATTTCAGCATGAGAACTGCTCCCTTGGCATGGCATGGTGGGAGTGGGATCCTGCGCTGGCTGTGGCTGAAGGGCAAAGGCTGCATGGCTTTGCACCACCCTGCAAGTCATAAACTGCAGTCTGGCACCTGGAGACACGTGTGGCACCAAGTGAGCCACACCAGGCTCAGACAAACACCCTTTCCTGAGGACCTGGCAGTGTATGACTGGAGCAGGACTGCACTGTGTTGCAGCAGGGCTTCCTTGAGGGCTGCAGTCTCATCTGGCACCAGTAAACACACTCAGCTTGCACCAGCCAAATACAAGTAGTAACACCTCAAGCCAACAAGTATTTGCCCCCAGCAGCAGCAGGTGGAAATGCAAAGAGCTCCCTCAGTCAGCGTGGCAGGAGGACTAGAGGGCACAGTGTGGCTGCAGCACTGAGGCACCACTGTGCTTTCCCTTGCTGCCCCTAACTAGATTGGCACCTGCTGCTGGAAGGGCCCCCATGGGCAGTGGCAGCTGTGAAAGGCCTTCTCCAGCTGTGCAACTCTTGTCTCTTGTCTGTAGCCAGAATTAATTGGGGTGTCACTCTCCCATCTTGATCCAGCCAAGCATCTGCTTGACAGGGCTTCAGCAAAGCCCGAGCACTTGCAGGCAGCTTGTTCTTTAAAAAGCTGTTTATTATCACAGTGGACAAGTGGAAAAACATGACGCAGTGTACAGAGAAGGCTTCAGCAAATTACAAACAAGTCTTTAAAAAGTTACAGTTGTCTCTGAGTAAACAAGGCTCTCACTGCAAGCTGCAGAAGTGTTGCTCCAATGCCCCCAAAGAGGCTGGTATGACTAGGAAGAGCTTCAGCCAGAAACACTGTGCAGATAAACAAGGGATGTCTGGCTGCTCCCAGAGCAGCAACCAGTTTGCCCAGCATGACTCCCCGAGTGTGGGAGCTGAGCCCCTGATCTGGGTGAGCTGGGATCAGGATGCTATGAAACCGCTTGATTTTGTCAAACCCAGAGTGAGCTGTGCTCAGACCTTCAGCCCAGTCCAAACAAGTGTTTGCTGCCCAAAATCAGCTCTGGAAGGAGTGGCTGTGACTGGCTCTGTCTCTGGCACTGTAATCTTGTTCAGTGCCCAACTCTGTCCTACATGGAGCTGGGCTTGATCCTGCCTACCCTGAGGCTGCACTTAGCTGCTGCAGCCCTGTAAGTGCTGCTGCCCCTGAAAACAGTGCCTGGATGCCCAGACTGTAACAGCCAGGTATGGAACAAGATTTGCAACAGGGCTGAGCTTGTCACTACAAACAATGCCAGAGGTTGCTCTAGCCCAAAAAAGGGGCAGATGTGACTGCACTGGAAAGCTTGGGGGGAGCTGTTTTGGTCAGTGAGTGAAATGAGGACAGGAATTGTAGTTTTAAGTATATTTTCTAACTGGTAAATGAACAAATAATTCTGTGATTAGAGCAACATAGGAGCACACTTCCTCAAACCCAGGCAAATTACACCTCTGGTGAAGGCCCTTCCTTACACTGGTATCTTCTCCCTTCCATCAGAGTAGGCTGGCAAAACACACTTTGACAAGGTGCATGAGTCTCTGATTTGTTAAAGTCACTGAGAAGTCTTTAAAGGATTTGCTTTGGCAGATGTTTTGGCAATTGAAATCCAGCTCATCTGTAACTGTGTGCCCTTTTGCTTCAGTAAACAAATGGCTCAGGTGCAGAAATCATTCAAGTTAGCTGAGTTCCCTCTAGCATGGTTGAAAAACCTCATCTGTCTCCCTGTGAAAAATCAGTGTTGATACCACAGGCACAGAGGAAAAGCCACTGAAAAATAACAAAGTTGGTTTTCTTCCATTTTTTTCCTTTGTCACTGCAGTTTTTGTGAGAAGCCCTATGAGTATTTTAAAATGTGTTAGGGAGCTGAGGGAAGTAAACAGAATTGAGGCCTGGGAAAGGTTTGCTGCCATATAGTAAATGGAGAAGCTCTGGCCTGCAAAGCAAGCATTTTCTTTGCTTCATGGGCCAGATTTGAGAGATGAGGAGGTGAGGGTTCATTGGTTGGCATTTTAACTGGAGATTCTTCTTCCAGCCTACCAAGATTTTGTGGGTTAGTCAGCAACTGGAGAATTGTTTTGCAGAGTTTGGGGGGTGGAGATGGTAACGTGGGAGAAGGAAGGAAAATGGCTCACATTTTTTCATTTCAGGTTTATAAACTCAAACTCTATGCTCTACACTTTGGGGTAGAGTTTGAGTTTATAAAGCTCCCACAAAAAATAATCAAATACCCCACTCCTTTGCTAACTGGTTTCTTTTAAAGCCTCTAAGGTTACACTCCCTAAACAGTAATCATTTGGGGGAGGATATTGTTTTCTTGCTGGTCCTTATTATTACTACTGCCCCTTGCCTTGCTCTGTCCACTGATTCAAGCATAGACTGAAAGCTTTCCAAGCCAATATCAGTTATCCTGTGTGCTTGCCTGTTGCTGGGAGAAGGGATTTCTACTTGACGCAGTTGATTTTCAATCGCCCTTTCTCCCCACTGATGCTGGGCAACGTGATATTGGTGTAGTGCCACCAGCACGGTGCCCAGGCCAGGAGCCAAGGCAATGAACAGCCTGCTAATTAATTGTTCACATTTCTCTCCAGACCCCCTCCCCAGAACAAACACGGTGGAAACGGGAGGCAGCTGTTTCTACACAACCTCTGGAAATGTGAAGCAGAAGTGGTTTCCTGCCTGTGTTATGGTTTTACAGTGATGGCAGTAAGGACTTCTGGTTGCGTGAAAGAAAATGGATTTGCTTTGATATGGGAAAAAAAAGATTACTGAAACTAATCTGAGCTCAATGCATCCATTTCTACCCATCGAAAAAACCACCACAACAACAAAAAAACAGTGTCTTGTAGTCAGTGGAGAAATGCTGCTTGTAGTCAGTGGAGAAATAGGGACCTAATTTCTAGGCAGTAAGATGGAATTCATGTTCAAAACACTGACACCAAGCAACTACTATAGATACCATTTCTGGTAAAGCTGTGTATATATTCATTTTCAGTTCTGAGCTGGTGGAATTTGTGCATCTTGCACCCTTTCTTGCATATGTATACTTGTGTGTCTTTATTGACGTCTATAAATAAGTTAAGAGATTATTTACATCACTGTACAGAACAGATCTAAACTCAGTTATCAAAATGCATACACCTGCCAGTGGATTTAGTCTGTTAACACTTTGCATTTCATCTTCAAAGCACCGAACAAACATTAATTATTTACCCAAGCAACTTCCCACTCACCACAAGGATTAAGAATAACAGGCAGGGTAAGGGATGGAGCTGAGTGAGTGCAGTGTATTCATAAAAAGGCAGCTTATTGTGTATCTCTCTCGTGCCACGAGCACTGTAGATTTATGCCTTTATAAACTCTGCAGTCCAAGTGTAGGAGTAACCTTTGTTAACACCAACTTGGTAAAAAGGGAAAGTCCTCATTCAAAAGCAAATGATCCGCTCTTCATTTTCAAAAGCTTTGGCCTCTTCTTGGCTTATCGGGTTCCCGTTCAAGCTGGAGGAGTACAACAAAAGGGATGTGAGTGAAAGGTAATGACTACTGACCTTCTGATTTTCTAAGGCTTTGGTGCAGAGGTTTGCAATGCCACGTGAGCTGCACACTTCTCAGCTGGGAATAGGTGTTGGGATACAGCTGTTTCCACTGCACATCTGAGGAACAAGGCTTCTCTCTAAGAAATAAAACCTGAACACACATCTAAGCTCCAGTTACTGAACTCAGCATTGGAAACCCAGCTGTTTGCATTTCAGCAAGCAGCACATAGCTGACAAATGTTCTTACTGTGCAGTGGGCTGGTTAAAAGACATTTAAAGTCTCCAGAGAATTTGTGTCTTCTGTGACAACATGGGAAAAAAATTCTGTGAAGTACTCAGGCATCACTATTGTGAAATGACCAATAACAAAATTTTCAATTCTGGCTATGTAAAGATAATCTACATTGATACTTACACCCCTGAAAATGAGCAGCCTGGTTAAGTGCTGCTCTCAGAAATGTTGAAATCCATTAAACCATTCCATACTTGGGTTAATGAATGCCTCTGAACATACAGGCCAGAATCAAAAGACAGATTTCAGTCTGAAGATTCAAAATGATCTGAGGGGAGAATTGATGCTTCTTCTATAGACTAAAGCTGACAGTGGCTTTTGAAAAAAGTACCTCTTCCACATCTCCAGGGAACACACTAGTCAGACAGTGAGTCATTGTCTTTCTAAGCAGGAATTCAGTGTCCTTTCACTAAAACAAATACTTATATTTAAAAATAAATTTCATGTTCAATAATAAATCAGCAGTGCTAAAACCAGCTCAGTTCTATTGACTCCTGAGCTCCCTGAGGTGAGGGAAGGAATGTGGTATTTGGCTTTCTGCCTTAAATGTACACGTGGGACTATGTGATGCCCACCTAATCTAAAACAAACAAATCCTAGGAAAAGTTAATCTCCTTGTAGCTTAGCACTTCCAGTATGTTTGGAGCACCACCCAAAAAATCCAAGCACAAATTCTGCAAACCAGACTAGTAATGTTGATTAAAGGTAACCATATCCTGCTTGTTTGGCATTTAGGTCCTGAAAAGCATAAACATGGTCAGAAGTTTAAAAATAAAAACAAGCAAAACTTGGTCTATAAATTCAGGCCCTGATTCTGCAGACACACATGTTCTACAAATCAGTGGTACAGACAGACGTGAAACAAGAAAATGCCTGACATTCAGAACACACAAGGAAATTTTTCAGTGGCAGTGGCTTTTTCCCTGTTTGAAATCCACAGCTGGAACTACAACTCCTGCCTCACATAAACTTGCTTCAAAATTTTTAGGCTGGGAAGTAGTAAGGCCAGTAGGGTTTTAAAGGCAAAGAAGGTTTATAAAGTGAGCCTTTGACAAAAGGACCTTTACCAGATCTCTTGAATAGTCGTGTTCTCCTTGAGAGCTTCGTTGAGGTACTTCACCCCTTTGGCTGTAATTTGATTCTGGATAAGCCTAAAAAAAAAAAACATTTCATGTTTTGCAGCACAATCTATGCTCAGCTTGACATCAAGGAGTAAAGCTGTCTGCCACAAAAAAATTGCTGTGATTTTATCTGCAAGAATGGTACAAGTCTTGGTCAAATGCCCCACATGCACTTCCAGAAACAGAGCTCAGAATATTAATCTTTTCCTTTTAATCTTGCATGTGGTTGCATTCTGGAGATACTGAGAAATTTTAATTACACAGCTGACAAATTTCTGCTATGAACTGTTCACTAGGGGTATGGGATTGTGGTATTTGGACTGAGACAGACAAACCTCTCAGCTCTGCTTTCTTACTAAGAAGATTGTGAGACACTTTTAAGTGATGTACAGAAAATTCTAGCGTACAGACCCTGTTGTAGGCCTAGTGTTTTAGCAGTTATGATCTAGAAGCTGCCAAATCCTCCAGTCTTGCTTATCAATCCAACAAGATCTTTGAAAAATAAAGCACAGATTTTGTCTCTGGTATGAGCAGGTGCAAGTCCCAGTGAAGCCAACTTAGCAGCTATAAATTATGTCTCATCTGAGCTTAGGGAAGAAAAAAATGCATACATGATATCCTCAAGCAGTGAAACTGATGAAGCAGTAGTTAACTTTATTAACCACTAACAGACCATCCCACTAGCTAAAGATGAACAAAGGCCACTCCTCTGCATAAGCATGCAAATACTCATCAGCCTAGCTTAATTCAATACTCACCTTTCTGTCTACCAAGGTGACCCCATAGCTGTCCCATTCTATGTGACTGGTTGCATGAATCCCTCAGGATTCAGGATGAGGCTGAAAATCGGAGTGTATTGAACAATCTCTTAGGGAGGGAGGGAAGGAGACATTCCCATGAAAAGAGTATCTGCACTTGGTACATGAATCAAAATGCAAAGGGGTCCAGTAGAATCTTTCAGCTACTGGAAAAAGACTTTAACTCCAGTTCAACTATCTATATAGGTCACCACCTTTTGGAGGTATCCACTGGTGTAATCAACAAAGTAGGATATAAATCTGTCCACTGGAAGACACCCTTGAACAATACTGAGCCATGACAAAGACATTTATCTCGATTACTATGCCTGCTTTGGCTGGGCTACGTTTTACTATGAATTCAACCCAAACTGCACAGTGAATTAGATCTGCAGCTGTGCACAAAGAAATAAAGCACTTTCCCCACTGTCTTTTCATTTTCAGGGTGATGGGCACCACAGCTTCTGCTGCTTTCAAAAGAGGCTATGAGTACTTGGCACCCATGGCAGCCAGCATGCTTCCTAAAAAGCTGGAACTAGGATTAATACAGGGAGTGGCTACAATGTGGACAGCCAAGTCTTTGTAAAGCATGTAAAGGGACTCCATGTCTGATGTTGCCTTGATCACTTAAAATGAATGAATGGCTATGTTTTTTTACAGCTCGTGTCTGCCCAGCCCCATCCATTGGCAACCTCTGGATTAGAAAAGCCATTGCTGCTTTTTCTTAGAAGTGTAAAAACTCTCACTGTGACTGCTAGAAATAATCCCTGGTTTCCTGGGCTTGATGCCTTGGAGATGCATGTCTTGCATCAGTGTAGGGCAAATGTGACATGTATTTAAGTGTCTGTCATGTAGGTTCTTGGTTGAAGAGTTACTTCTATAGCACGATGATAAACAGAAAGAATTGTAATAACCTTATTCTATTCTAGCTGTCTGCTTGGGGTTTTGTGGGTTTTTTTGGTTTTTTTTAAACTTTTGGGTTTGAGGCCGATACTGTTCCCCTAACGAGAGATTAAATCAATCGTTAGTTTGAAAGTTACCAGAAACAGCTTGGACTTTTCCCTGTATGAAAGCAGGTTCCAAATGCTAGACAGCAGCTTTATTAACTTTCCATTAGAACTGTCTACAAGCAGTCAGCTGCATCCAGACCATGCACAGAAGCTGTTACTGTGACCTACATAGACTTGGAAGGTGAAGCTTTAATGTAGTGTCTGCCAAAGAGCCTGTGCCACTGTGGAATGTAACTCACCATAAATGCACCAGTTTCTTGTTGACCTTCAGCATCTCTGCAAAACTCATTGCTGCCTCATCATCCATCTCGTTTTTAGTCAACCTAAGTGGGAGAGAAAATGTTCACTTAGGATGTTGACAGTATTTTTCAGCCCCCTGTTTTTTCAGCTTGTCTGTGACTTAGCTTTAGACAGCCAAAGGGGGATGTGCTGCTCCTGCCCTCAGCATTTGTAAAGGCTGGACACAGAGAGATATTGAAGAGAAGCCCTAGAGGTAAAAGAGACAAGAGCATCAGATCTTTATTTCTCTGAGCAATGTTCTAGAGATACTTTCTGATGATGCTTTAGTGTCTAAAAGGTGGATGAGGTGTAGTGGGAAAAGGTTCAGACAACACTGAAGAGGTGCAAAAACTGAGAACAAAGAACTTGACTTCAGAAGACGGAAAAGAGAGAAGATGAGGAAAACAAGATGGAAGGAGCAGAGCGAGGGATGACACTGGGTCATTGGAATGTATCCCAAAGGATGTGTGCTGCTGATCCATTACTCATGTCCACATCCGTCCAAAGAGATATCTCATAGCTTGCTGATAGTGAAAGCATAGGGGATGAGGGGAGGGAAAGAAGGAAGAGGCAAGAGTAGGAAGGGCAATGGGATTGGAGGAAATAAAATAGCATTTTGCTCTGGAAAAGGAAGCAGAGGGGAAACAGACCACACTGTCAATTACCAGAATATCCTCACGGAGTTGTTGTGTTGCATGGCTTCAGCAATGCTTTTGCCTCCCTCTGTCGTGATGCCATTGAATGCGAGACTATGGAGTAAAGATGCAAATGTCTAAGAAGCAGCACCACTTGGCTCTCCCACTGCCAAATACAAGGCAATATCCTGGACCATCTGCTTCCCAGTTGTACAGCTCAGCATTTGTGTGTTTCAGAGGCTCACATACTTCACAAACCACTGAGCCCTTACAACTTTTACAAGTGAGAGCACCTCACAGGCTGCAGGTCTGTCATACAGTTCACAAGGTTTGCTGTCAGTGAGTTGTGCTCTTGGGGCTGACAGCACAGTTGCACCCAGTAATCTTGAGAGTTGAGGCTTTTACCAAGGACAAAGAGTTGTGCTTAGCAGTACACAGGTTTTTACATGCATTTGTCATCCCTGTACTAAATGGGCATTTTGTCCTTTAAGTCCTTCAGGCATCCAAATACCTCATTCTTCTTCCAAATACACCACCTTCCATTGTGCATGGAGAGATGAGCTTGTAAATGCTTTCCATTGCAAACCAAAACCATTTCTTAGTCTGCCCTTCAGTCTTTGAATAGACATTGGCAAAATCATCCAGTTAAACTCTGGGCTTTTAGAGTTCAAAAAGCATCTTCCCCCTAAAAATAATGCAAGGCCTCAAAAAAGGTAGAAAGGGGTACCAAATAGAGCAATGGCACAAGTATGTACTAAGCTTCAGCTTAAACTGGATATTCTTAGTCCATCATGACTGGGTCTAAAAATGGCAAATAAAGTAAACTGATGTGGAAGGGATTATTTTTCCTAGGTCTTCATGTAAAGCTACCACAGGTGCTTACTATGAATTCAAATCATGGAGCAGGATTAGCCAGTGGGAGATAAATGAAGCCAAGAGCAAGCACACTGCAGAGCAGAGGATTCACCTTGCACAAGTGCCAGCAAACCTGAGCTCAAGACAGCACAGTTACTCCTCTTTATTTCTGCGAACACATTCATCAGCATACTTGCTCTTGTCTGAGAATCCCTGAGCTCTGAATCAAGTTCAAAATGTTTTCTTTTGAAAAACGCAAGTCTGCAATTGTGAGCCATCTGGGTGGATTGTGCAATTATGGGAAGACAGCTATTTCAGATGTTTTTTTAAGTTTAAATATATCTAGGTCACTGCACCTGTACAGCTTTTAATTTTTAAGCTTGACTACCCGCTTGCAGAAAAGAGGACAAGGCACCAGCTCTGAAATCCCTGGATCTGAAGTGGCAGCAATAAACTCTCCAGAGATCCCCGAACTCCCAGAATGTTTCTGAAGAAACTAGTGCCATGTGCCACCTTGTGGGGAAACTAAGGAGACTTGCCTGCTCCCTCACTGTGGAGGCCAGCAGAACTGGGAGACAAGTGGAAAGGGTCATCATGAACCCAGTGCTCCAGCTGTGTGGAGGGACTCCAAAACATCTTTAAATCCCCAGCCAGCATCTGAAAGTCTAGCAGGGATGGGCTCTGTAACACTGCTGGTTTCTGCTGTGCTTCCAACCTCACCCGTGTTACGACTTTCAGAAGGCTGGTTTGAGATCCATCCCTGAACAACTCCAGTCAGGATGGCATCTCACTAGAACTGAGTGTGTGGTAATGTAGCTCCACTGGAGCACAGGATGAGCCCAAATATAAGAATGTTCCAGCCCCTACCCAAACGTATTATGGCCTAAAAAGTTCTTTGGTAAGAGCTGCCGCACTTATTGAATAGAAACTGTTAATACTGAGCTCACTGGGAACCCAATTGTGTGACAGCTGGTGCCTCCTTCTGCTAATGCTCCCAGATCAAAATGGCACCCACTGACCATGTGCCTTCACAAATGCCAGAACTCTGTGCAGCATGAGGGGAGGAGGTGCACATAGAGGAAAGGATGCCAGTCCTGTGGTATTTTTAACTTGCCTAAAGCCTGCACAGGGCTCTTTGACAGAGTCTGGCCTCTTGCTTGCACCAGGGACCTCTTGGTTGCACAGCAAAGGCTGCAATACCAGATGGTATTCCAGGCAAGCCTTGGTGGTAAGAGTCATTGCTCTGCAGCAGGATGGAAAAGCCAGCACTATACCGAGCTGCCTGGCTGTGCCAGTGTTTTACCTGACGTTTGTTAACCTGGGGTGGTTCCTCAGGGCCTCTGCAAATGCCTTTGCTCCTTCATCTCCAACTTGATTACCCCACATCCTAGTGAAGAGAGAGAACAGGAGGTATCAGTTGTGGTGGCAGTGCATTCTCCCTGTATCTCTCCTTCCTGATTACTTCACAGTCTTTCTGGCAGGTACCCTCCCCACTGAGGCAGGTATGTTCCACTCCCTGCACATCACACCAGGAACCTCTGCTGACTCACCGGTACCCTCAGGCCACAGCACAGAGGCAGCTCTAGGAGACAGCAGGAGTGCTTTTGAGATCACCCTGCTGCACACTGGTAAGAAATAGTATTTCCAATGGCAAAACAAGCCTTGATTACACAAAGGGTTATGTTGTGAGAGAAGATAACATAGTACAAGCTGGAGAGATTTGATCAACATTTACTAGGAGCAACTGGTCAAATCCTTTCTATGCAGACTAACCACTTTGAAAATTCACCCTGCATTATGAGGTTTGAAAACACCTCTGCTGAAGTCTGTGTAGCTGGGTTTTTTCACAGGGATCCTGGCTTGATGACTCAGAGCCACACTCAGCTTATGGGTAATTAGTTGGCAGCTCTTTTAAAATCAATTGAGCTCTGTGGTATCTAAACACATGGACTTACAGTAAGTTCCCCAGAATTTCCTTGTCCTTCAGAGCCAGTGCAGTTTGCTATTTAAACGTTTCTGTCCAAGCTATCCTAAGTCCATTTAGAGTGATCATTTCCTCCACAGGAGAGAAAATAGTAGTCCTTCGCTGAAATTACAGAAAGTACAGCACCGCAGACCCAGCTATTTGGAAGTGTGCAGGTTGCTCACTGTATTTATTAAATGTTGTAGAACAACAAAATTAAAGGGCAAAAATCTGATTATACAAATTGGATTTTCATGTTTCACAGCTACTGTGATTTTTATAATTGCCAAGCAGAGATTTTAATTCCATGTACCCATGTACTAAATTTTAAGAAATGTGTCCTCCTGTAGAGTGAAAAACTGGGATTTGCCAGAGGGGGCAGAAAAATAAATGAAATAAATAAAACCTAGCACCGTTCCTGAGAAAGAGGGCAGGAACTAAAGGTTTGGAGTATATTCAGGCCTCTCTCCAATAATAGCCCTCTGCAGTTAGGGACAGACTAAGAGAAAAGAATGATGTGAATTCCTTTTTATTCTCCCAGCTCACAACTTTATCAGAATGTGATGCAGAAGGTTTGACAGTTGTAACAATGACACTCAATAAGTAGGTGCAGTGCCAATTGTCATAAAACCACACAGACTTAAAAATAACCGAATATCTCTGGAGGAGCTGTGCTGCCATAAAAAAAGTGGCTAGCATTATATACTGTCCTCTTGTTTATTTGTTTCTCCTTTAAGTATCTGTCAGAACACTGAAAAAGGAAAAAACAGATGCCAAAACTCAAATGAAACATTGTGTGAACTGAAGAACAAAGCAGCCCTCCTTTTCCGTGGAAAATGTGGCTATGCCTCTACACTCATTTGTTCCAATGCTGCTGTTAAGGAGGGAAGGACTAGCAGGAGGAGAGAAGGTAAGCATGAAAAAAAAGGAATACAAAGGGATTTACAGGTGCCTGACCAAGATCAAGGCCTAAGTTCTGCTCCTCAGCACTGAACTTACCCAATTTCAAACATTGTCTTGCTCTTCTGGATGGCCTGGGCAAGGCACTTCCCTCCTTCGCTCGTTATTTTGTTTGCTCCTATTCTGCACAAAATACATAAATTGATGAGGTGCATCACTTACAACTGTGCAGCTATCAAAACACCAGTTCAGAGAGCCACACAAGTATTTAAGGCTAATTAACTCTGGAGGATACCTGCAGTTATCAAAGATTAACCCAGAGTGAAAAAATATTGCAGGCACTTGATCTTTGACTAAAAGACATAATTTTATGTTGTCTTCTGCATATTTTGCATGTCAGCCCTCCAAATCAGAAATATTGCAGTAGAGTCTTGGGTTTGGTGCTCAGTATGTTAGAAATGAGCTTTAGGAACTCATCCTCAGGGTAAAGACCTTGTTTTTAATATAATTCATAGCATCAGCAATTGGTACAGTGCTCATGAATTACATGCAGCATGTTTCAGGATGCCACAGGGAACAGAATATTTCTTGACTGTGTGTTTCCAGAGGAGACTGTAGCTCATAAGCACAGACTGCAATAATTTCAAGTCTTTCTGTTGTAAGCACAGGCTCTGGGCAGTGGCATAGGTCAGTGCAGCAGTCAATCTCTGGCTGGCATTTTACACAAAGCCTTTCCTATTTTTGGCCTATGAGGATATCAAATGGCTGGAGTTCAAGGCAGAGATAATTGCATATAGATTGATTTAAAGAACAGACCAAACCCAAATTCCCCAATTTACTACATTTACATAAAACTGTCTTGTTGGGCTGACTTCAGGCACATGAAAGTGCACTCTATGTCAAAATAATCTCTAGGGTTACTATGTAGCCTGAAAGCAACCATCAACAAGCTTTTTTTTTTTTTTTGTTAAAGCTACATTAAATAAGCAAAGCACTGTCAAAGCAGTGGAAGAATCAAAGTGCTCCTGGGTTTCTAAATATTTCAAGTAGGAAGGATGCAGCTAGAGTGGGGTTTCACACCAAGTCAGTGGTAGGACAAGGACTACAACCCAAGAGTCCCTGGCTGACAGTTCCTACGTGCCCTCCAAAAGCTGACACTGCTGCAGTTACCTCTGGTTGCTGCTATGGTCACAATGAAACCATGGGTTAATGATCTACCTTTATGTCAAACCAATGTGCATGGCCACACACTCTTATCCGGGGCAGTTCCAGGAATTAAAGGGAACAACTCACCAGGTGAATTTGGGGAATTCCAGAGTTGAGGTATGACACCAGCACAGCCTGACCCCAGTTGACCATAAAAGATCGGACACTAAAAAGCTTGGTACTAAATCCAAGGGAATTTGCCTGCTGGAAGGAGCAGCAAGGTCCATGCACAACTTAAGCCTCACTCAGGTGCTCAGACTGGATTTAGGTAAAGAACAGGTCTCATGCACTCCTTTAACTCACTACTATATTCCAGAAAAGACTATGGATTCAAGAGTTTCACCTGCTGCCATCCACCACTAGACTACTGCAAAATAAATATACAGTTGCAACCTAAATGACATTCATTCCAAATAAAATTTGTGTCTTTTTTTCTACTCTTCCTCCCCTTACAAGTTGCTTAACCTTAATTAGGATAGTGCAGGAAGGAAAACAAATCCAACATACTTAACATATTCCAGGCTTGAACACTCTTCAATTAGTTTTGCAACATATTTGGCTCCAACATCAGTGATTTGGTTGTTGTATAAGCTTAAAGAAAAATCACATTGGTAAAAATAGGTTATTACTGCTGTTAAATATTTACAACCTGAATGTTTTATGTGTGCACATAGCATCTATCTTTTCTGTACAGCTTTGTACGTATTCACAGTTGCTTGTATTTCTGTTTTGATATATAATTCATATTGTGATGTACTAGATAAAAAATATAAGGAGACCAGACTGCAAGTTATGAATATTTATATAATTTTTTAAATAAATGTTCTCCACAAGCAAACAAAGCTTCCCTTTATTCCTGTGCTAGTACAGAAATAATATTGCCAGAAGATAAGTCAAAAGACAAGACACCATAATGCATTTCTGGTCTTTTAAAAGTCATAAAATCCCCTTGCAAATATTACTGAAGAGCAGATACCTGAGCAGTTGTACTTACATTAGGGCACTGGAGGAAAAAAGCTATTCTTGGTATTCACGTTCACCTTTCAAAAAGTCATTTTTACGTAGCTACTTAACCAAGAGCAGGAAGTCAGAGCTAGCATGCCTTCCAGCTTCAACTTCATTAAGAACTAATTAAGCTCTTGAAAGAAATTAGTATCATGAACATGACACTTGAAACTGCATGTTCCTGACACTAGTCTCTACCAAGCTGTATCTGCTTTGCATAGTTGAAATAAATCAGTTTACAGCAGAGAAAACAGCAGGCTATAACTACACATGCGCTCTTGTTTGCAGTCTATCCCTTCCACAGCAAGCAGGCTTTTGGTATAAAAACTGGCATGCTCACACAGTTCAGTACCCTGACAGTGGTCCACACTGTGTCACAGAAGGGTTTGATACCAGCAGGAGGCTGTGAGGGAGTGTGATGGGAGAGGAAGCTGTGGTCCTTGTCCCAGTGAACTGTCACAGAATCATTTCTGACACAAAAAGCTGCTTTGCTTAAATGAGGAGGTAACTGTAGTTTCCAACCCACCTGTGCTGTGTCAGTACTGACAGCATTAGGGTTTTATTATCTAGTATCACTGCTGAGTGTTTTGCTCCCAGTCTGGTACATACCCCAAGAAAGACACAATTCGGTACTTGGAGAGCTCCTCATACAAGATCTTCACGCCGTGATCTGTGACCTGATTTACACTGAGCCTGGAAAGAAGGGAGTGCAAAGTCTGAGTCAATACATCTTACAAATGTTCATTACCTGTGGGTTAACAAATAACTGGAGGCCTATGCATTTTCCTTTGATATTTTAACAGGTCCTTATTCCACATATTAAAAGCTGTTAAGGGAAATGTGAGCTCAGCTTCATGTGGCTCACTCCAAAACTGATTAAAATCAGAGAGCCCCAGATCTCCTAGGTAATGCCCTGGAAGCTGTCCATGGAACTGAGAACAATAAAATGTAGGAAGTCAGCCACCAGATAAACATCTCACCCTCCTCCTGTGCTTACTGTGATTTCAGTAAGAAAGTCTGTTTAACACCCCATCAAAAGCGAGCTGCCCAAACTAGAGTCTTGCAATCTTCTCTCTGAGTACACAGTGAAAGCCAGGCATCTTCAAAGTCACAACATTCAGGCTTCACCAAATAAAGGTTGTGAAAAGCCCTGGCCAGAAAACAGAGCTGTGCTCCCATGGGTGTGCTAGATGTTTCTAATTTTATTGTTCCAGCCAGACATGAAACAAATCAATGTCAGTCATTCACAGCACAAAAATGCTTCTTCTCACAGTTGTTTTGGGGTGGGATTTTTGTTGTTGTTGTTTTGGGGTTTTTGTTTTGTTTTGTTTTTTTTGTAACTTCTCAAGCTTTTTCAGCTTTACTAAATGGACAGGTTCAAGTGAGGCTTCCCAATTGCCATGAATCACATTTTCTGGATACAGCTGCCCCTATGAAAACATTTTGACCACATTTAGTTTGCACACAAACTCAGTAGCTGAGGCATTCCTGCTGAGAGTCCCTTATCACAAATAGCCTCCCTAGCCTTTCCAAGTTAGCAACCTGGTCCCTTTGGAATGCAGCAGCACACAGGAGAGATCCGCCAATCTCTACAGATCAGAACAGTCTGCTTCTTTGAAAGGGATGGTTAAGCTGTTGGAAACAACTTTTCCTGGCCTGCAGAAACTGCTCATAAGGAATAAAGTTCCAACATCTGAAGTTCCATAAAGACAAGAGGGCAACCTAAAAGACTGTTTTGGTGCTGGGGATGGTGCTAGAATCACGCCATGTGATCATGGCATGATCACATGACGGGCACAGAGAATGAAAGGCTGGCCTTTTCTTCTTTGTTTTGTCTTACATACTTATGCATTTTCCCAAGGAGTTTCCTTATTGCTTTCTCTTGGGGGGTCAGTCAATTTGCAAATAACTGGGAAAAAACAAGAGTCACTGGCTTTGATTTATTCCTACAGGAAAACAAGGCAAGGCACAGCCAAACGAGGAATAAATCCAGTTGTTAAAAAAAACTCTCATGAGGCTGAAGGAGCTTTAAAAATATATATATGAAGTTCCTGATTTTCTGCACCTCAAATGCTTGGACAAATAAGATATAGCTACATGGTACAACCTCAAAGGGCTGGAGGTGAAACAACCTGGCCTGTGATGTTAGAGGTGGAGTTAGAGGTCTCCCTGTTCACACCAAGCCATGCCCTCCCTTCTCATCACCTCAGGGAAATACTGCATCTGAAGGCGTCAGCTACATCCTTTGATGGATGTACATGATAGCTTCTGTCCTATGAAAGCCACACATTTTGACAGGATGCAAAAGCAAGAAATTCAGAGCTTCTGATCAAGGGTAATTGTGAATAGGTGTTCCTCCCTTACCCCTTATGACCAAGGGCAGAGATGGCCTCAGGCAATCTTCAGATAATGAAGCATGCCCTTACGTTTCCTTTTTCCCTTAAGCACCTTCTCTCATAAAAATCCTGTTCTGAGACAAAGCAATTTGAGATGGAGCTAACTAAACCCACAGGTTTAAACAGTCTGTGCTTCTAAGGACTTCTTACCAACTTTTTCCCTTTGGTTTCCAAAGTCACAGCTTATCTCTGCTCCTGTGACTAAATGAACAAAGATTTCAGAAGATCTGAAACATTAATTTCCAGCAGCACTAATCCTCATCTTTCTCCACTTGCGAGATCAACTCCTTCAGCCCACCACTTCGTGGAATAAATGAAGAGTACGCAAGGACCTGCTTACATACAGAGACTCCTACCTGATCACTGCAAGCTTGCTGAAACAAGGTTGCAGCTGTTTTATTCCATAGTCATGGATGTTGTTGTTGTCCAAATCCAGAGCCAGGCGCTTCTGGAAGTGGTGCACGACAAAGGAAATGGCGCTGCAGTCGGCGGAGCAGGCGTTGCAGTAGGCCAGCTTGATGTAGTTGGCGTGCATGCGGCGCGCTGCCATCCTGCCCACCTTCTCACTCTGCGTCTCATACAGGCACCTCAGCATCCACACAAAGTTGGGCTGCACCTGCACCTGATTGTAGCTTTTAAGCCTGGACCGAGTGAAGCCTTTCAGGTGGGATTTCATGCTCCTCCCAAGGTATGTGATGAGTGTTTTCCTCTTCCTCTTAATGACCGCAGGCGAAACTAAGTGTCTGAAGAGCTTCTCCCTGGATCCAGAAAGTAGGCCACAAAGAAACATGTTGGTAAAATTAAAATGTTCTGTATTTTGGAAAGGATCCTCCCCTGCTAGTTGTTTCTTCAACCAGGGTATACGAAGGCAAGTAGGCTGGGCAGTCTCCATGGAAGAACATTCATTGAAAAACTCAAGTAACTCCTCGGGACCCACCTTCTCCTCCATAACCAAAAACAAAGCCGTGAAAAAAGACTGAAGGGTCAAGTGCAAGAACTCGTAAGTGGCCTGACTGTCACAGCCACTGTAACCTTTAACTGTCCTGAGAAAGCCCAATTGCAAATCTTCTTCAGAGATGTTTGCTGATGAGACTTCCTCCTGCTCAAAGATAAAGGAAGAGTTCTCCATCCCTTTGTATGCCATTTTACCCAAAGCTAGAAGACTTTCCTTTCTTGATTTGAACATCTCTGCTTGGCTCCTGATATTGCTCTTCAGCAAACTTGTTTTCACAGATCGGTTCAGATGGACTTCGATCATGAGCAAAAATACATCTGTTAATGTAACAGAACTGTCTGGAAGCTCGTGGCTGTCAAACATGGAGTGGAAGTGCTCAAAGCATTTGAAGATAATCCAGCAAAATAAAGGCACTGAACATAAACTGCAGAGATTTGGGTTAGCTTCCAACTGGTTTGATACCAGTGCTCGATGCCGCTCATCTTTGAAAAACATAGCTGTGTATTCCTTCAGGTTATTCCTGGAGAAACCGCGGAGCAACACTTTCTTCCTAATGATGTTTTTTTGGATCTCAGTTCCTGTCCTGGCGGTAAGAACTTTCTTGGATCCCTTAAGAAGCTTTCCTCTGAGAAGGCTTACGAGCAGTGCCAGGGGGTGGATGGGTTCATCGGGTGAGCATACCTCCGGTAGGCTGCTGAGATCAAAGCTGGAATAGATCTCATCAAAGCCATCAAAAGTGAAAAGAACTGTATGAGGGAACTGCAAGATGTGATGGAACACTTCTGTGGGGTCCTGGTCTGGGTAGCAATTATATTTGAAGAGCAGGTCTTTCAAACATATGGCTACATCTTCCTTGAAGCAGCTAAACATCCTACACCGAAAACGGAAGAAAAACTTGGCCCCTATGTCCAATTCTTTTCTGGCCCAAACGCTTTGTATCTTTTGCAGCAAGATGGATTTTCCAATTCCTGCATCACCATAGACATAAACAGTCTCTCCATCTTCATTAATTAGCCCAACTGCATCATCAAAAAGGGCTTCTAATTGATCCACCTGGCCAAGACTCTCATTGGTAAAACTGACCAGCTCCATAATACTGTTGGAGTAGATTTCTTCAAGCAGCATATCCTCCTTCTGAGCGTACAACATAACAAACTTGGAGTCCCGTCCCAGTTCATGTCTGAGTTTCTGGCAATACCTGCTAACTAAAAAGACAGTGAACTATTATTAAGGAGACTGTTATTTAAAAACCTGTGTATACAATGACCCACCTCTTTGGGAACTCAGAGAGGGGAATACACAAAAGTAATTCTAATGTGAAAAGGATTCTTGGGCAGATTAATTCTATTTCTGCTGCCATCATCACTCAGGAAATTCAGGTGCTCAAGAAAGGTGAGCCACCATTTCCTTAAAGCCAGTACTGATGCTGCATTGGTTTAAGGAGCTGCTATCCTTCAGCTGAGACTGAAAGCCAAGCCCCTGACCCTTTGTTAAAGGCTGCTTAACTCTCTGCAAAGGCTTGTTGGAGTTGTTGGTCACTGATTTCACTGAGAACTTATATTCTACCTGCAGTTCTATCAGGTAGGTGGTTATTCTTTCCTAACTTCTTCAGTCATTTATATTATTGCAAATAGAAGCCATGCATTTTAGAAACCAAGTGCCAGGCACCTCAAAAGATTTTTTTAAGATGACAGAAAAAAAGAGAATCTCAGTTACTGTGCAACGTTGGCTTGTGTTTTTCAACAGAAACTTTGCTTCAGATGGGGACAAAGTAATTTTTATATTTATGTAGTATGGAAAAACCTCTCCAGAAGAAATAATTTCTGTAATACTTAAACTCTGATTTTTAGGGTTGCTAAAAACCATCATTTAGGATGACAGAAAAAATTTCCAAGGAAAGGACTTCAGAAGGTCTAGTCCTACCTCCTGCTGAGAACAGGATCATTTCTGACATCAGATGAGATTACTCAGGGCTTTGTCTAGCTGTATCTTTTATCTTGAAAACCTCCAAGCATGGAGACTGCACAGCCTCCCTGGGCAACCTGCCTCATTGCTTGACTTTTCTCACAATGAAATACTGTCTACTCCATGGCCAAAACATCACAGTGTTGCTAATAAATTGTAGTAGAGGCCTAGAAAATACTAGAGCTGGCACAAGGTGGTTCTGCCATTGTGTTACACACCCACAAACAAATGCAGAAAGAGCCTGAGTTTAACAAAACAGGATGTAATTTATCAACATCACCCTTGTGTTATACAGTGTGCCTTTTAATTTGGCTACCACTGCTAGCAAGCACACAGTTATGTTCCCTGGGTGTGCTTGCCTGAACTCCTACTCTCCTCCAACCTGGTTGGAGCTTCCTACATAGCCCGGCAGTTCTAAGGGAAGGGATAGAGATGCATGACCTTACCTGGATCTGTATTTACCACAGGTTTACTACCAATATTCTCTGAAGGCTCGTAGCCTATTTCATCCAGCCAAGGCTGAAGTTCATAGTAAGCATCGGTGACTTTCCGCAGGACATAGACGAAATATTCCGAAACTTCTTCTCCCTTGCTTTGAACCAAGTCTAGAATTTTGCGAACCTGAAGAAACACCACAGGAAAGATCACTGATACACAGCAATTTATCACAGCAATGCTTGTAAACCACTTTAGGATCCTTTCTGGACTGGAGCAGGGGGCCAAAATCAAAACTGGTGCTTCGAAAAGGTGAAATCAAAATCTAGCCCTGAATTGGAACCATCACGAAACTCAACTGCTGTTTGTGTTTGAGTGCTGCAAGTGAGTTGGTTCTGCAAGTTAAGGTCTGAACTTGTAGCTCAATCACACTGACCAGAAACAAAATGAATAAATACCACTCCTCAAGAGGGAACCCAAAGGATTTCCTCACCTTGGCTAGGTTGTGTGTTTTAAATCCTGTGCTGTTTAAAATGAAAATAGAGGTGGTTTCTCAGTGCCCTAAATTCACCCTCTGTTTTGTAAATACTCCAGTCACATTTGAATTTACCTCAGGACCCAGCCAGGTCCAGAGCAGGGCAGGCTGAATCCCTCCCTGGATCTTAACGCTGTGCCAAAACCCTGCAACTTTTCCTTCCAACACAGCAACTCAGTTCTCCAGGCTCTCTGTGTACATTGGTCCCACTGCCTGCAGTTATTACCAAAGTGGCTACCAGGCAGTGGCTGGAGCAGTTCAGCACAAAGTGTCACCTCCATGGGCAGGGCAGAGGGTGATCTCTGTGCACCAGCACAAGGCAGTCCTGGTACAAAACCCTCTGCAAGAAAGAGCAATCATCTGGGGGCACACTTTCAATGTTGGGATCCCCTTGCTAGAAATGAATGAAGAATGCAGTTCTAAAGCAGACAAAGAGTTTCCAGAGACTGTGGTCTCTTGTGAACTTAAATCAGAGTGATGTACATGCAGCACAGCAAACACATGGAGCTTTTTCTGACAATTTGTATGCTCTAAAAAGCAATTTTATGCCTCCCAGAGAAGCTCCCACAGAGTCCACTTCACTTACACTGCTGTGGCCTGCTCTCTGTCTCTGCTTAGACTCCTGATGCATGGCCTCCCCCTCAGCTTTGGTACAACAACCATGCATATTATGCTGAACAATAAGAAATTGAGATAATCATACAGTGTGCATTTATTCAGCTCTGACCCTACACACAGTGTGAGCACTGTGTTATCATTTCAACATGCCAGCAAGAATGATTATTTTATGAAAATCTGCACTGTTGGTGAAGTCCAAGGTCTTTGGATATTTTATGGTTTGCCTGCCCCTATCTGTGACAGGGTTGTGAAGCTGCCTGATTGGTTGGTCTGGGAAAAAATCTCCTCAGCTGTTTCAAGTTAAGATGCAAAGACCAACTGTGTACATGGTAATTTTCTCCTAATGAAAGTAAATAATTTTTGCTACTGATGTCCAAAGATGAATTAAAACACCAAATGCCAGGGTACATCAATTTTCTATAGAAACATTTACAACGTACATAGGTCTTTAAAGAGAAAGAAAGGTGTTCACACAGACAACAAACAATCATTAACTTCTAAAACAACATTTCATTTCTGTCTCTCCTAAAGCAGGATGATCTGTCCCACAGCATCCTAAAGCAGATTTTCCTTGCTACACTCTAACAACCATGTGGCCACCTCTTTATCAGAGGACAAAGCTGCAGCTGGGAGGGATGGAACAGCAATTACCACCCTGCTAAGTTCTTACAGCTGCCAACGGGCATTACCAGCAGTGCCAGCCGTGCTGGAAAGGGATGTGCTGGAGACACTCATCCAGGAAGAATGGGGTGGGGAAACTACAAAACAACAAAGATTAGAAAACACACCAGATGTAAAATTGTCAGATAAACACTTAAAATCTGGCGATAAACTGAAAGTAACCAAAAGCTTCACTGGCTAGAGAAAAAAAAAATATACCTTATCTGCTTGAGTAGGAAACTGGACAACGATCTCTGCATCTTCAGTGGAGAAGTAGTCGTTCTTCATCAAGTTATCAATCAAACACTGCGTGTTTCTGATCCTACCCACCAGAAGCTCTCGGTGAACCTTCAGCAAAGCAATGAAGGACTGAGGGCTTGCTCCTGGAGGTTTTTTCACAGAAATGTCCACATCAGCACAAAGTTGGCCTGCCATAGTTGAGATAACAAGAAGCTGCTCTACCAAGCCTCATCTTTGAAAAACTGTCCATTTGTAGTGACAGGTCAGTTTGGATTTAACTTCAGGCAAACAAGAAATCTGTCCTTCGTATCACTGAGCCTGCAAAAAGTAATTGTACAGAACCTCAGTTTAAACCTTACTTTATGCATATACATCCTTCAATTAGACATCACAGAATACTCCCAAACTTTGTGTAGTACCATGGCCAACTTTTTAATAACATTTCTTCCTCAGGTACTGCCACTTATTTGTTCAGGTTTTGAAAAATAAAGTATGTACAACAGGCAGTCCCCCTCCTGTACCAGAATTTTACTCTAGCTTGCTTCAAACACCACCACTGGCATCTGCTTTATTAACTGCCTGTTCCTAGTGCATAATTGAACATTTTTTTATTAGCTTTTCATGTTTCAGTAGACAAAGCAGGGCATCTGTCCAAACATAATCTGGACAAGAAAATAAGCAGAATAAAATTATACTTCATAGCAATTAATTTTGTAGGAGGAATTAATTTATAGTAGCAATTCACGCTGTTTTTCATCGTTACAAGAGATTGTATAAAGTGCTGCAAATATAATACCTGTTCCTGCAAGCAAGGCCTTGTGAACCCGAGGCAGTTTTAGCTAAACTAGGGAAAAGAGTTTAGCTTCAGGACACCAGGTTCACCAACACCAGGAGGGATGTTATTTTTAAACCATACTCTTCAGCATGAATGCTCTCTCCCAGTCTGCAAATGTATGTATGCATAGTGTATGCCCTTGTTCTCTAGACCACCTCTTGGGAGCTCTTTTTAGATGTCCATTTATTCCTATTTTTCTCTACGAGGCATAAAGCAACAGGAATCAGGATCAGACTGCTCTCTATTGTGTTACTAAAGCAGGGCTTCTTGTAATTGTAGTTAATATGCCCACCATATAGTAGGCATGAAGTTATATTGTTGAATTACTATTCAACAGTAAGTTCATTTAGGTATAAATTTGCACATATGATTTCCCATGCAGGAAGCTAATTTTTGCCAAGATCACAACAGAATCACCTCTACACAGACAAAGAGAATCTGCATGATCAATAAAAATGACTGACAACCCCCAGTAAGAGTTAAAATATACTGTTGTTTCTGCAAATCTAGGGATATCCGGAAGAATGTTCTTAGATTCTGATTACAGTCATATGCACAAAACAAAATTACAAAACCCTTCAACAATTCTGTAAATGTGCCCACTCTGCTGCTACAACATTCTCACAATTTCCCAAGACATTTGCAGTGATGGCAAACTTTTCCAAATGCTCCCCAGCACTCCCCTGTCAAGCCCTGCCAGCTCACAGATTATTCTAAGTGACCTGCTACTGGAACAATCTCACTTCTATGGGTTTTCTATATCAGAAGCTGCTGTCTGCATCAGTGAAGCTTGTCCTGCCTGATGCTGGAGAAAGACACAGTTTATGCTGCTGCATTTTAGTGATACTAACTATCTAAACTCAAACCAGCAGGGCAGGCCAGCTTAGCTCCTCAGATTTCCCAGTAGGTCCCAACTTAAGGTTGCTGACCTGCATGGATGCAGATAACTGCATTAAGAGTTGGGCTCTCCAAGGGCTGAGACCTGGCAAATCCCCAGCATAACTGTTCTGGGTCACAGCCAACTCCCCAAACAGCAAAACTGTTTCAAACAAGTGGAATGTAACCAATGATCTGAATTTCTTACCACACCAGTAAGTGACTGCATCTACTCAGACAAATCAACCTTTCATTACCCCATGCAGATGACCCACCCGAGGAAGTGGCTGATTTCTGAGTCACTCAGCTTCCTAGAAGCCACACTGGCACATCTCTGTTCAAGAAAGCTCATTCCATAAATGAAGACCAAGCACGTTAAAAACATCATTCAGTCTTAAATCTTTGTGGGCTTTAGTTAAAGAGATAGCATCACCTTAAAACATGCAATAAAAATATTAACCCTATTCTTTCAAGATACTGCAATCCACCCCATATTCCCCACTTGCTTTGGCTATTGTAGGACCACATTATTCTAATGTATTTTTGTTCCTGCTACTTTGTAAGAAGAGCTGAGACAAAAATTCAGAAAGCCATAAGAACGAACCAACGTGCTGTCAAGTGTACAAATCAAACAGAAGTATTTTTTTCACCATTTCAGTTCTATCTACAAAGAGCATAAGACAAGAAAGAAGAAATACAGCAGCAGGACAGAATATGAAAAATATGGGATGACCAGAAGGTCTCAAAGATGTCTGCCCTGCATCTGACTACGTCCACGTCAGTACATATCATGGTTGCTACTGGAAGGGGTGTGCATACAAATGCAGCAGGATAGAGCATGTTCCCTTTCACACAGGGTGATCTGCAGGAGAATGGAGAAACAAGAAACTGAGCAAAAAGGAATATAAAGTGAGGCTAAACATTAGGGAGAGAAGGAGAAAAAACAAAAATGCCAAGCAGGGAAGTCAGCACTGGCAATATGAATTCTGTGCACAATGATGTACACAGTGACATTTGCAGTGAACTAATAAATTTAAATTTAAAACCCCACACCATCCAGTACTGCAGTACTAAGTACTTTCCATCAGTCCTTTTTAGTAAGAAAAAACCTGAAATTTCCACCATTCACAGACTAAGAAAATCCATACCAGATGAAGAGCTGAACACTTTAAATGGTGCTGGAACAGAAGGACTTCCTGCTACATGTATTCATAGCAAAGTGTATCAGCCATACAAAGAAACTTGATATACATGATGCTGTTTCACTAGGGCTTTGTGTTGATTTTTTTTTTTTTTTTTTTTTTTTTTTTTTTTTTTTTTTACTGTTGGGTTTTTTTGGTAACTTTTTTAAAAACATGGGGCCACTTTGTGACAACATGAGGTCTCCAGCTCATCTGCAAGCCCATCACCTCTCTTTCTGGACAGTCCCAGCTTCCACAGTGCTTCAATAAGAGTTTTTCAGTGAGGGAACACAAGGTTACTTTGTCTCTTGTGGAAGGATCTGTCAGTTTTACAATTCTAGGTTATCTTTACACATCTGGTTATATAAACATTTGGTATGTTTAAAGGTAAATGCTTATGCAGCTTATAAATAGGCATTGAAAACATTTCCTTACTAGGGTGCATACAGTGTTTTTTGTCTTATCTTGGGCCCTCCAGATGCTGGATTCAATTCCAGTGCAATTTGTGTGACTGATGTTGCATCAGTCATGGAAAAAAGACTGAGATATACATTAATGTGAGACACCTCAGTGTACTGCCTTCCATTTCTGAAAGGGCTAAAGTGAACAAAAGCTTTTTTCTGAAAGACACCTTAAAGCTCTCACAAGTTATGGTCAAAACAGATCACTTGTTCTAACAGCAGCAGCTTGTAAACACATCTATTTGGAGAAATGAGCAAGAAAAAGAGAAAGATTTGCAAGCTCAACACAGCAGCTGAAACAGCAGAACACCTAAGGAGGAATGGAGACAGACAAGACAGATGATGCCTGATTGAAGTAGGAGTCTGGTATGGAGAGACAAACAGGAGAAACACTCATGGGGAAAAGCTTCCTATCTGGGAATGGATTTCTTGTTCCTAAGAGGAAAAATTAAAAAAAAAAAACCAAAACAATTACTTACTGAAGAGGCTGCCAATGATGTTGGAGACAAAATGCAATTAGCCATTTTGAGGACAGCAAAGTCCATCAGGTGAAGGCGGCAGGAAACAGTCTACAAGGAATTAAAAAGAACCTGAGAGCAGAATACTTACCCACCAGCTGTAAAAGCCAAGAAGAAAGGGAAGACAGAATCTTGGCCAAATGAAATGTTGATGGGGATTGAAGTGATATGAGAAGCAACAGCAAGTGTGGCAATCAATGCTATCATAAACCTGTGCAACTGAGAATAAAAAGAGGAAGCAAGATGGGGATCAGGCCAGGAATAAGGAGGGAAATGAAAAAGGGAAATGAAATTTGTCATAGTAAGAGGTACAGTAAAAGCATCAGTACTTCCAGCAAGATTTTGTACAATCCCTGTCAATAAACTGCAGTGGCACCAATGCCTTCTACATGAAGTCAGTGCCACTCTTATCTCCTGTTCCTCTGAGTTCCCTCTACTCTCAGCATTGTGCAAGCAAATATACATTTCTACTTTTCCTGGCCCTGCCCTTCTCACATCCTCTTTTTACTAAGATGTCCTAGCTCCTTCTTCTAACAAAACTGCAAAATTTGTTCCACACCCAGTGCTGCAAGATCCCTGGCAGCAAAGATTGTGTTGGTTTATCATAACAAGGTCTTGTCAAAGGTAAATGCTGTAGATAAAAGGTCTGAAGGATCTTACAGAAGAGCTAAAAACATTTTAACTTTTGGGCCAGCTATGGAAATGTGTCCTTATTGAGCTGACTGCTCCCAAGAAAACTGTGTAGGGTGACGCAATAAAGGCAATACAAGGAGCAACTTAATTACCAACTGTCCCTTAAAACAAGTGATTTGAGACCAATCTCGAATATTTCTGAAGAGCTGAAAACTCAGTCAATACTACTTCTTCTGCAGTCTTGCTATTGTGACAGGAACTGTTCCTCTAAACTGCCTGTGAAATAAAGTCCTGTGCTACTTACCTTGTTACCTGCAAACAGTAGCTGGAATATCTTCAGGATTTACACAGCACCTAGTAGCCAGCTCTGGCAGGACAACAGAAGCATACAGACCTGAATGCCAGCCCAGGGCCAGTGGAGGCCCCACCAGCACAGCCTTCTGTCCATAGCATTCAAAACACAATCACTCTTCCAGAGGTAGCTGTATGAAAACCATGCTCCATTTCACATGAAATGGAGCCCTATGCCCTTTGTGTCCAAGTCAGTTTGTTGCCTGAGAAAAGCTATTTTACAGTGCCAGTTACTCACTACAGAGTAATCACAGCAAAAGGAGAACTGGAAACTGCTAGGCTTGGTAATCTGGTCTCTGTCAGACCAGCATAGATTCAACTTTTTGCTGTCATTGGGAGAGACAGAAAAGGCACTGATTTTCCACATCTTATGTCACGCATGCAACAGCAGTCAGTCAATGACTATAGTAAGTGAATAAAACTCCTATTTCCACACAGCAGCTCTCACATTTAAAAGAACTGCAGCTTTTTACTTAGTTCAAGAACAGCAAAAAACATGCAGGAATCAGAGACAAATGGGCACATATGCTACAGAAAATGTCTTTTGAGAAGAAGCAATGCAGTGTATTCCCAAAGGTACTAAAAAACAGCCTTTTATTATTATAGCAAAAAATGGTGCGTTGGTAGAGCTTGTACAGAGTCCCTGTGCAGATCTTAAATTATTCTGTTTGTGTGAATTAAAGCATGCTCATCACACCCCACTTCACAATCTCTAACTATCATCACTGATGCTACATACATCAATAAATGCCCAGGGAGCCCTATGTTAACATCATGTTCCTGTAAATCCATTACAACTCACGTGCTCTTACATCACTCTGGGGTCACAGAGATCAGTGTCTTTCAGTGGTTTTTCCTCCCTCCCCTCTCTTCTGACTGTATCATAAGCTTTTGTAAGCATCCCTAGTTATCTGAGGAGCAACAGGCATAAAAGAACACAAAAGACATTATTTCTGCCTCCATCTGGTAAAATGACAAGCTTTTCTTTAAAAGGCACAGGCTTTGACACAAATATTCACATCCCTCACAGGTTTTGTTCCTACATATCTCAACAGATTCCTTTGTATATAAAGAGAACTTTATATATAGTGTTTGGATGCATTAAGAAGCCCCTGTCAAGAAGACTTTATGCGGCTTCCTTGTAACTCCTTCCCGGTGGGAAAAGATCAATAAATAATGAGCCAGTACTATAAAGCAAAGAAACTTTGTCCAGCCAGAGAAATTTTTTTTGTTTGTTTTTGTTTTTTTGTTTTTGTTTTTTTGGTTTTTTTTTTTTTTGTTAAGAGACAGAGGAGGAGGGGGCAATTTACTGCTGTCCATAAAAATGGAACTGCTTTTCCACTGTCATTTACTATTTTCACATTCAACCAGCAGTGAATCGTACACTGGAAAGTTGCAGCTGATGGGATCACGGAACTGATGGAATCACGGCCAGGCCCCGGGCACCATCCCGCCCTGCGAAGCGCTCCCGCCCCTGCTCTTCCAGCCTCTTTCGCGGTAGGTGAGCCAAGCACCGGGGCCTGAGCGAGCGCCGCGTGACTCCGCGCACGGATTGGGATCTCCGCTCCGGCTTGCGGGAAGCGATGGCACCGCACCCCGCTACCGCCGCTCACGGGGCAGCGAGGCGGGGAGCCACGCAGTCCTCCCACCTCCTCCGTCCCTGGGACCTCGCCACCCTTCCCCAGCAGCCCTCAGGAACACCACATCCTCGCCAGCATCTGGAACACCCTTTACGCGGGGCAGCGCTGCTGTGTGTGGCACGAAGGCGCTGTCCCCACGCCGAGGAGCTGCGGGCACTGCTGCCCGCTCCCCGTCACACGGCGCCGGCCGCCGCCCCCCGGCCGGGAGGGACCCTCCTGAGGAAACACGGAGGAGCCCCGAAGTTTCCAGCTCAGGAGCGGCGCAGCCCTTCCGCTCCCACACGGGACCACAGAAACTTTGCTTTACACAAAGCAGACATTCGAGCTCGCAGCCGCCAGCCCTCTCCCCCGGCAGCCCGCCGGCGCCCCGGCCCTTCCCCGGCACTCACCGCGGCGGCGAAGGGACGGAGGCCAAGGGAGGAGCCCTCGGCGCTTCCCTCAGCCCCTCCCGCCCCACACGCCGTCTCTCCTCCCCGGCGGGAAGCGGCCCCTCCCCGCGCAGGAATGGCTGAAGGCTCCACTTCAGCAGCACCGCGCTCCCCTCCGCACCCAGCCCTGCTCCCCGAGAGGTGCCAGGGTTCCCTGGCAGCGACCATTCTCCGCAGTCAAGCTCCCCCCGCGCAAGGATAGTGCCAGGGTGTTATTTCTGTTTTCTTCACCCATTTAAAGGTTGAAAAGCCCAAAGGGGTAAGGTAAGGCTAAGGCAAAAGAAGTGGTGCTGATGCAGAGGAGTGTTTCACGCATAGTTTTGCACTCCCCATTGACATTACATCCATTAAAAACCCCGAACAGCCAGTGGAGGCGCAGTCTGCACAGGGAGGTCGTGGAGTCTCCTTCTCCAGAGACATTCCAAACCCACCTGGACGTGTTCCTGTGTCACCTGCGCGAGGTGGCCCTGCCTTGACAAGGCTGTTGGACTGGATGATCTCCAGAGGTCCCTTCCAACCTTAACAATTTGTGATATTCTTGAGGGGTGCACACTGAACAGCCATGGCAGAGGTTTGGTAATCACAATTTTATTTACTCAAACTAGACAGTACCAATAGAGAAAGTACAATGTTTTCCAGCAGTCACCATGCCCAGCTCTGGAAACAGGCATATTACATCAAGACAGCAGCTACACATGCCTGGCAGAAGTTTATAGAGAACATTTTATACAGAGAAGACATGATCAGTCTGTTATTTTATCATTTGTTTAAGCAGTCACACAGTGACATCAATTATATCTTACACCTCTCTGTACATCAAGAGAAAAAAATACACTGTAGAGAAGATAAGCCAAATCTCAGTGATTTGACATCTTCCAGGTTGTCAATTTTTTCTCATCCCCCATAGACTAACTGCAGGGGTTGCAAAGTACCATGAAAATAAATATGTTACAAAAGCTTCCAGTTTTTTTGCATTGGATTGTCAAAGCTGTTGGGAGAAGAAACCAAAAAAAAAAAAATACAAGAGGCCAAGTCTGTTAATTTAGGGTTTGACAGACAAAAAAACCACAGGGCTCAAAGGAGACTTTCTGATTTCACTGGATCAAGGCCTAGATAGGCAAAGAAGCCAGTCAAAAGGTAATTAAAGAAACCCTTGGAAATATCAAACTAAAATGAATTATTCAGAAATCTCTTAGTTATAGCTGAGCAGCTCACCTATGACAATCACTAGACATTGAAAGGAGGAATCTATGATGGTTTGAATGCGATGCTTTGCTGAATGTTGTCTTCAGGCCTAGGCTGCCTTTTTGGACTTACGCTTTAAAGCATGTAAGGAGTTAAAGAAAATGCTACTTTTCTTTTTTCTTAACTATAAAACAGGAACAGGAACTCCATAGCATGAGATAGGTTGGGCTTTAAACCATGGAGAGAAGTAGCAGAGAAAAAGGTTTAGCCTTAGAGTTTTGAGTTTACTTTGCATCTAACAAGTGTAGTCATGTATACCTATAACCTTAACAAATAGATGACCTGGATCCTACAGCCCTTATTCCTCAGAAGGCAACAGGTGCCAAAACTCATGAAGATGGTCTTTTTCTTTTTAAAAGATCAGTAAGCTGGACATGAAGCACAAATTTGCATGCAGCACTGCATGACAATTACAGAAAGATAATTTCTAAATCTGCAATGTACTTGCAGCATGTACTCAAGCTATACATAAAAAGAAGAAGTTACCAATGCCAGTGCGTCTTCAGACTGCATGTCTAATGGTTTACTGTAGATGCACAGCAAACTCATCTATTCTTGATAAATAAAGAAACTGCTGATCAGCACAGTGAGGAGAGGTATCTAAATCAAGGTGAATGGCCAAGCAAATGCAGAGGTATTCTATGCAGAGTTTATTTTCTCTGCTTTAATAGCAGCTTCAATCTCTTCCATGATTGGCACCGGTCCTGCATAATTATTAGTTTCAATAGCTTCTAATTTCTCCTGATAATCAGTTGGCAAGCCATTCTGTTTTGCACCCATGCAAATAACCTGTAATTAAAAGAGAAAAAAAAAAGCCTTCAGTAATAAAAAGGACAGACTCCTCCAAACAATCACTTGAGTAGGAAGAACCATTTAAGTTATGCAGAGAATTTATCTCAAATAGTGCTATTTGTACCTAAGTTTAGCCAAAGGCTTCTGGGAGACCACTGAAGACCAGAATAGCGTGAACAAAATGACTCTGAAAAGAGTTTTAACTACCCCTGAGATTCTGATGTGTTACTGAAGTGCACAGGTCTCTGTAATTATTCTGTTATTCAGTTATTCCATTCTTTCTTACAGACAGGATGATAGCTTCAATAATATATGCTGCTTCTCACTCAGGTGTGACACTAAAGTCATCTAAAGATTTAAAAAGTAGTTATTTTTAAAACTAAGCTGTCTAAAAGACAACAAGGATATAGACAGGGTATAGGAGTAACAGAAACAGACACTTAACTCAGTGAAAAAAGCACAGATTCCTTAGTTTGTTACTGCAGCTTTCCTTCCATACATAAAATAAAGCAAAGTATTGGTGCAGAAAAGATGCAACAGTGAGAGGAAAAGAGGAAGTTGTAGGAACACAGCTTAAAGGAGACACCTATACAAGCAAGCTTGTATAAAGAAATGAACATTCTAAATATGCTTTCATACATTTAACAGCATGCATTTCAAGGATGTCTAGAAATAATTAATTTTGCCACAAAAAATACATAACAGTAGATGGATGTAGTTCAATCACTGTGTGCTCATGCAGTCATCTTTTAACTTTTTAGCTGTTCTGCCTGGTTAACTTAAAAAAAAAGCTGGGGGCAGAGGAGAAGGACAGAACTAACACCTGCTCCTGACAGGACCAGGAGGGAATGATAAAGCTGCCAATAGTGGAGGTCTGCACTTACAGCATACCAATAAGAGCTGACAGCAGCAGCAGACTATGTATTAACACCCTGAAAAGCCCTAAAGATCTGCCTTGCCACAAGGTGGGTTGGCAGGGAAGAGGCTTGTGGGAAAGCAGAGCCTGCTTCTAAGCAAGGCCTCTCCTCAGCAGTCCTACAGCAGCTGGCCTTAGCTGTGCCCCTGGAAATCAATTCATAGGAGTGAGTTCCTCAGTTTGGAGAAGGCAGCACACTTGGGATTTAACAGGCTCACTCCTGGTTTCTTTATTCAGGCAGGAAAAGCCAGCTGCAGTGATGTCTGTGTCGCAGCACTAAAGCTGCAGCACTCGGACACAGCCACACCACCCCAGCCTGGGCCTGCACAGATCTCACAGGCTCAACAGGTCAGGCCTGCTGCGTGACTGCATCATGTGTCTCTGTGGAGTCAGTGTTGCAGAAGTGCTGAAACACTTCTGCCTCACCAGCCACCAAGGGGAACCCTGCAGTGCTGTGCAATGCTGCTGGACTCCTGTGATGTGACACTGGTGATGTGTCAGGCAAAAGGCAATGTGCACTCCTGTATTAAGTGATAGCAAGTACTTCACAAGACAGTAAGGACAATCCATGTCCTGGAAACTACAAGCCAGGTGCTGTATTTTCCTCACAGAAGCTTCCCTCTGCCCTTTCAGTAGAGTACATGAATTTTTCAAACAGAGAATTGCCACATATACGTGGACAACATCCTCCAGAAATTCTTGTGCCAATCATAGCTAACTCACAAGTTAAACAGGGGCTTCCTGTAAGGTATAACTAAACCAAAAACCCCAAATTGATTTAATAGGCCAGCAGCAACTAGCAATCTCTGTGAGCATCATTATAGCAGTACAGTGAACAAGGACTGTTATACCTTTCCAGTAGTCATGCCTTCCATCCCCTGTAGTTAAAGCCCTTACTAAATAGCACAGAAGTACTGCATTATAAACTTCTGTACACTCTTCCAAAGTTAAAGTGATGCAACACCTACCTTTTTATACTGTGGAGAAGGGGGACCAGAGACATAGTCCTTCATCTGGTAGCTTCGGCAGGTCAGTACCTTTCCTGCTTGAGTGTGGACATTAACTTCTATTGGGACATAAATGCCATCCTCAACTCCCTCTTGCCTGTAAAAGACATACATTCTTTTCATGTCTATTAACTGATCCATCTTTCAAACCAACCATGCAATTAAACATATGGATTTATTATAACAGAATTCAAGGCAGGACACTGGTCTGTGCTTTAATATGCTTAAAGAAAAACAAATAAAACATATTTCAGTGCTTTTTGTGCAAACTTCATATTGTTTCATATTAAAAAAACTTCAACTTGTTTCATATTTAAAAAAAAATGTTTCTAGAGAAGCAGCAGCATTCACTTTTATCATTTCAGCTCTGTAAGAAATGATGATTTGTGATTGACCTGCAAAGTCAGAAAGAGAATACTCCTGAACTAATTACTGTGGAAGACAGGTAGTCTGAACGAGAAACACAAGCAAGATTATCAGAAGTGATGAGCCAGACACATGTCCCTTAATTGCCACTCAGATAAAGAAACAATTTTTTGTTTTATCTTGTCCATTGTGTTACATTTTAATACAGAGAAACTTGTACAACTTGTGCAATGCACTTCCCAATGAATAATCCCAAACACCTTTTAACTTGTACAAGACATACACAGCAGTAATGAACTGGGTCAAGGCAAAAAAACATTTTGTTTTTTTTAATTAGCAAAATCATGCTTAAAAAAAACCCCCTCAAAACCAAGGCTATTTATTGTCCTCAACCACAGGCATTAGCCACCAATAAAAATCTGAGGAAATAGTAAGAAGTAAAAGAGAAGCTTAAGCAATACAAGAGACTTTCTAGTACAATTAACTTTAGATGTGCTGTAGCTGCGAGTCATAACATGGTTTTAACCCTGCTTATCCAATATAAATTTGACAACTCATCTTTTTTTCAAAGACTTGCTATGATTTCAAGTTATTTAACATACATAATGTGGGCTGTGTTAGGTGAGTAACTAGGTTAAGTGCAAGTACAGACTGGAAGCTAACTGCAGATTCAAGGCCACCAGACTACAAAATAAGTCACATGGTTGTGTGAGAGCAAGAAAACTGTTTAGTAACTTCCGTTGCTGGACTCTATGAGGCAAAGTCATGATTTAGTCTGTAACTTACAGATTTGTGAAGTACAAGGCACAAAAACCCCCATAGAAGTGACTGTGAGACAGCAAAAAAAAAATTCATTTGAAGCCAAAGACTTCTGCCATGTAAGCAAAAGGTTCCCCTCCCATATTTGTTTTCTATATATTACATTGTTCTGTTAGTATTTCAACTAATTACATACAATCTCAGTTACACATTCCCTCCTCTGCTTCTGGATAACAAAGCACAGGCTAATTCACCCAGATTAGGAGGGGTAAAAAAAAAAAAAAAGTAAAAAAGGTGGGCTTTTTTTTTTTAAATACATGGAAATTTCAGGAAATAGCTTGGTGGAGAACCTACAAATATATCATCTTGCATGCAGCCAAAGGATCCCAAGACCTTCAGCAGGAGCACCTGCAAGCTCATTTGAGAGGGTTAGGAGAAATTCTTAGAAGAGCACTGTGTTGACTATGATTATAAAAGCCAAGAGCACCTTCCATTTCCAGTTCTCCTCCGTAGCATCAATGAGGCAACTGGGAAAAAGTGATCTGTAGTGCTAGTGTCCATGCTGCAGATTTTGGTGGTGTTACAGCACTCAAGTCTCTACCNGCCATCTTGTAATGTCCTTTCCTTTCAGTCCTGGACAACTCAATAGAATCAAAGTGGGAAAACCAACGATAATATAAACAGTTCAAAAGTCTGCACCACCACATTATCCCGTCAAACAAATAGCAGGGATCTGCAATCCTGCACTATGTCAACTGTAAACAGTGTGAAAACACTTATGGAAATCAAAGTACAGAATACTGTCCCCATGGAGGGGAAACACAAAAGCAGATGCTGTCAGACAGGATCATCATACTTAGGAAGTTTATGCTTCAGGAGAGCATGGTAAATCAGGAGTTTTAAGCAGACGTCAGCAGAAGGGGGTCAGGATGTTTAAGTGCTACTGTAGGCAAGAACAGAGGAACTCAGGAGATTGTAAAGCAGGGACATGTGATGCTGTCCCCAAGCACAAGAATGCTAACTAGACGCCCATGTCCTCTTGCTTGAGGCTAGCACTCCCAGCCAGGACAAAAGTGCTCAGAGGGGCCATTACCATGCGCTAACAGAACTAGGGCAACAGTTTCTGTTGTATTTCAGGTTCACCCCAGGCAACAGAAAGCACATTGGAACCAAGTTTCACAGCCAAGGTTTTAAGGACATGTTTGCACAGTGAAACTGCAACAGTACCAAAAGCAGGAGAACAGTATTGAGGTAGTGCTTTCACTGGGTTTACTTGCTTCCTTGTTTTCACTAGCCCAGATTTCTACTGGAATTGTCAGTGATGAACTGCTCTGAACAAACAATCCTTGTGTACCAGAAGCACCACGATGTGCACAAGCAGGCACACCTCAAAAGCTGCAACAAGCACATGGCAGCAGGCAAAGTTTTGGACCTTGTCTTAGACCCTGCAAGAAGTCGTGCTATTCCTTGCTTTGTTTAACCAGGCGGTCTTTTAGACTTCAGTCTGGAAGCAACTTGCTCAGGGTTCCTTCAGTTCCTTCAATGTTCTTGAATTACTAGGCACAGGTAGAACATTCTCCATCATGCATGGTACACAGTCAGGCTCTCCCATTCAACGGGGAAACAGTAACACCCCAGCTCCCTGCTTGGATGTTCCTCAAGCTCACAAAAGTTTAGATCCTTAGAAGAGAAGACATGTTGAATAACTTTCTCAAAAGGTCCCTTTGCCTGTATTTAAGATCTCTCTTCTGCAATCTTGTCCTTATCACTTCCATTTCTCCATCATCTGGAGTTTACAGATGTATACAGACAGACATTGATGTCAGTCTCAAAGGAAATTCTCCCTAAAGTAATGGGAAAAACACCATAGGACAAATACAGATTTTACAATCTTATAAGAGAAGGAAATTGGGAAAACAGATAAAAAAAAGAAAAAGGAACGTGATCTATTGTGTTCAAATCAAGGTCCACAGATAGCTAAAATAACCCTAAGAGTAGCTTTAGCTTGAAAATAAAGGTATTTTAATCACAGAAGTGTCAGAAGCCAATACACATACTGTGAAATAGAATTCACATATTAATATCGAAAGCATTTTCTTGATTCCAACACCATCATTTCCACACAGCTCTTTACCAAAAATTAACTGATTTTCAATCTCTCTCTGAAGCAGAAGAAGACAGAAGAGTTAAGTCACCTACTTATCCAGCGAACTTAAATTGCACGTGTTCATTTTCCACACTATTCCCCACACTTCATCTCCTGGGCTCTGAGCAATGGTAGCTGTACCTCCATGCCAGACAGAACTTGTCCTGCCTTGATGATGGCCAAACTCGAGCTTAAAATCCTGCAAATGAAAGCAATGCAGAGAATCAATTTAAAAAAAGGGCTGTTGGCTGTTCTTGACATGAAAGGGGCAGCCGAAGGATAGTAGTTCATGTAGCCAGTTGGAGACACAGAAGGAAGGACAGACAGGTTCTCTTTGCAGACTGCTCTCACTGCACTCATTAAAAAAAAAAAAAAAAAGAGAGAGAAAGAAAGAGAAAGAGGAATAAAAACCCCGCCAATTTTTACTTTAGTCCTCCAGTTATATTTTCTTGGACCTGACCTGCACTGAATAGCTGCAAGGAGCTGTATAAAGTCATCAGGCACCACCCCAAGAAAAGATTGCACAGCACCAGCACCGTTCACTCTGTTTCTGGAAGCAGGAAACTCTAAGTTACACCATGAACTGCATCAGGCACTGCTGGGAAGATGGGAAAAGCACAGTAGATGGTTTCCTGGGTCAAGAGATTGGTCTTTGGTCCTTCTAAGTACCAGTGTAATAGCCTTTCTGTGCCTGTTACACATCCCATTTCTTAACAGCTTTTGGCTGAAGATTAACAAAGCTTTAAAAAGTAAAATTAGAGGGAAGTTTAGCTAAAGTTTAACTAAAGTTTTTACTTTAGTTTAGGATCCAAAGCACTCTGGTTATATGCAGTTTCTCCTTTTTTTTAGCCCAACAGACACTATCACAGAGGAATTAATAGGAATCAGCTCCAACCTTCCTCCAGTCCCTCACTCCCTAGCATCAGTGATTTTCCAGCTGGAATCAAGGGAGTGAAACCACCTGGTGTCGGCAGGGAACATAGCAATCGGTCAAAGGCCAGCTATACAAGGCAGCCAACCTGCAGTGGGCCAAGAGGTGCTTACTGGCTAACTTGGAAATCGACCTGAGAGCCAGGAGAGCTGAAGAAGCTTGCTTTTATTCAAAGATAAGCACACCATACTAGAGCCTTTCTTCCTGCCCTCAAGGTCTGATCCTGCAAGGTGCTGCAAGGCTCTCAGCACATTCAGTGGGGGGTTATTTGCAAGTTCCGCACACTTTACAGGAGCAGGCCTCAGGGTGATAATCCCAAGAGACACTAAGTATCTGAATATGGGGAGTATTATTAATGACAAGCTTTTGGAACTTCTCCATACACTCTAATATAGATCATTTCCTGCCAGTTACCCCAAGAGAACCTTCAAGTCATTTTTAAATGGTATCAATTGATGCTCTGCTCCTCCAAGCATCCTTCCAGATCTGTACATCAACAGCTTTAATGGCCACAAGCTCGTGTTTCCAAGCCTACACTAAAGCCAAGCTGATACAATGGTATTTAATAACCTTGGCAGGGAGAGAACTGCCCTGTAGGGTGTATGAAGCTGTCAGCTGCAGATGCACAGAGCTGGGTGAAAGCTCCATCTGCCCGTCACACAGCACAGGAAGAGCTCCTCACCTGTACCAGACACCTCCCACTAGACTGGTTTGCTCAGAGCCCCATACAACCTGGTCTTGAACATTACCAGGGATGGGGCATCCACAGCTTCTCTGGGCAACCTGTTCCTGTGCCTCATCACCCCCGTGGTGAAGAATTTCTTCCTGCTACTTTACGTTTCAAAGTCCGCAGTGCTTTACACACCGGGCCATGGGTCATGGCAGGCAGCCCGGAAGGTTAAGCCCCCATCAGTGGGACTACCACAAACATCCCTCTGCTCTGGGTAGCCCCGGCAGCGGGCCCTGGTCAAGAAGCACGGGATAGCCAGGGCTGGAAGGGACTCCCGAGATCGCCTGTCCAACCCCTCCTGCCAACCCCTCGAGCAGGTGACACAAGGTCGCGTCCAGGTGGGTTTGGAATGCCTCCAGAGAGGAAGACTCCAAACCTCCCTGTGCAGCCTGTTCAGTGCTCTGCTTCCCTCAACGTAAAGAAATTACTCCTCACGCCGAGGTGAAACTTCTTCCGTTTCAGTTTACGACCATCGCCCCCTGTCCTGTCNGGCCCGGCACGGCCCCGCCGCCGCTTTAACACCGCCTTCCCGCCCCGCCTTCCCCGCTGCTTCCGCCGCCGGGCGGGAGCCGGCGCGCAGCGTGGCCGTGACGCAGAGCGAAGGCCTCAGGCGGGCTCCCGGCGGGGCAGTGACACCAGAGGAGCGCTCCGCCCTCCCTCCATCCCTCCATGCATCCATGCATCCATGCATCCATGCATCCATGCATCATCCATCCGTCCATCCATGGCGCCAGCCGNAAGGTCGCGTCCAGGTGGGTTTGGAATGCCTCCAGAGAGGAAGACTCCAAACCTCCCTGTGCAGCCTGTTCAGTGCTCTGCTTCCCTCAACGTAAAGAAATTACTCCTCACGCCGAGGTGAAACTTCTTCCGTTTCAGTTTACGACCATCGCCCCCTGTCCTGTCACTGGGCACCACGGAACAGACCCCGGCACCATCGCCTTGACAAGGATTCCCCCGCCTGATCCGTGCTGGGGCCTCCCCCGCGGGAGGGACGGACGGGCTGCAGCACCGGACCGCAGGCAGGGACATGCGGCTCCTCGGCGGCTCTGGGGCTCCCTGCAGGAACGCCGGGCTCCCTCAGCCCCCCGCGGCCCCGCCGGCCGCCCCCTCACGCACCTGCAGNCATGCATCCATGCATCCATGCATCATCCATCCGTCCATCCATGCAGCCAGCCGGGAGCCGGAGCCCCTGCCACTGGCAGGGCGGCGCGGCTGAGGCACACGAACCCAGCCATGAGCACGGGGGCTCAGTGTCCTCCTTCATCTGGCTCAGCCCGTAACATTGGAGTCTCGCTTTGAACAGCATGGAGAAGAACCCAAGTTTTAGGAGAAAATTTTCACCCTGTTCAACATCTACATGCTCTTCGAAAAATCATCACGATTGTTAAAACTCTTGAGTGCTGAGAAAAAACAGACTTCTTGTTATTGGTGGTTAGGTTTTTTTGTTTGTTTTCTGGTTTTGTTTTTGTTTTTGTTTGTTTGTTTGGGGTTTGTGTGTGTGTGTGTAATATCGAAAGTTCCAATAATTTAAAAAGTGTTACAAGAAGCTGGTTGGCTTTCTTTGGAAATAAGAATATCATTTTGATACAAAAGACTAGCAATTGCTACGTGCTTCATTACAACCCCTACATAAGATTATTCTATTTAGAAAGAAACATCCGCCTCAGCTCTCAAGGAGCAGCTCAGGGAAAGCCCGAACTGGTAGCAAGCACGCACTAACGCCTGGAAAACCTGCCTGTTCCAGCATCTCAGCTGCTTCCCAAGGGGCATCCTCTGTGGGAAGGAACAGACTGTCAGCGAGCTGAGACTGCAGCCCCTGGTACCGAAAAGAGCATCCTGGCCACCTCTGAGATAAACAGTGACGATTTGTAAACACATCGCATGACAAGTAAAGTAGAGCAGCTTTTCCCAGCTGGGACCACTCAGCAGAGTAAGATGGGAATGTGCAAAGGTAAAAGGTGAGAAAATGCTGGTGTGGTCAGGCAGAGCTGCACACCCATGCATGGAGGCACTTCCTCTCCTTCCCTGACATAAGCAATGCTGGAATGGGATAGGAGGAGCCCTTATTGCTGGCTGCTGAAGCTATATATATATATATATATATATATATGTATGTATGTATGTATGTATGTATGTATAACACAGCCATGGACAGCAGTAATTAACAATAGTCTAGCCATTCTTGGTGAGATACCACTCATTAATGCAGTTAAAGAGCCCTCAGCACAAGTTGGCTTCCTAAGCAGAGGTAGCTGCTGCAGGATTTAGCACAGGATCCCTGGCAGCAGAGTGCCAGGTCTTTTTGGGAACATCCTCATCTTGCAATATAGAAGACAAAGCTGCTTCTTCCTTCAATGATGCGTTTAGTACTCCACTCGAGTCCCTGCTTTAGTTTTCCCAACACAGACATTGGGAAAGACAGATTCATCATGAAGCACATAAAGTGATAAAAGTGATTCTGATCCTTCCTGACTAGTACCTTTCTATTTTTAGGGATTATTTTTCTTATGTAGGAACCAAGTATTGTAAAGTGAGAGAAATTACACAGCAAAACTCCCTCACTCTCACTCCTTACAACAACCAGTAGCCGAACCTGTCTTTTGAAAACCTGCTTCTGGTATGTGCTTTTAGTCCCTTTTCCCTAAGGACATGCAAACTCCATGAGAAGTATCTTTCTCTCATCTTCCATCAGCTTCTGGACTGTTGCCTACTTTCAGTCAGAAAGCAAGGGGTTTCAAAGATATCCAAGTTTCTGCTGATCTCAAGGAAAGAGGACAGCTGTGAGACAGGGGATCCCATGAGGGAAGCTTCCAGAAGGGCCTGTAAAGCCCAAGGGACTAAGCCTGCAGGTTTTCCAGCCGAGGTGCTTGCTGCACTATGTGTTTGGGCTTTATGTGAGCTGTCCCTTGGAAGCTGAGGTGGACATTTCTTTCTAAACAGAAAAAACTTATGTAGGATTTGCAGTGAAATATGTAATTAATTGTTACTCTTTAATCTCAAAATGACTTTCCAAAAAAGCCCCAACCAGCTTTTCATAACACTTTTTAGGTTATTTAAACTTCTGACATTCTGATCAAAAAAAGCCATTCTTTTTATCAACACTCAGAGTTCAACAACAATTATGATGATTTTTCATTCAAAAAGCATGTAGATTTTGAACAAGGTGAAGCTTTTCTCCTAAAGCTTTTGTTCTTTTCCATGCTGTTCAAATCAAGGCTTCAATGTTATGAGCTAAGCCAGATGATTGACAAATGAGGAGACGGAGCCCCTGTTCTCATGTCTGGGTTTGTACGCCAGAAAGCCTCTGTTAGCAAAGGCAGCTAGAAAAATTACCACCAAATTTATGGAAAGAGAATCAGTTTAAAACACTGCCACTTGCAATTCCAAGTATTTCATCCTTCAAAAAGGCCTTTTCAAGTTAAAATCTTGTGATGATTCCATTTTCTGCAGTCTGTACTGAAGACAAACCTATTTTCTTACCAAGGAACATGAGCCAGTATTTCCAGGAGTGTGGTTTTGGTATGCATGGTGTCTAGACGTAACATGATGCTAACTCAGGTGCTGTTTGAACTACCTAGGTAAACCTTAGATCTAGGGCGATTATTTTTCTGAAACTGATTCAATCAATTTGCACTTCTGAAATCCATTTTTTTCCAGCTGGCCAGTTGGATGGCAAGGCAGCATGGGAGGGAAGTGAATTTGCTCTGGAGTGAAAGCTTTTCAAGTCTTTCTGCTGATGTATGTTCAAATCATGACCAAATGACTGTATGTGCATAGGGAAATACTTGGGCACTGTGGGCAGACCTTGCTTGGAAGCCAAGTTTACAAGTTTACAACAGCAAAAACAGGGAGGAGGACTTTTCCTGTAGGAATTTGAGTAGAAACCTGCCAGGCTTTGGTGGTGCTACCGGACTTCACTCTTCTGTTGCTTCGTGACCTTTCAGGTGAGAATCACCTTTCCAAGAGAAGAGTGTGTTAAATGAAATCCCGTTTTTGGGGGGGGTTTTTTTGAGTTAAGTCAGTTCTAGGTGATCTCCAGAGCAGCTGACATGAGACCTGTGTTAACCTGTTTGAAGCCTCAAACAATTTGGAGTCATTGTTTCCCCTCGCATGTCGCTACAAAACCCGCGCAGAGTAAGCAGTCAGGAGTACGCCTCCCGTTCAGGACCTTCCCAAACATGGGCGAAAGCTCTGGATATCCACAGCTATTTGTGCATTGTCTGTGGAGGAGATCAACAGGGTTATTTATGCTAAGAAAGCAGGAATTTGTTTCCATCAGGTTTTTTGCCTGGATGCAATATATTCCTGAGCATATCCTATGTAGATTTTTAAGGGGAGAGAAAAGGGAAATTAGGGAAAAATAAGGAATTAGGGATAAAAAGAGATGTAGTGGGATAAATTAAACCTCCTGAAATGTCTGGCAGTCACTCAACATGCCTCCCCATCACTCCCTTTATACCCCATGGTTGTCACAGCATGGGCCATAATTGATACTGAAGAAAGAAAAGAGAACCTGGAGGAATAATAAGGACAACTGATGCAAATGAAGTGCGTGTGCAGTCCTCCCCACAGCTTTTCACTCCTCCCTGAGGAGCCCTAGTAGGATGTGCTCTGCAATTAGTATTTCATCAAAATGATACCTTTTTCCTGTGAGATGGTTACAGCTGGTGATAGCTTCTTAATACAGTGTGCAAGGTCTGGCGGTCTGCAGAGATTTCATGCTCATGCAAATGAATGCAAATGATTTTACAAGGTGTCATGATGTTGCTGTGCTCGTTCCTTCCCTACAATACAGGGACCACACTGTCTTGCAGAAACTCAGCCTCTTTCCCTGCCCTGCTTGACAGAATAGCCACTACCCATTCATCTTGTGGCTTGGCCCCACTGATAACCAGGAGAAATCGCCATCATTCATCTTGCAACTCTGTTCTCCCATGTTTCCACATATAGTGCAGTCATTTAGAAGAGGAACTATTAAAATGGCTGGGTCTGTGCATGTATTCATCTGCCTTTTTTTTGGTTCTGCCTGATGACAGTGTGAGTTTTGGGTGCATTCTGGGGCAGCCCTGAGCTCTCCCTAGCTGCTGCACACTCAGTGTGCTTCTGAGATGTCATCATTGTTGGTGCCATCTGATGTCTACAGGTATTTGCAAGTGTGACTTCAGCAACTGGTTAATAAATCTTGCCAAATGCATCTTGTTTCAAAGAAAAATGCTGTGTTGTACTGCAGAGACTGTACCTGGCACCCAGTGTTTTTATCTTGTATATGAATGTACAGTGGGAACAACTTAATAGTGGGAACAACATGGAAAAATCCATGAGTGTCAGAAAAAGATCATCTTTGTGAAGTACATTCCAAATCTGTCTTTTTTTTCCCTAAGACCTAGTGTTTAACTGCCCTCATTGTAAAGCTCTTCTGAATGATAGCAGTCCTCTACTGATACAACACAAATGGTTACAGGAGATTTTATCAGTCCCTTGATAATTAACTCTCTTAGTTTGCTGTGTCAAGAGAATTTGTCAGTGTGATGCTTCTGTGTCCTGTTGTCTCAGGGTGCATTATCTTCTCCCACCACAGAAGTGATTGCTCTTTCCAGAGAAGCAGTTCACATTGCCATCTGCCTCTGGCAGGGACCTGTGTCTCACCAAATACCAAACAGGTTTTCTCTCAAGTCTCTCAAGTACTTGAGCCTCTTTACCCGCGAAAGTTATGACTATTAAATGCAGACCAGCAGATGAAAAGGCTGTATCCTGCAGCTTTGCTATTTAGTGTTATTTTTACAATGTGCTTCTGGTTTTGTTTTTTTAAAATTATCTTTAATACTTACTATTATTTACAGGTTAATGTTAATTTGGTTTATTCCCATCCTTTTACCTTTAGTAGGTTGAGGACACTCTTGTTTATCTATCCTTTTATTCTCTTGCAACACAGAAAAATGATCAAATAAGGTCGGTTCCAGGTGGTGTTTTCCAGTCCTGTATTAACCCTATGGCTTTACAGTTGAACCCTGCAGGGTATTTCACACAAAGCTGATACTTCTCCTTTTGTACTGCCATGTCTGTAACCATTTCTGTGCTGCAGAACATTCAGCCTGCAGAAGACTGCACATGGATCCAGCCACGATGCAGGAATGTGTCTCATAGCCACCTCCTTTCCCAGAAGCAACATCACTGAACTTCTTGAACTCTGAGGGCAACTGTGAGATGCTGGGATGTGCAAAGGCGGTATTATTTCCCTGTTTGTAAGAGCAGTGCTAGAACAGTTGCAGGAGCATGTGACATGGATGTGAAAACAGGCCCTTGTTACTGTTCCTCCTAGTTCTGCACAGACCTCACAAAACTCAGTACAGATTCCCACTGAGTGATCCTGGGCAGAAAAGTAACAATTACTGATAAATCCAATTCAGTCCTTCCACTGGGCTGGTGGCCTGTTTGGATGCCTCTGTTGTGGAATAAAGGCGGCACTGTTTTTTCATTTGTTTTAAACTCATTTTTGCATGACATAAGCTAAACCAGAAAAATCCCTGTGTGTCAGAAAAAGACCCTGAGCATTACATTAGTGGGACAACAGCACTTTGAGCTCATGCTGTGGCTTGCCATTGCTCTGCTCCTCTGTGTAAGCAGATTGTGTAACTGGTGACAAGACCTGGTCCAGCTCAGCTGCACAGAACTTGACTGCGGTTAGGGGCTTGGCACTATTTCTGTCCCTTTCTCACGTGTTGGAGCAAGTCTAGAGAAGGACCAGTGAGGTGATTAGAGGAACAGAGCACGTCTTGTATGAGAAAATGCTAAAAGAATTGGGATTGTTCAGCCTGGAGATGAGAATAGTCTGGAGTTATTGAGGTCTTCCAGTACCTGAAGAGAGTTGACAAGAAAGATGGAGATTAACTTTATATCAAGGGCATGTAGTGACAGGACAAGGGGGATTTGGGTTACAGTTAGGTTTAGATTAGAAATTAATAAGAAACTCTTTACTGTTAGGGTGGTGAAACACTGGAACAGGTTGCTTAGAAAAGCTGTGGATGCCCCATCCCTTGGATTGTTCAATACCAGGTTGGATGGGCCTTGGAGCAACTTGGTGTAGAGGAAGGTGTCCCTGCTCATGTCAGGGCATTGGAACTAGAGGATCTTTTAGGTCTTGTCCAACACAAACCATTCTAGGATTCATTAATGATGATGATACAACACAAAACCAAGAGGGGAAGAGAGCAACAAGAAACGTTGGGGCAAGAATATTAGTGCACCTCTGCCATCTATGGGCACATCTCAAGGAGAAACAAGAAAGAAAAAAACCCCCTGCTTTTCTTTTCATCTTGCACTTCTACACTGTTGCCTTTTAATGACTGTATTCTTAGCACTTGTTCCGAGTGATGGAGCACTTTGCCTACCATCCCTCTCCCCTAATTTTGCTCTTTCTTCCACAACCTCTGCCCTTGCATCAGGGATGCAACCCCTGGAGTAGAACAGGAAAAAAAACTTGCTGGTGGGCACTTGTACTGGTGCTGGTACTTTGTTGTTTTCTTCACCAGAAGAATCTTCTGGGATACATCCAAGATACACCGTGTACCATTTCTGTTACATTGATTGTCTTTCATGTTAAAAAAGCCATCCTCAGGCTGTACCTGCAGATCCCACTCTTCATTAAAATGGATAGCAGTGTTCACATTAAGTCACCTTTTCTCCAGTTGCTGCCTGTGCAACTGGCACAGTTGGTGCCAGTTGGGTTATGGTGCTTGGGAAGGTGACCCTGGCACACAGGAAAGGCAGTCCTGGCAGCTTCTGTGCTGTGGCAGTTGCTGTATAAATGCCTCATTTTTGCTGTTATGATTTCTTTGCAGAACAGCTATAGAGAGATGGATTTTGTTTCATGCAGTCCCAGGCCTTGCAGTCTGTTTTCCTCAGGAAGTGCAGCTCGTGCTGTCACACCGTGTGCCCACACCACTTGTTTGCATCCTTCACTGCCCATCCTGGTGACTGCTGAACACAACTCCTACCCAGCCTGCAGACAGGTACCAATCTCTGAGACCATGTGGTTCCTGTGGATTGTAGGAAAGGTGCAGCTGGGGAAAAAAAAAAAGTCTCAAGCAAGGAAAGGCAGCAGTTTGAGCAAGCTGCTCTTAGACAGCAAAGACACTACCCAGGAGAGAGGGGCCCAGCTACATAAAAACTTCCAATAGGAGTTGGTTTGTCAGAAGTAAAGAGACAGACAATCCATCAGAATCTAATTTCTAATGAAGCACTCACCCTTCAGTCATACAAAAATCACTCGGCCACAAGATCTGAATTAAATGGAATCAGGTTGTCTTAGCTTCAGTGCTTTGTATGGGCTTGTTTTTCTGTTCATCTCTCAGAAAGAGCCCTTCTGCACCAAAAATTCAGCTTGCCAGACAAGTTAACAATGTCAGGAGCAGCCTTGGCAGAAGTTCTGCCTCAGAGCACATCTATTATTCACAGGGATATACAGAAGTTATGTCCTGCCGAGGCACAGAATGTCTCAATGACAGACAGAAGGAGAATAACAATATTTTCTTCCAAGGCACATGTGGCCCTGAGCATCTCTAGGGATGTGCATTTGATAGCTGATTTGAAACAGCCTTATTTTATTTCTGCCTTATTTTATTTCTGCCTGAATAGAAAGCCCTGAATTTTTTTTAAGAAGCCAGAAAAAAANAAAAAAAAAAAAAGAAAAACATGTTTTCAGCAAGCTAGGACAGGTCTTCATTCCTTCCTTTCCACTCACAGGAGCGTAATGAGTGGGCAGGCAGGCTCCTGCAGTGGGTGTGTTGCAAAAACAGTTGTGAATTGGCACTACTTGAATGACAAAGGGGCGTTGGAAAATAATGAGTAACAGGACTAATTACAGCCGGAGTTGTCACTGATCTAGTTAATCAGGACTACTTTATACCAAGTCCTCCTCCGTCATTTTCACTCTACCAAACATTCAAAAAAAAATAGTAATAGAAAATCCGTCTGGCTAGTGCGAGGGCGATGTGACCACCAGGTGCCACTCTGGCTCCACGGGGAATGCGAGGAGACGCAAGGCTAGGCACTGTAGGCAGGAAAAGCCAAATCGGGCAGCCATCACTCACAGTGTCCATCTCCGGGTTTTCCTACCGGCTGAACGTAGCTGGGACAGCAGCTTCTCCCCATCCTTCAGTAAGGAGGATGCTGGAAAACCGTGAGTACCTCTCACCCTGGTCTACATTTATTTGCCAGCAGTGTTTTTGTGCAGGGAGGCAGGAATGTAGATGGCAAGCTGAAAAGCTGCTGCTCGAGAAGGCTGCAGCCTCTTTGACCATCTCCTCACTTTGCCATACATGGGAGAAGTTGGTGTTTCCTCCAGCCCACATCCTGATGAACACCCTGTGGTGTTATTAGCACTGAATATGAATTCTGTAGTTACTTTAAGTGCAAGAGTTGCCCCGTCAGTTTTGGCCATGGAATTCAAGCCTGAGATTTCCACCACGTAGCCTTCCTGGTTTTGCTCACCTTGTGGGCACAGTTTTCGGTGTCCTAGGGAGCAGGGTCCTTGCGTTTCCTGGTCCTCATGTTCACTCCTGAATGAAATCAATACCTCCTGGAGCCACAGGCACTGCCAGTCTCTTGGGCCCCAAGTACACTGGTTTTCATGGACAGAAGCAGATTTTCCTTCCTACTTGCCACCACGAGAGTTGTCCCAAAGGCTAGCTGGTGTTACCAGTGGGTCCAGGGGCCAGCCTGTGATGGTGTGCCATAAACAGCATTTTTCAAGATGAAGGGGGTGGGAAAACATAGTTTGCACTTCCACTCTTGATGTTTTTGTTTTGGTGATTGGGTCTGATGTTTAAATGCAGCAGTGTTTGAGAAGCAAAGGGCTTCTAGAGCTCTTGGGGTCAGATAGGCACAAAGTGTACTTCTGATGTAACCCCAGTTCACTTCAATAACTTCTATTTTGCCTTCTGCTTGTCTGGCTTCTCTTTCTGCAGGCCTCCATTCTGTCCTGCCCTTAAATGACTCATTAGACTTGTTTTCTGAGGTAGCCTGTAACATCCCAATTCACTTCTCTAATCAGATCTCTTTCCATTTGAGTTCCCCATGGACTAAACAAGCCTGACATTGCCCTTCTTGTCTACTGGTTTATCCTTTATGTGTTTACCTTTTCTTTTCCTAGTTCATGAATAAAGATGTTAAATACAAGGTCACGGGGGGCTGCTGATTTCCAAACCCAGGAGCTAGTGATATTTCAAGATCAATTCCATTATGTGATTATGTTTCCCTTACTGAGTTTTCTCAGGGAAATCATTTGTCATAAAACAGCAGGCTCCAGCTTCCTGTAACCCTCTTAAATCAATCCCATCATATCACAGAAACCTTATTTTAATATCTTCTACTGTAATTGTTTAATTGTTTACTTGAAGGAGCCTTCCTGGTGTGTTCAGTAGCAATCATGTTTTTAAATAGATTATTATTTTTTAAACAAAAGAGCTAAAAATGCCACCCCCCCATCAGCAAAGAAACACCCAATCAAATCTAGGTTTTCTGGAAAAATTATGAACTGAAAAATCTGTTGAAAACTGTCAGTCTCATGTTGATGCTGGCCAGCTCTTTGAGGTCCTTCAGGTAGTGAGTGAGGTACCTCATTTAGGGTTATTAGGAGTTTACAATATTTTACAGGTCGAACAGGGGAGAATGCAATGCCCTTATTTGAAACTAGGGTGGTTATCCCCATGGAGACTTTTGCAAGCATATTTTCCTGTTCATGTTCTGATGTGCTCCCTGGACAGAACTGGATCAGCTGATCTGTGGAAACCTTAAAAAAAGATTTTAATCTGCTCTCTTATGTTTTACATGCATGTCCTCCAGAACCTATGCTTCTGTTAGGACAGGGTGATGTGTTTGTTGAGCTCAAAGTGGTACTTCCTAGGGAAAAATAGAATCATAGTCTCAAGAAATCCAAGTCATTGGCTTGGCATCCTGCTTCATATCTGATGTGAAGGATTTATGTCAGGGTGGAAAAAAAGCAAGTATGCTGTGGCCTTTTCAACAATGTCCAACTGCAGCTGTTTGTACAAGGAGGAGAAGTTGCTGCTGTTTCTAAAACAGTGGTATTTTGTTGGGCTTGGAGGCCACTGTTACCTGCACACCTGGGCCAGTGATAAGGACTATCCTGACTGTGGCAGTTTTTAGTTAGCTACATTTTATTTATTTATTTATTTAACATTTTACTAAACTTTCTGTTTAGTATCTAGCATCAAAATCCTTTTAAAGGCCAACCTACTGGTGTGTTTCAGTGTAGAGAACAATCAACTATATATTTGTTTTCACCTGCAGACAGACCTACCTGTTCTGCAGAACAAGTTCTTCCTGCAGTGATAAACACACAAGGGAGTTTAAAATGCAAAGCTATTGCTGGAATAATCACAATGGCTGATCAAAATTTGCACTTTGTTTTCTGCTCTCACCTCTGTTCCTGAGAAAAGTTTGCTTGTGCAAATGAGAAAGCAAATACCTCTGACTGTTTTCTGCATGCCTAGTCCAGCTTGCCTCTTTGGAAAGGCTCTTTGCCCATTCTGAATCAGAAATCACCTATGGAATTAGCCCTGGATCTCCTGCTCCTTCAGAGGATTCTGATCTCATCTTCCACCCCTGCTCCCTGCTTTAACAAGCTGGGTGAGTCCGGTTATGTGCCATCAGAGTGCTGGGTTTTCACACGTGGTCCCTCAGTGTGATGAAAGAAAGGCAGCAATGGAAAGAACAGCTTATGCTTCAGGGCTGGGGGAAATGCAGTGTGCCAGCACCAGAAAGACACAGCCTTGGTGTTCTTTCTAGTTCTTGTCATATGAAGGCAATACAGCGTTATCAAAAGTATCTGTTTTGTCCAAGCAAAAACCTAGCTGTGATCACATCATGGAGAAAAAACCCAGTGACTGTAACTCCTGAAAGGACAAACAAGCACTGCCTGTAAAAAACAAAACAAAACAAAAAACGCCCCCAACCAAACAAAAAACCCAACACAACAGCAACAACAACAACCAAAAAAAAAAAAACCCAACACAAACAACCTGGTGCATTTAAATGTCCAGAGATGCCTTGGTCTATAGGGTTGAATGCGTCTCCTAAAGCAGAGCTTTCCCTCAACTATTCTGAATTACTGCAGCCATTGCTCTTTGCTCACTTGAGGGCTATACCTATTCCTAGAGCTAATTCAAATTAGCTGTCCCAATTAATTAAAACATCTTAATTAATGAAAAATACAGAGTATTTATCAGACACTCCTTGGCTGGAACACAGCCTAAGAAACCACAGCTGAGCAGAAGAGAGACATTTTCTTTTTTGCTTTAAATAGCTGGCCAATATGAAAATGTGGTTATAACCAAACTCTAAGGAGGATGAAGTTGTTTTCCCACAATTATAACCCAAATGTGGATTGTTACTCCATTTCCACTTGAACTCCCACTGAAGGCAGAGTGGTGTTGCCTGAGGAAGAGCTGGTTTTGTGTGGGATGACTTGCAGGGGAAATGCAGGCAAAGATATAAGCAGGGAAGAGTGTGAAAACACTCTTACTCACTTCCCTGCGAGAGAGGAGGTGACACACTGGAAGTGGCTGGCATGCTCCCCCTCTGCCCTCCCAGCCCTGTGGTCATCACCTGGGCCAAAGATGGCAAGGAGGAGGACAGGGACAAGCCATGGTCCTCCTTGCTCAGACACCCTGCTCCAGGCACAGGGTGTGACAGGCAGTGGAGCCATCCAAACAATCCCACATGAGCCCTGCAGCTGCTTGGGCCAGGCAGCCGAAGCCACAAGCTGACCTTCCACCAGGACACACACAGTTGCCTCCTCACGGAGACAGTATTATTCTCTTGCTGTTTCCAGATGCATCATCTGAACAGAAGAATTTTATTTGGTTGATAAATTCCTTCTCTTCAGGTTTTCTGGGAGTTTCTCCATTCCTGACTGGTGCTTGCAGCTTCTCTGCTGCCCAGGGTCATCTGGCTCCCAGTAGAGAAGGGTCTAAGCAGCAAAGGATGCAAGGGTTGGAGCCCCCAGGAGTTCCCTTTGAACAGCAGCATCAAGAAAGAGAAACATTTTATAAGCACTCACCAGTATGACAAATACAGTGGTACAATTTTTAGAGGACACATTAAAACAAGCAAGGTAATTACTATGCAGTTTAATTAGCTCAGAATTTAATCACCCTTGCAATTGAGAAAAAGCACCAGAGTCTGTCTGTTTCTAAATTAGGCAATACAAAATTTCTCAGTACCTGTCCTGGAACATCAAGTAGGTAAATCTATGTATCTTTTATCTCTCAAGCATGTGACACAATCATCCTTTTTATTCCCCATTCCATCAGTGATTCCAGTGATCCACTGGAACAACCGGTAATAAACGAGAGTGATTGTGATGCTCCCTAAGTTGCAGTTTGTGCAATACTTATTTTTTTCTGCTGCCACAGATAAAAATGTACTTGGCTGATCCGGACTGGAAAATCCCATTTTTATTCCTGCAATGTTTGCAGGAGAATGCCCCATCCATTCCAGTTTAGAGAGGGAGAGGGATGAGAAGCATTCCCCTTGTGAACACTTTGCTGTGCAAAGACCATGCAAGACGAATAGGTTTTGGTCTGTTACATCAACAAAGCAGATAATTTCTTCCATTCTTCTTCAAGCTGTTGTGAGCTTCTTTATGCTTGACTCAGACCAGATCCCTCTCTTCCAGTTTGTCTTCATTTTTCTTTCCTGTATTGGCTTTTGCTGAGACTGGGAAACTGATAGTCAGATAGTGCCCTGCTCAGGTACATTAGGAAAATAGAAAGAGGATTTTCCCAAATAGCTAAAGACTATTGTGTTTTGCTGTATTGGATACAAGGTCCTGGAAGATAGGAACACAGCTGCACTAAGGTATTGTAGGTCCAGCTACCCTTAGGGATAGATAGGCAAGAGCAGTGCATTGAATGAACCCAGGGACATGAGAATAGACGTAAGTTAGAATGCAGATCTGCAGAGTGTAACAGAGGTAGCTGGAGCTGCTCTGAATTCAAAAACCACCAGCTGATGAGGGTCATTAATGTAAGGATCAGAAAGTGGTAAGCAGAAGCAAAGTGGACTTTAGCAAAATGTTGAGAAGAATGAGTATAATGAAGGATGAAATCAAGCCAAAGATGATTCAATCCAAGAGAGCTGTGTGCAATACTCAGGTTGTCAGTATCTGTTGCTCAGTATTGGCCATTGTTTAAGGTGCCTGTAGCTGTACTGTTAATATGTTAACATGTCCAGCCAATACAATGAAGATTGATGTGCCATGCATGGAATCAAGAACAACACTGTCCTAGCAGCCCTGCTCCAAAAACACAAGTGAGGATACACAATGCACACAGGAATATATATATTTGTCTGTGAAGAATAGACATACATATACATACATATATATATATATATAAAGTGTATATATGTATGCATATATGTATGAGACATATGAACTATTCTCTTGTATTCCCAAGAGGTGTTGAGAGTTGCCTTGTCTCAAGACCAAGTCAAACAGGCACAGCCACCCAGAACTAGTCAGTCTGTGTGAAGGAAGGAAGAACAATGAATTGTTAGAAGTTCCTTTTACCATCCTGGAGTATCTAAAACTTGCTCAATTTTGCAGTGGGTTCCCTGGGGTTAATATTTTAAGTGCTCCTGTAGTGAGCATTAACAAAATTTGTGAGAGGTCATTGCTGTCTTGTTGGATATTGATTTTTGTCTGATAAGAAAGCATTTTAACTGGGTTACAAATTGTTCTTCTCTAAGATGCTTAAAATAGAACTGAGGAACCATTATGATATAAACTAATCTGCTGGACATCAAATTCAGAGATGATCCTGGAATTGTTTAGACATCGATTCTTTGTTATCTTTTCCTGTGGAGCATATTGCTCAACTCCGTTACCATTGAACTGCTGTCAGAAGGAAATTTCAGTGAGCAGCAGCAATACAGAAAATATAAAATTTAGCTGCTCTAATTTTTGATTTTTTTTTCCTACAGAGGACTTTGATCTTTTTGCTATTTCAACAGTAGTGGTGTATAATCAGAGAAATGGTAGCTTTTGTATATTTTTACTGCACCTCAATGGAACAAGGTTATCACTTACGGTTACTAAGCCAGTCAGGCATGAGAGAATCTATGTTTCAAATACATCACAGTGCTATCCTCAAAAGTGCAAAAAAGACATCAAATTAAAGGATATCAGGAAGTTACCTAGTCCCATAGGATTGGTCCATGTAAAAATAGGGTAAAACTGGGACCCTTCTTCCCCTTCCAAGTTCATTCCTATTTGTTTACTACTTCTGAGAGCCTAGGATGTGAGGAACAATCCACAGCATGTGCAGCGTGGGCCTTAGCCCAAACCCCTAGAAATCAGTTGGAAAATATCTTTCTTGGCAGGTGGACTAATCATGGAATTAATCACAAGCTGCCAAACCTTAAGTAGCTGTCTCTGTGCTAATGCAATGTTGTATTTTATAACATGCCCTGTTCTGATTCAAATCTTCTCTTTCTTCCTGGAAGGGGTAGGTTTTATATTTTAAAGTGCCACTGGCATTATATATTTACAGAAGCTTCCAAGAGCTGTGGGAAAATGTTCTGGCACCCTTTGTGTATCTTGAATATGCTCTCATGAGATCTGTGCACCTGACAGCAGGTTTCACCTGGTGAAGTAGAGCCACCAGTTGTTCACTTTTTCCTGTTGGGAACATACAAAAGAATTTTTTTTTCAAACTGACCCCAACATCTCAATCTAAATTACATTCTAAAGCCAGCAACAAACTACCTGAAAAGAAGTAAAATCTTTGTATTTCTTAGGTTGGCTCACCATCCTACTTGTGCTTGTTCTTCCCCTCCTTGAATGCATTAATCTTTTTTCTTCCCCCATTTCCATCCCCAATCTGCAGGTCACAATGCAGGTAGTGTTGTGGATAGCTTGGCTGTATTCTAAGCAAACTGGAGCTACCATTTAAAAACTCCTCTTCTGACACACAAAGACTATGAAATAACTGGTCTCCCAGGTGTTCATAGAGGCATAGCTCTGACCTGGCTGCATGTAGTTTCATACAGAAGGTCTAGATGTAAAGCTAATGCATTCACAAAAAGATCCTGGGAAGAAATGCTTGTATTTTTTAGGAGACATGATCTTGTTCACTTTTTTAAAATAGGTGTTTTTTCCTCTTTGCTCATACCATGTTATATTGCCTTTCAGGGTGGGATTAGCTGGGAAAACCAGTCTAACCCAAGAGCCCTGACCACAAACCCTGGGAAGGAAAATGAGGTTTTGCCATAGCTATTTCCTTGCTACATGTATCCAGTGACAAACTACTGTGGTGAAACCTTTACTGTCTTTACTCAGGTGGTGGTTAAGGCTACAAGTCCAGACCTAGCAGAAAAAACAGGTATCTCCCACACATTTATCTCGTGATGAAGAGCACAGCCATCAGCTGGCCCCTGTGGCTCTCCAGATTGTGCATGGAGGCAGAGAAGTGCCTTCAAAACAGCAACTCCATCATATCCTCCTCAGAAATGACAGCCACAGAAAACAGAGAGGAAAATACAGAGGAGTAAGTCTGAGTTCCTGTTTGTCTCCAGGAGGGAAGAAGCCTGACTTTGTGTCACAGAGAACCACCTTGTTCCATTCAGGATGGGTGGCTTGTCCTCCTTCCCTCCAAATGGGCATCAAGGTATTTTTTGGGAACTGGCAAAGGAAAATCACCCTTTGAAGCTAAGCAGATGGCAGGTGTTTTATCCTTTTTGTCAAAAATAATGTCTGTTAAAAGCTCTCTTCCATGACATGAGAGACCCAGATCCAGTTATTGTCTCCTTCAGTGGGGGTTGACAGACACTTTCCATTTCCCACAAGAATGTTGGGACCAACAGGCAATTAACTATCGTGAGGGGAGGGCTGGGGAAGCACCTTCAGTCTTTCCTGTTGAACTCATCCCATTCTTGCATTTCCACCATTGTGTCTGTGGACTGATTTGATGTCATTTTTACTGAAAAGAATATTTTTGATTTGGAATGAAAATTTTGATCAAAAAATGCCAATTCCATTGACAATTTTTCACCTCTTAGCAGCAGATTTATTTCTAAAAATACTTCTAGGTGAAGAGGTTTTTAAAAGTCTCTGCAGAGAGCAGAGTCAATAGTCAGTAATAAATTTTTCATTTTATGAAGAGACATTGATGTCATTTTTATTATGAGTGAAATAATAAGACTCTTCTTTTTGTCTCATTTCCAGCCTTAGGGAGAGAATGTATCCAGAAGCAACTTTAACTATTAGCAAAGAAAAAGAGTTATACGAATTTGTTGCATAAACTAATTAGTTCACACTGCTACTTTCTGTGAAGGAAAAAAAAATCTGCAAAGAATGAAAGAATTTTGTCTGTGAAGTTTAGCTTTGTAAAGTTTATGGCTACAGAACTCAATAAATCGAATTCAACTCAATGAATTGAATCAATTGAGAATTCAACTTCAAAAGAATGAATAACCCATGGTCTCAACAGACCAGTTTGTCCGTGGGCTGTCAGTTCCTAAAAATCAACTGCATTTGCTCTGGAAAACAGGGATAACTGTAAACAACTCTAACAGAAGCTTTAGAAAATATTACATTTGTTCATGTCTGGGTTTTCTGTTTCATATATCCAGATCTAAATGAGGCAAAATTGCCACTGACTTGGAAAGTGTATTGGGATGTCTCCAGGTAAAAGGGGTGAGACAGGTATTGTTGGGAAGTGGAGTGAAAACAGCTGAAGTAACTGAGAGCAACAAATTTGCTGAGTGTTTTCTTCATTTTTGTCTTGTAGAAATATGAGATGCTTAATGAGAGCTGCTTCTCTTAATACCATGCTTCCATGCCCTTAGCAGCAGTACAGAGGTCATATCTTCACAGAACAATTATTTGGTGCTCTGTCTGATGTGCTGAGCACAAACAGGCTTTTCTTTGCCCTGGGCATGCTGTACTACTTCTATTCCCACTTGTTTCTTCAATAAAATGTGCATTGTGGCAGCAATGGAGAGCTGCCACTGGCCTCATTTCTGCAAGCTGCCTCTGAGTCTGACTCAATGTATTTCACTGGGAGCCTGGCAACTCAGGAGAGCAGTTCTCCTTTGAGCAGTCCCTTCGTTTCCAGTCTGTCACCTTTGGTGAATAGTGGCATAAATGTGGATGATCACTGTGGGCACACATGACAGCAGTAGGTGTCATGTTCCTTAATGTTTGACCCTTCCCAGGTGACAGCAGCAAGCCCATTTCTGAAGGAAACCAGAATGGAAACATTGAGGGGTTGCTTGAATGTTTGAACTTTCTTTTTCTGGTTTTTTTGGTTTTTTTTTTGGTTTGTTACTAGGATGAGGTGGCACTAACAGTCTAGTTCTCCTGCTAGATTTTTCTTATAACTGTATTCAGGAACAGATACAATTTCCCCATAAGATCAGGTTGTTCTGAAAGTCTGTGCAGTCATACAAATGTATTTAATTTAATGCAAAAATGAATCTTATGTTTCTCGAAGTGTATAGGCTGAGACTTTAACTCTTGCTGGTTGCTAAATTCTGACCCTGGGAGCCCCTAATTCATATGATTTTCTCACATGTTTTGTTGTCCAAAAGTCTCACTAAGTTACACCTTGTGTGAACTAAAGTCTGCCAGAAACAGGAAGGAGTGGTCAGAGGGACCTGCAGGAGGTGGCATGTGGGTCACAGATCAGGCCCAGCACAAGTGCTGACAGTCAGACTCTTAAAAAGATGTGAAGTTTGAAATTCCTATTTGGGTCAGAAAGCTCTGCCCAGGTACAGCTGTAAAAGTGATCCATGTGACTAAGCTGATTTTGAGACAGTTTAGTACTGATGAGATCCAGCTTGTGCAGGGAGCCAGCAAAAAGCTTCTGTACCCTATCACAGTCCAGTGAAGCTCTTTTTGCTGCTGTATACACCCCATGAAAAGACATTTCATGCACAGCAAAGGCCACACACACTCACTGAGATTTTGTCTGTGATGCTGTTGAGTCCAGTGTCCTCTAACCAGGCTCCTTCAGATAATCCATAAGGGAGGGTTAAAGTTCAATACCAAATTATTAGTGTACAGACCTTTCTAGTCATACTTGGGCTTTCACAAACAGACTTAAGAATTTAAAGCAGTGATGTTAGAGCAATTCATGATTTCATTTTTCATCTCTACACTAAAACGAATAACCTTATCATAAGCAGTAGGCAAACATAAATATATCCTAAAAAAGGCCCAACAGTTAAAAAAGTGGATAAGCATCTTAGTTTATGAAACAATTAAGCATGTCTCAGAGAATCAAAAAAAAAGAAATTTTTGGATGTTTCTCTGTGCAAATCTGGAGCTTACTGAGAGAGCCAAGCTGATTAAACCAGATCCCTTCTGACATTCAAGCTCCATTTGAACCTTTAAGAAACAGTCTGGCACCTTGTGGATTTGCCTGCCGCACAAGCATTTGCTCAAAAAGCCATCAAATACCTTCAGAGGCAGAGAGGTCCATGAGGTGCTATTAGACAAGATATAACATCTGGCTCAAGGAGTCTCTAAGGCCTGAGATGGCAGCAATTGAGAGGGTATTTCAGAGGAATTATCCACATGTGGTAGCCCTGTCCCAACAGCCTTCTCATCGACATCTGCTCCTACTGATGCTTAAAAAGAATGCACATCCACCTTCTGTCTGATCTTATACATCTGTTAGTTCTTTTGTATTAGTCTTGGAAAGTGGGGTTAAATTACTGTGTTGAGGAACGAGAAGCAAACTGAAAAATACAGTATGAAAGTAGGCAGAGGCACACTCCTAAAACACAGCTAGCCTTGCTCAGCAGATAGAAGTCAAAATGAAAATGCCTGTCTGGCAGCCTCTCACATGTCAAACCTTGCATATAGAGGTTTATGTAAAAAGCTTTATGTATAGATATCAAAATGAAGCTAATCTGTTCTTGGCAAATAAAATAGATTGGAAACCATAGAGAAGTGATTTGTTTTCCTGTGGTGATGATGGTTTGCACTGCCATGAAGAGGCCCCAGGGAGATCAGCTTTTGTGTCCATGGACCTTAATCGAAGTCAGCTGGACTAAAAGCATGTGTGGTTTCATGGAGCCCTGTTTTAGGTTTGTGGGGATGAATGTATTTTGTCACAGTTCTATCCTGTACCATGGTCAAATGAGGGCTCCACTGTTCCTGGCACCATGCCTCTGCCACTTCAGAGATAATCCCTCCCTCAGAGAGCTCTGGGCAGACCATGACTGGGGGGAGATCAGAGAAGAGTGCCCTGTCTGTTGACACAGATTATTCACATATGTATGCATATGCTTTTTAAGGAGAGGGGGTTTTTTTTTGGTCCTGAATTTATTTAAAGGAAACTGCTACCTCTGGTAGGTAGGAACACTTTAGAGAGAGGTCTTACATGTGTGAGTCATTCGAGAAGGAGAACCAGAACAGCCAAACCAGTGGGAAGAGCTGAAGGAGCCTGAGCGAGGAGCAAAGCAAGACAGGTAAGATGGTGCAGGATGACTGCCATGCTGAGGGGCCAAACAGTGGATTTGGCTTTGGAGGAAGAATGGTGGGATGGAAACCTGACTGGGGGAGGCAGAGAAACAAACACCTGGGCAAACTGACACCAACTTTCAAAGCATCCATATGAAATTATCGGCCTTTTACTGTGTGCTTGTAGGACTGATAGAGCAATGCAAAAAATGTCAGTGTTTGACAGAGACAGAACTCATGAGGGGCTGGCCAATGCAGCAGCTGCCTTTAACGTGTCTGGCTTTACTGTGCATGCACAACAAACCCCGTGGCTGGCAGGGCTGACTGCTCAGGACCACCATAACAGCCTCAAGTTGCAGGCAGGACCTCTGCCGTGTAGATTTTAGATTGTTTCTGACACTCACTTTTGCCCAGGGCTGAGCCAAGGCACAGACCCACATGAGGCACTCCCTGGAAAGTTCACAGAGCCATCAGTCAGTGCTAAAATAGTGTGTGTGAAATGCCCTTCTGCAGGTCAGAAACACTCAGGGCACCAGAATGGAGACAAAAGGAATGAAAATAAAAGAGAAAAAAATCACAGATATACTAAAAACTGGATGCATTTTTCACATTTTCCACATAATTTCCACATTATTTACTATTACTACCATTAGTTTGAGAGATGATGCTGTATAATTGTGTCTGCTAAAGTGAATGAAGATGATGAAATAGAGTCAAGGTTGTAGGAACATCCCAATCAATGTGCACCTCATGCCCTCCACCAAACGCAGCCTTGCACTCCATTTAGCAAGAAGTTCTCTTCCCCCATACTGGAGAAGAAAAAGCTTTTCTATCTGTTGGAATCAAACCAGGCATCTAATTAAGTGTCTCTGTATTTGTTCAGTTAGTGAGAAAACAAGCTGTTTAGTGCAGGCTATTTTCGAGCAGGAAGTACATCAGGGTGACTCTGCAAATTAGGAATGCTTGTTAGAACCACTATTATAGGGATCATTCTACTCGTCCCTGTGCTGCTTGTTTTCTCCCACAGGCTTCTTGTTCCCTACAAATGACTTTAATGGCTACAGTCGCATTTCTGAGCCTGTGAACAGTCCCAAACAACTGCAGTTTAATGCTAGTGAGTTGGGAAAGAGGAAAAAGAACTTGTTATATTAGCTTGGAGTCAGGCAAACAAAGCAACAAGTAAATAACAGTACTGGCAGGTGAACTTGGAAAGAGCTGTAATAGAACCTTTTTTTGTCCATAGACCAACTCAAAGAGATAACCTGACCTATATGGAGTTGCAGTGGAAACGATTTTATGTAGGAATTTTAGAATTAATCAGCTGATTTGATCCATTCCTGGAAGAGCACAAGAACGTGACAGAAATGTTGCTACAAGGACTGCTTCATACTTTTTGAAAACACAGGGGGTGAATCTCTTCTCCTGAACCAGCAATTTGTCAGCAATTACTTCTGAGCCATGAAAAGTGAAACATTCATTTAGACTTGTCAACTGCACAGAAATCTTCCATGTTGAGCAGTTTTTCACGCAGCACTTTTTAAAGGATTAAATCCTAAGAACTAGTTTCTGTAAATTTATCCCCATTTACTGGAGGTGCTGCATGGCTTTTAGTCCAATAGTGAATTTCTTGTAAGAGAATGGTATTTCTTTGTCAGATTCTTCGTCTGGTTTTATGACAATGGGATATATAAGTCAGGACATAACATATAAATTCACAGGCATAGCTAAAAAAGAAAACGGGGGGAGTTTGCTGAAAAGCTCCATGAGCTTGGCTTGCAGATGAAGGATAGGAAGAAAAGGATTGGGAGCAGCCACTGTTACTCCTGGAAAGCAGCACTCCTTTCAGCAGCACAGCGTGGCACACACCCTCTCCTGCTGCAAAAGCTCATTTGGCTTGCTAAAACTCGGGCATAGCAAAGCAGACAAAAGGACTGTCTTTTTCTGCTGCCCCAGCAATCTGCTGCCCTAATTACATGCCTACAACTTGTGCTGGCTCATAACCATGTGATGAAGGCTGTTCCTGAAGGGTTTTAATTGATTTGAGCAGCTCTTGATTCTTAGGACAAGAGAGGCAAGGTATAAAGCTCTAAGCCTAGGGAAGGGAAAGAAATAAATTAGAAAATATTTTGCTTCAGCCTCAGAATAAAAAAAAAAAAAAGTTTCAAGGCCTCCCATGATGATGTGGACCAGAAAATTGTTACTACAATACAGAGTCATATGTATGAGGCAGAAGATTCAGAAACTAAATCTAAGACACATTATTAGCTTCAGTGCTGCAGTACAGGAATAAAAGCATAAACCAACAAATAGCTGTCTAAGGTATTTCAAAGACGCCATCAGTGAAATTCTGAAAGAGACAAGGCAATGTCTGTATCCAGCCATTACTCAAAATAATGAGAATATCTCATGAGCAATGTATGAGAATGTATGAGCACTACACAAAGTGAATTTCTCATGCCATAGCTATGAATTTACTTTATGGGGTCTTTATGGGGGTGTGAGGGTGGTGTTTATCAGTAATGATAGGAAACTATAGGGCAGCAGATGCTTTAAGACTATTAAAAATCAGTTTTGCAATGGTGTAAAATAAAAAAACCCTGTGTTCATGATCTCTGAAAAGAATTGTATGTAACATTTTTCTAAATGTAGAGTCCTCATGTGGTTTGTGACTTCCCTGTTTGAAAGCCTGGAGAGCTATCTTCCTTAATTTGACAATTCACACAGTGTGCTGCAATAATCATAGAATCACTCAGGTTGGAAACACCTCTTATATCATTCAGTCATTCTGTTAACCCAGCATTGCCACATCCACAAGTAAACCATGTCCCTAAGCACCACATCTACAGGTTTCTTAGATACCTCCAGGGATGCTGACTCAACCAATTCCCTGCACAGCCTGTTCCAATGCCTGACAGCCTCTTCAAGGAAGGAATTTTTCCTGTTTCCAATCTAAACCTCCCCTGGTACAACTTGAGATAATTTCTTCTTGTCCTATCCCTTTTTCCTTGGGAGAAGAGACCAATTCCCACCTGGCTACACCCTCATATTTCAGGTACTTCTAGAGAGTGATAAGGTCTCACCTCTTTTTCGCCAGGCTAAACAACCCCAGTTCCTCCCAGGACTTGTGTTCCAGACCCTTCACCAGCTTTGTTGCAATGCTTTGGATGCATATTATGTAGAATATTTGTCTGAAACAAATAGAATAAGTGGGTTTTTTTTTGTCTTGGAATAACATGTTAGTCACAAAAAAGACCTAATTTTAATGTTCTGAGTCATGCTGGCCCAGAGGGCTCCAAATTCTTTAGACAGCTTGCCTGCATTGCTATTTGTCACAGTTGATTCTGAGATGAAGAGGTGAACATGAAGGTAGGAGGTCTCTGGGAGCAGAAATTGTGAATGAAGGCTCTTTGTCAACACTGAGGAAAAGTCCCAGGAAAAAGGTATCCAGGAAGATTGGTGGAAGTGATGAGTTGAGTTGAAGGGCATCACACCAAATGGCATTTGCTGACAGCACAAATGGTGGGAAAGGCTGTGCAAAAAGCAACACAAATGGTGCAAAAAGCTTAGGACAAAGAAGAGAAATTTTCTGTTTACCGGACCTTGCAAAGAATGCACACAAATAGGGGATGGATCTCATTCCTATGAACTGGCAAAGTACCATGCAAGAAAGCAAACCTCTCTTATTGCAGCCACCAGTGTTTTCTTACCTGCATTTTTTACATTAAGATTTCTCCCCATTTCACCCTTTGCTGTGGCATTAGAGGATATTTTGAGGCCTGTTGATATTCCAGCATCCAATGCTGTATGAGCATTAGACAAGGAACAGATGCAGTTCTTGGGATGTATATCATCCACCCCCACTCCTGGTGTTGCTGATGTCACTCCACAGGGAAATGGGGCAGTATCTGCTGTGTAAGCATGATACCATAAATGTATTGCATTATGAATTGTGTCTGTAACAAATGCTTTATTCATATCCATAATGTTTTAGCTTCTAGAGACTTGCTGTTGATCACAGACACTGGTATTTATGTAGGAATCTGCCAATATCAGTAATTTTATTTTTTCTCCACATATTCATGCTCTATGGCAGCAAAAGCAATAAATTTTCCCTTGACTTTGTTGGCAATCCATCTCATTTGTCATTTTTAAATGGACACCTGGGGTAGATTCTGCCCAAGCAAAACAAATCAATACAGTTAGTTACACTAAGTGCATTTGAACAAGGATATTTGGAGGGGGAGAAGGAAAAGGTGCTGCAGCAAAGAAAATGATGGAGAGGAGAGGTGTGTGTGCTGCAGGCTGGGAAAATGACACCCAGCTTGGTCTATGCCTTGGGAGTAAGGAAGGGATTGAGGATCAGGAGAAGAGAACTATAAAAGGGTGCACCAGGCTGAGGAAGAAACTGAAGAAAAGCCAAAGAAGGAGGCTTAGGAAAACAAGAAGATAAAGTAGTGGATCTAAGGTGGATCCCCTGGGTTGAAGCACAAGAACCAATGAAACACAGCTACTGGGAATGCCTGGAGGAGAATCTTGTTTCTAGTCTATTTGATTTTGGAGTAGTATCCTGGACTTCAAACCAGCTGGGGAGTTTTGTAGCTCATATAACTTGTGCTGCTATCATGATTTTAGCATGGCAATAATAGACACAAGAAGAGCAGCTCGTGCAATAGCCCAGCTCTTGGAAATGGCGCAGAAAGAAAACAGTCTTGTATGTCTGTTTTTATAGAAGTAGATGATGTGGAAGGGAGGGTTTGCTGTCTTTGCAAACATTATATTTTAGTCACTGGTGTAAGACTGGTTGACATTTTACTTTCTATTTCAAAATGTTCATGTTTGATTATATAAAAATAACAAGCTTTTCCATGGGGTAAGCAATCCAGCTCACTTGTCCTTTTAAGTGGACACCTGAACAGATTCAGTTGGCTGACCAATGCAGTCAGTTGGACCAAGGGCCTTAAATACATTTGGATGGGAGAAGAGAAATATGCCACATGAATGGAAATAATACAAAAGAAATAAATTACATGCAACAGACAGGCAATCAGGAGGGATGGGAGGCTTTGTCTTCGTGTGCTAGAAATAACTGAACTGATCTCCCAAGACCATCATTAAATCAGCTTTAATAATGTGTTGTCATCAAAAAGAGAAAATCGCCACCACTCCCAAAATGAACAGATTATGAAAAGATGCTTACAGATGGTTCACAAGGCTGCAGCTGGTTTCTGGTTCACATTTATTCAAAAGTCTAAGATGCCGTAATTCTTAAAGATCTTTGTGAGAAAAAGAATCAAAGAGGTGCATTTGGGTTCTTACATTATGTGACTCTGAATCCTAGAACAATGAGCAAATGGTGGCAAAGCAGCTGAAGTGCCTCACTGATTCCAGAGCTCGTGTCCCTGGCAAACCCATCCTGCAGGCTGTAGAATGGTCCTTGGCTGTAGTTGATCACACAGGTTGGACAGGGCAGGATCTGTGATGCTGTATAAGAGCCTAAAACGAGAGAGATGGGGCTCCAGGCGGCTCTTTAGAAATGCTGTTTATTGCACAGATGATGTTACAGCCGTGTTGGGTCAGGGGTATACAGAGCCCAGCTTAAAAGCTGCCAGCTACAGCTTATAGGCATGCCTGAAGCCACTTTGGTTCTGGTTACAATGCACTATATAGTTTTCTTTACTGAACATCTTGATACACAAAAACAAATCAGCAGCACACACAATACCTCTACCTATAGCCTATTATAACTAATATCATTACCCTATTATGGCTAGTACAATCCAATCACCTCAAGTTAGTATGTTACAGTTCAAAGTTGTTTTGCAGTGGAAATTTCTTAGACCTTTTTTCTACTGAGATTTATCTTGACTTGGTAAAAACATATTTTTGTTTGTGGTCAACATATCTTTTGTTCTAATCACAAAATCTCCTTCCAACTTGACTTAACCTTTGCTTTCTTACTTGTCCAGTAACAACTGACTCAACAATTCTAACTTTAGACATCTTTTATTCTTCTGTATCCAAACTTGCTTCCATCTATTTCACTTACGGGTTCCACATTCAGAGAGCCTTCTGCTGAGCATTCATATCTGTAAATCTTTCCGGTTAAACTTTCATCTTCTCCAACAATGCTGCTTCTGGGAATGAGCAGCCTAGGTTTGGCAAGAACTCCAGTAAAACTACAAAATCAGTGATGCCTATATGCTAAAGACTGGAGGGAAAGGTAGCCCGAAGAGTGGAGGGGAGTGCTGATTTCTGGGGTCTGAGGAATGCCTTCCTGAGAAAGCACCTGTTCCTTTTACAAGACGCAGGGATTCTTTCACCCACCTCTAGGCAAACTCTTTCTGCCCTCGCTTTGGGAGGGAGCTGAGGATGTGATTCAAGGGCGGCCAGTTGCACCGTGCCGCACCAGCTGCAAACCCCGAGCGGCGTTTCTGGGAGCGGGGAGCAGCCGGAGGAGGGGCAGGGAGGGAGGGAGGCACGGCCGTGCCCGGGGGTTCTGCGGCACTCGGAGCCCTCGCAGCCCCGCTCCCCGGTGCATCCACGCCTGGCACGGCCCCGCCGCGCCTCCCGCTGCGGGGACGCCTCGAGTGCGCCCGCTCGCCGCAGATCTCCCTCCGCTTCACTCAGTTCATCCGGATTGCTTCT